>CM065694.1:2156012-2161012 GCA_017654935.2 Phymorhynchus buccinoides
CTTTGCCATCTTGTTTGTTTTTCTAAATCAATTCAAATTTCCCATTGCTCATAAATATATTATCCATATTTGCTTTTAATTAAATTCCCTCTTCTGTTTTATTTTTCAATTATTTCATGTGCTCATATTTGTCATTTTTTTCCCATTTTCTTGACTTGAATTTTTCTTTGCCCGATGCACGGTGTGAGTGTGTGAGTGAGAGGGCAAGGTGCAAAGAAGCTATTGTACGTTATGCTTTTCACCCTCAATAAAACATTCGTATTTCGTATTTCGTATTTCGTCTCTCTCTCTCTCTCTCTCTCTCTCTTAAAAATCAATTAAGAACACCGACTATCTATGAAAAGCCTCTAGAAGAAGTTACTTCACACAAATTACTCGGCCTATACATTGACAACAACTTATCATGGTCAAAACACATGGACATTCTGTCCAAGAAAATTTCAAAAAAAGTATTTCAGCTCAATAGAATTAAACACTTTTTAGATCAACATACTCGTAGACTTTTTTTCCATGCCTATATCCAACCTGATATTGATTATGCATCAACATGTTGGGATTCAGCTAGTAAAAACACACTCAAACATGTTGAAAGACTATATAAACGCTCTCTTAAACTCATACTCCTTAAATCGTCATCCCTAGAAACCAATGACTATAAAGAACTTAACATTCTACCATTTGATTTGAAATGCCTACTAAATAAAGGTACCCTTATGTACAAGATCATAAATAAGCTAGCACCAAAATATCTTATTACTAAATTTAAAGTCCATACAATTCGAAGCAAAACCAAATTAACAATGCCCCGCCCCAGAACAGATCTATATAAATCATCCCTTACATTCTCTGGTGGTAAACTGTGGAACGACCTCCCTGATTATCTAAAAAATAGAACTAGCGTCTTTTCCTTTCGAAAATCTTATCACAAGCTCCTAATAGACAATCTTGTTTATTAGTAATGCTAATTAATGAGTTTTACTTCAAACGTTGCTAATGCCATCAGCTATGCCTAGATTCTTATAAATCTCTCTCTCTCTCTCTCTCTCTCTCTCTCTCTCTCTCTCTCTCTCTCTCTCTCTCTCTCTCTCTCTCTCTCTCTCTCTCTCTCTCTCTCTCTCTCTCTCTCTCTCTCTCTCTCTCTCTCTCTCTGTCCCTCTCTCATATTCCCATGTTATCATATAATGTTTTTTGTTTTTTTTGTTTTTTTTTTTCTTCCTTAAAATTGGGTTTATTCTGAAAAATTGTCACTGTCTCAAAATGGTTTCCCTTTTTTCGTACTCAATTTAAACTACCAATTCAAGTTCACCATTGCTAAGTATTATCCATGTTTGCTTTAAATCCCATTTTTGATTTCTTTTTCAATTATTTCATGTGCCAAATTTTTGTTCCATTTTCTTGACTTGATTGTTTTATGTCAAATTTTCTTTGCTTGATGCATGGTATGAATGTGTGAGTGAGAGGGCAAGGTGTAAAGAAGCTATTGTAGCTTATCCTTTTTACCCTCAATAAAACATTCGTATTCGTATTCGTATTCTCTCTCTCTCTCTCTCTCTCTCTCTCTCTCTCTCTCTCTCTCTCTCTCTCTCTCTCTCTCTCTCTCTCTCTCTCTCCCCCCCCCCTCCCCCCCTGCGTGTGTCCATTCAATCCACTTCGCCTAAAGAATCAAGCATAGCTTTCTGGCGTGTCCACTGCCCAAGCAAGCCTTTCACAAATGAATTAAAGACCTACCACGTCACGTGTCAAAATCACGATTTTCACGTGTTTTCCCTCTTATAGCTGGTAAGAAATCTTAAGAAATCTTCCTAGCATAAGATCAGGGAATGTGACACGTGACGTGGGGGGTCTTTAAAGGTATAATTATGGACACGCTTTGGGGGTTTCCGCTAGTCTGTACAACTCACACCTACAATTTTTTGGTGTCGAGTGGCGTTTGCAAGATGATGGTACTGTCCCGAAGAGAATAATAAAGAAAGCATATTTTTTGCATAATACATTCTGGCACAAATTTCGTGAATTATAATGCGCTGACTTCTTGCGCATACAGACACACACACACACACACACACACACACACACACACACACACACACACACACACACACACACACACACACACACACACACACACACACACACACACACACACACACACACACACGCACATACACACACACGCACATACACACACACACACATTCCCGCTGTCGTCTTGCTTGCAGGGACAAATGGGTTTACATTGATCTGTGGCCATTGAATGGTTGACAGGAGGTTCTAGTTTGACACATCACCGTGCCTCAGCTTCCAACACTCATTGATCTCTCTCTCTCTCTCTCTCTCTCTCTCTCTCTCTCTCTCTCTCTCTCTCTCTCTCTCTCTCTCTCTCTCTCTCTCTCTCTCTCTCTCTCTCTCTCTCTCTCTCTCTCTCTCTCTCTCTCTCTCTCTCTCTCTCTCTCTCTCTCCTCTCTCTCTCTCTCTCTCTCTCTCTCTCTCTCTCTCTCTCTCTCTCTCTCTCTCTCTCTCTCTCTCTCTCCCTCTCCCTCTCTCTCTCTCTCTCTCTCTCTCTCTCTCTCTCTCTCTCTCTCTCTCTCTCTCTCTCTCTCTCTTGCTTACCGAATTATAGGTTAGCTTTCCCGTGACGTTTTTTTTCTTTTAGCAATACAACGATAACACAAGGGCGTCGCCGAGCGGCAGACATGTCCGTCACCAGCAATGCCACGCACTTGCGACACCCCGTAGAGTGTCACATCCTGACACAAAATTGGAAGGGATTCTGTCTTCTAGTTCACGAGATACAGCTTGAAGAAGAAACATATAGCGCAAAGAAGGAAATTTCGGTTTTCAAGGTCACACTTCAAGGTCAAGGTCAGCATGGTGATAATTTATGCTCGGATGTTTTCTTCTCTAGGGTATACAGTACCACACACAATCTGAAGCGCTTCTGTCAAGTACCAATGTGGAAAATATGGCTTAAAACCCAATGTGTAGACCCCTACCACTTTCAAGGCCTACGGATCGCCCGGACCGTGACCTTGACCTTGATCGGTATGCCACCATCAGAACGGGCATAAGCCAAAGTACCTTCATGCCAAATTTGAAGACTCTAACACTAACGGTGTGGGAGTTATGGCCCCTGAAAGATTTTCGGTTTTCAAGGTCGTACGCCAAGGTCAAGGTCACGACGGCAATATGGTTTGCGCGGATGCCTTCCTCTCATGGTGACACACCAGCACACACAATTTGACGTGATTCTGTCAACCCGTTCGAAAGATATCCTTGGGACAGACAGAAGGAGAAAAAAATGACCCTCCGATTTTCAGGCTCCAGCGATCTTTTTGACCTTGACCTTGACCTTGATCGGTATGCCATCATCAGAACGGGCATAAGCCAAACCACCTTCATACCAAGTTTCAACATCCTATGTTGATCGGTGCCCGAGATATGGTCAAGGTTTTCAAGGTCACGACGGCAAAATGGTTTGCGCCGATCTCTTGCTATTAAGGGGGCACACCTTCACACAAAATTTGACGCGATTCGGTCAAGCGGTTCGGGAGATATCCTTAGGACAGACAGAAAAAACAAAAAAACAAACAAAAAACAAACAAACAAACAAAAATACAAACCAGCCCATCGCAAAAAATAAAGATTGCTATGTTGGCTATGCGCGAACTGTGTGATGCAGAAGTCGTGAGTTTGCATCCTTGCTCAGGCTCTTTTAGACTGGAGGGGGTATTTTCCTCAGAGTTTGGTTGCCAACCGCTACTGATTCCATTCTGGAACAGCTTTGAGATAAGATGCTCAGTTAAGTTTCATCACATCAGCGACGTGTGCCTTGCGGGCATGTAAAACGAACGAATATCAATGTTTTACGTCCTCTCGGCCAGAGGCCATATGGGACATTGCAAAACATGTAAAACCGCATCCCACTGTTTATATAGTAATCTAGTAAGTGCCGTTAAAGACCCACCACGTCACGTGTCCGTCTTCCCTCTTATAGCTGGTAAGAAATCTTAAGAAATTTTCCAAGCGTCAGAGGGAATGTCACTGATACGTGACGTAGGGGGTCTTTAAGAATACATGACGTCAATGTCGGAACATGCGCGCGCATCATGTTCACACAATAGCTAAATGGAAAAAATGGGAAGAAAGGGAAGCTCTCGTCTCCACGTGGATACAACAGCCTCGTGATTGTATGTACAAGTGATTGTAAAAGCAGCTGTTCTTGAGAGATCGAGATCGAGCTTCGTTACAACCATTCCAATACAAGGAGACAAAGACAGACAGAAAGAGAGAGAGAGAGAGGGTGAGTTTGCTGTTACTAAGATACTAACCTCACCTGGCGTCAAGGGCTAAGTACCATAAATACACCTAAACGGCTCGTTCCATCCAAAGCAATTTCCTTTCCTGCTTCTGTCTGATTTCACTTAATGTGCATTATTATTAGGTATTAGGTACTTTATAGGCACAAAGACGTCTCTGTGGAATTCGGGTTGCTCCCACCTGGACAGCGCGTCGCAGGCAGAGGTGCGCCACCCATTTTGTTGTTTTTTTTGCATGCGATTTTTGTGCGACTGATCAGATACTGACAGATACTGATCATAGTTCTAGTCATATCTAAAAATAGTAGATACCAAGAACAATAAATTGCCTCCCTTTATTACCAAACGTCTTAAGAGCCTGTTACAATAAATAACTGGGGGGGGGGGGGGGGGGGGGGGGGGCAAAAAGGCTGCATAGGACAAGCCTGCCCCTCAGCGACACCCTTGATTAAGGTCTATGTACACGTGAACATTTTTAATTTTTTCCCCATGGCAACAAAGTGATATGCAAGTCATGCTATGACTGGTCTGCCTACCACTGTGTCGCCATGGGGAAAGAGTGAAAAATGTTCACGTGTACAGAGTCCTTTAGGCGAAAGTTCAGTTTCTGTGGACTTTTTTTTCTTCTTGTCTTATTTGAAATCTAACGATTGCGCAATCAGTTGCAAACATATGGCTAATTGC
>CM065694.1:2173512-2183512 GCA_017654935.2 Phymorhynchus buccinoides
GAATACATCTTCAACAGTCAACACGGCTAGTAGTATGTAAATCAAACCAAACTACCAACAACGATTGACAGCTTAGTCTAATTTACATACTACTACCCGTTTTAACTGTCTAAGACACACTCGTGATTCCGGTAACTGGTTCGAACTGAACTTGATAGCATGCATCGCCGTTACCGTTACCATTTGTATTGCATTCCCGCTTATCTCGATGCCCCATTAATAAAATCGATTATATGAAGTTGAAATCATTCCTATTCTCCTCTGTACATTTAGTTCCCGCTGATCTCGATGCCCTATTAAAAAAAAGATGATGTGAAGTTGAAATCATTCCTATATCCTGGACATCCGTTGATCTCCATGCCCCATTAAAACGATGATGTGAAGTTGAAATCATTCCTATATCCTGGACATCCGTTGATCTCGATGCCCCATTAAAACGATGATGTGAAGTTGAAATCAATCCTATATTATCCTCTGTACATTTTGCTACAATAAAAACAACTCAACATCATATTTTATACCTATTACAAAGATGGGCCATTGTCACGCATACGGCTTTCAACTATTAGCATAAGGCCGTTTCTGTTTTAATTGCTCCTCTTTAAGCTAAAGCGAAAAGCAGTTAAAAAGTCATCATTGCCAGACATGGACCGCGGTAACCGGATACGGAATGACGCAATCCCCACGCGCGTGACAGGAAGTGGGTGCTGCTGGGATCGATGCATCGACAATCTTTTGTTTTCTTTTTGTTCTCTTTGGTTTCCTGCATCTTGGGTTTTGTTACGTTTCAGTCTGGGGTGACAATGGGGGTGTAGAATGGCACAGAGGTAACGCGTTCGCTTCGTGCAAAATAAACCCGAGTTCGAACCTGGGTACAGGGGATTTTTTACTCTCACTCTGAACTAGGCCCCTTATGGTCTGAACGTGGACTCTTTCGGATGAGACGATAAACCGAGGTCCTGTGCGCCCATGCACTTAGCACACGTTAAACCCAATGGCAACGAAAAAGTTGTCATTTGGTCAAAATTTACACACCCCACCCTTTTTTCATGCAGTCACACAAAAGTCGCAACCAAATTTTAAAAAATGGGTGGCGTGCCTCTGGCTGCGACGCACTCTCCAGGTGGGAGCAACCCGAATTTCACAGAGACGCCTCTGTGAGTACCAATACCAATCGGTGAGCGAGTTAAGTGTGGGGCAGTTGCAGAGGTTAAGGCCGGGTTCACATTATACGCGTAAGTTCCGTACGGAAAACCCTAAATAAGTGGAAGAAAGAAGGATAAAAGTTTACGCATAATTATAGGGAAAATTCGGACACGTGCGCAAATCTTTTCCCTTCTTTGTTTCACTTATTTATGAATTGCGCACGGATTTCCGCATGGAATATCCGCTTATGTGTGTACACGGCCTAAAGGGGCCGACCCACTGCATGCGATTCAATCCAAAATCCTATTGTGACATGTGTGAGGCATGATTCTCGTGACATTCTACTGTCTACGTGAATCTGGTGACATTCTTCTAGCTTTGTCTCACTATGTTTGTAGTTCCCCGAACACGAATCTGATGAAATATCTGTATGTTGGTTTTTTAACCCTTTCACCGCCAGCCATATTTCAGCCAAAAATGTCCTTTAAATTTACCTGATGAAAACAAACCCAAAACACCCAAGTTTACTGGTTTTGTACACTTCGGATTTTATTGATCCTTTTATAAAAACACTCAATCGTGGACTCTAAATTTACCTGGGTAGAGAACAAAATCCATCTGCAGTATTGTGGATTCTTCTGTGACATATATAAAATAAGGTCTATCCTTACTTCCCTAAACTAAGACAATAGGGTCTTTGGATAACAGACCACAATTTGATGCCTTTTAGTGACATAGGTGTTAAATCACTATGTATGATGGTGCTAAAATGCGACTTTGGCGGCGGAAGTGTTAATGAGGCATTGTGTCTGATTCGTGTATTGGGGTCGGCATGAGAATAGACAACGAACATAGTAGAATCAGTTTTAGACGGAAGCATTTCACGTGAATCATTACTCACAGACATCGTCCCAATCGAGCGAAAATGGAGTTTTACGTCCTCTCGGTCTGAACCAGACACATATGGGACATTTGTAAATACAAATATGGTGGGAACAATACTGGAGGCAATGCGTCCCAATCGCATCGCATTTGGATTACTTATTCGAAATGAAAAAGGAAGTAACAGACGAGTTGTGTGCCCGTTAGGACACTTAGTTCCGGTTAGAAGAACACCGTCTGCTGCAGTAAACACGGCATGGCTGCTCCGTAATGAGGCTTTATACTACTCCTGGTCGACACGAAAGGGCGATAAGTTTAGGCCGGAACTGCCGATGCCCCCTGGTGACGAGTCAGGAGCAGATAATTTTCCGTGGCTATATACTACTAGTTCCTGACAGGCAAGGGCGATAATCTTAAGTAGATGGCGTTTGCATCGCAGGGCACGATGAAAATCCGTTTAACGTCCTTCGGTCTGGAACAGACACATATTAGGTATTAGGTATTAGGTACTTTATAGTCACAGAGGCGTCTCTGTGGAATTCGGGTTGATCCCACCTGGAGAGAGCGTCGCAGCCAGAGGCGCGCCATCCAATATTTTTTTTGTTTTGCATGCGATTTTTGTGTGACTGAGGAAGGAAAGGGGGGGGGGGTAGATTTTGACCAAATAACAACTTTTTCGTTGCCACTGGGTTTAACGTGTGCTAAGTGCATGGGCACACGGGACCTCGGTTTATCGTCTCATCCGAAAGACTCCACGTTCAGACCGTAAGGCCTAGTGCAAAGTGAGAGGAGAAACCCCCTGTACCCGGGTTTACTTGACACGAGGCGAACGCGCTACCACTGTGCCACTCTACACCACATATGGGCCCCTAAAGAGACAGCGCGGGTGATCGTTCACGTCGTTTGCCTGCCGAGAGGGCATTTTCACCTTCACAGCTCTTGCACGCACTACGCAAGTGTGTGTGTGCATGCGCGCGCTGGCATGTGCTTATGCATGTGTGTGGGGATGTGTGTGTGTGTGTTTGTGTCTGTGTGTATGTATGTATGTATGTATGTACGTACGTACGTATGTATGTATGTATGTATGTATGTATGTATGTATGTATGTATGTATGTATGTATGTACTGTAAGTATGTGTGCATGCGCATGTAAATGATATGCTGTGTTCGTCAGTGTGTGTGCTTGTGTGCGTGCGAGCATGGGTATTGATGTGATTTGGTTAAATGTATTTTTTGTAAAGCGCCATGAGCAGCTAGCCTGGAATGTGCGCTATATAAGTTTTCTTTATTATTATTATTATCATTATTATTATTACGCACGCAGGTCTCTTTTTCTTCCCACGTTTTGACCACCACCCCTTTCAGGTCATCGCATCCTCCCATTATTTCTGTGGACGCTTTTTTCAGACAACGGCTGTTTCCTTGCATGTGTTCTAACTTGGTTTAAGGTCTCTGTACACGTGGGAAATGTTCCCTCTTTCGCCATGGCATCACAGTGATAGGCCAGTCATAATATGACTTGCACATCACTGTGTTGCTAAGGGGGTGGGGGGTGGGAGTGAAACGTGTTCACGTGTACATAGACCTTTACATAACTTGCATTATATCTCTGTATTGCTATGGGGAAAGAGTAACACAAATGTTCACGTGTGCAGATACCTTTAACAGCATTCCCAATGAATGACCTGCCTCCGGGAATGGACTCTGTTCTGGTGAAAAGGGCACAGGGGTGTAGCATTCTCAAAATGGGTTTGTTCTCAACATGTCTGCGCATGTGCGAAATCGATCATGACGAACCATGAAATTTTATCTTTTGTGTATTCGACACTAAATTGACCCTAAACCTATCCCTAACCCTATTCCTAACCTTAACCCTAACCCTAACCCTAAACCAGTAAGGAGTGCCCTGTAAGGAGCCAGAATGGTCAGCTCATTGACCGTGGGCCCTCAAGAGAAGAAGAGAAGAAGAAACCTATCCCTAACCCTAACCTTAAGCCTATCCCTAGCTCTTCGCACATGCGCAGACATATTGAGAACAAATCCATTGTGAGAATGCCACAGGGGTCGTCTTGCTGCCTTCAGGGACAGGGACAATGTGTGAGATTCTATTAGCCTGCTGAGCGAGAACACATAGGTCTTCACACCTGGCCACGCCACACACATGTACATTTGCATGTGCGGGTGCATAGTATATACGAGTGTCCACACTTACACGCGCGCGCGCGAGCACACTCACGCACACTAAATATTGCTAATAACACAATGCGCATATACAGACAAGCACATGTTATACTGCTCACAAAAAGTAGGGGATATTGACTTTTCAATACCACCATGGGTTCAATAACCAGACCATAAGTTTCATTTCATGTGAAAGTGATAGTTCAGCTATTCTTGGCTGTAAAATTGAAGACAAAAATCAATTTTAAAATGTCACGTGATTGCCAGAGACGATAAACATCAGTGGGTGTGTTATTCGATATCACAAAACACCTTCACACATTGACAGATTGTTGGGCCACTGTTTGCTGCCAGTCATTCAAGGCAATTCCTTCTCATGCTCTGGAACAGTCTCCTGAAGATTTTCTGGAGGATTAATGGGTTTCCCCGGCGTCCCTATATCCTCTTACGACCGTTACAATGGTGCAAGCTGAAATTTAAAAAAAGAAAACCGACAGCATTGGGCAGATTTTCACCTCCAAAATGACAATTCGCGTCTCCACTGAGCACATTTTGTGCAAGATCACCTTCACATCCATGAAATCCAGACCTTCGCACGGTTTACAAGATCCCCTGACCATTTTCAATCAAATGCCTTGTTATACCCTGCAGGAAACAGTGGCCCAACACGTTTTCAACTGTTTTATTACTATTGTCGTGACTTTTGGACATTGCACCCACTGATGTCCGTCTTCTCTGGTAATCACGTGATGTTTCAAAATTAATTTTTGTCTTCGATTTTATGTTCAAGGAATAGCATAGTGTTGTTTTCAAATTGAATAGAACTTATAATTTCGTTGTTGAATCCATGGTGATCTTACAAAAACACAATATCCCCTACTTTTTGTGAGCAGTATATACAGGCACTCGCACCCACGCGCGCGCGCGCACCCACGCACTCACGCACGCACGCACGCAGAGAGAGAGAGAGAGGGGGGGGGGCAACGAAAGGCAAAACAGATAAAGAGGCAGATGTGCAATAGAGAAAGGAAAAGGGTGTGACAGAGAGTAAGAGAGAGTGGAGCGGGAGAAAGAAGAGAGAGAGAGAGAGAGAGAGAGAGAGAGAGAGAGAGAGAGAGAGAGAGAGAGAGAGAGAGAGAGAGACAGAGACAGAGAAAGAGAGAGACGAGGAAATAAGAAAGACAGACAGTGAGACAGACAGACAGATAGATACCGAACTCTGGGAAATAAATAAAGACAGAGAGAGAGAGAGAGACAGACAGACAGACAGACACTGAACTCTGGGAAGTAAATAAAGACAGAGAGATAGACAGACAAACAGACAGATACTGAACTCTGGGAAGTAAATAAAGACACAGAGAGAGAGAGAGAGAGAGAGAGAGAGAGAGAGAGAGAGAGAGAGAGAGAGAGAGAGAGAGAGAGAGAGAGAGAGAGAGAGAGAGAGAGAGAGAGAGAGAGAGAGAGAGAGAGAGAGAGAGAGACTGAACTATGGGAAATAAATAAAGAGGGAAAAGTCAACAAAGGGAAAATGACACGCGAACTGAAAGTCGCGTGCGTTCAATCAAATGACCAAGCGATGTATTCACGGGTACGTCTTAGTCAGTCAACACAGTAAGTAGTACGTAAGCCAGGCTAAACAGCCAACCCAGGGAGTTTAAAGTCTAATTTACGCACTACTACCCGTGTTGACTGTCTAAAGACGCACTCATGATTACACGACCTGGATTACTAATCATGGGACCACATCGGTGAGCCCCTGTCTCTATGTGTCCCTGTCTCTATGTGTCCCTGTCTGTGTGTGTCCCCGTCTCTATGTGTCCCTGTCTCTATGTGTCCCTGTCTCTATGTGTCCCTGTCTCTGTGTCCCTGTCTCTATGTGCCCCTGTCTCTATATGTCCCCGTCTCTATGTGCCCCTGTCTCTATGTGTCCCTGTCTCTATGTGTCCCTGTCTCTATGTGTCCCTGTCTCTATGTGCCCCTGTCTCTGTGTGTCCCCGTCTCTATGTGTCCCTGTCTCTATGTGTCCCTGTCTCTATGTGTCCCCGTCTCTATGTGTCCCTGTCTCTATGTGTCCCTGTCTCTATGTGCCCCTGTCTCTATGTGTCCCCATCTCTATGTGCCCCTGTCTCTATATGTCCCTGTCTCTATGTGCCCATGTCTCTATGTGTCCCCATCTCTATGTGCCCCTGTCTCTATGTGTCCCCGTCTCTATGTGCCCCTGTCTCTATGTGTCCCTGTCTCTATATGTCCCCGTCTCTATGTGCCCCTGTCTCTATGTGTCCCTGTCTCTATGTGTCCCTCTCTCTATGTGCCCCTGTCTCTATGTGTCCCTGTCTCTATGTGTCCCCATCTCTATGTGCCCCTGTCTCTATGTGTCCCCGTCTCTATGTGCCCCTGTCTCTATGTGTCCCTGTCTCTATATGTCCCCATCTCTATGTGCCCCCATCTCTATGTGTCCCCATCTCTATGTGCCCCTGTCTCTATGTGTCCCTGTCTCTGTGTGTCCCTGTCTCTATATGTCCCCGTCTCTATGTGCCCCTGTCTCTATGTGTCCCCGTCTCTATGTGCCCCTGTCTCTATGTGCCCCTGTCTCTATGTGTCCCTGTCTCTATGTGTCCCTGTCTCTATGTGTCCCTGTCTCTGTGTGTCCCTGTCTCTATATGTCCCCGTCTCTATGTGCCCCTGTCTCTATGTGTCCCCGTCTCTATGTGCCCCTGTCTCTGTGTGTCCCTGTCTCTATATGTCCCTGTCTCTATGAGCCCCTGTCTCTATGTGTCCCTGTCTCTATGTGTCCCTGTCTCTATGTGTCCCTCTCTCTATGTGTCCCTGTCTCTATGTGTCCCTGTCTCTATGTGCCCCTATCTCTATGTGTCCCTGTCTCTGTGTGTCCCCGTCTCTATGTGTCCCTGTCTCTATGTGTCCCTGTCTCTGTGTGTCCCCGTCTCTATGTGTCCCTCTCTCTATGTGTCCCTGTCTCTATGTGTCCCTGTCTCTGTGTGTCCCCGTCTCTATGTGTCCCTGTCTCTATATGTCCCTGTCTCTATGTGTCCCTGTCTCTATGTGCCCCTATCTCTATGTGTCCCTGTCTCTGTGTGTCCCCGTCTCTATGTGTCCCTGTCTGTATGTGTCCCTGTCTGTATGTGTCCCCGTCTGTATGTGTCCCTGTCTGTATGTGTCCCTGTCTCTATGTGCCCCTATCTCTATGAGCCCCTGTCTCTATGTGTCCCTGTCTCTATGTGTCCCCGTCTCTATGTGTCCCTGTCTCTATGTGTCCCCTATCTCTATGTGTCCCTGTCTCTATGTGTCCCAGTCTCTATGTGTCCCTGTCTCTATGTGTCCCTGTCTCTATGTGTCCCTGTCTCTATGTGTCCCTATCTCTATGTGTCCCTATCTCTATGTGTCCCTGTCTCTATGTGTCCCTGTCTCTGTGTCCCTCTCTCTATGTGTCCCTGTCTCTATGTGTCCCTATCTCTATGAGCCCCTGTCTCAATGTGTCCCTGTCTCTATGTGTCCCTCTCTCTATGTGTCCCTGTCTCTATGTGCCCCTGTCTCTATGTGTCCCTGTCTCTGTGTGTCCCCGTCTCTATGTGTCCCCTGTCTCTATGTGTCCCTGTCTCTATGTGTCCCTCTCTCTATGTGTCCCTGTCTCTATGTGTCCCTGTCTATGTGTCCCTGTCTCTATGTGTCCCTGTCTCTATGTGTCCCTGTCTCTATGTGTCTCTGTCTCTATGTGTCCCTGTCTCTATGTGTCCCTGTCTCTATGTGTCCCCTGTCTCTATGTGTCCCTGTCTCTATGTGTCTCTGTCTCTATGTGTCCCTGTCTCTATGTGCCCCTATCTCTATGAGCCCCTGTCTCTATGTGTCCCTGTCTCTATGTGCCCCTGTCTCTATGTGTCTCTGTCTCTATGTGTCCCTGTCTCTATGTGTCCCTGTCTCTATGTGCCCCTGTCTCTATGTGTCCCTGTCTCTATGTGTCCCTGTCTCTATGTGCCCCTGTCTCTATGTGCCCCTATCTCTATGTGTCCCTGTCTCTATGTGTCCCTGTCTCTATGTGCCCCTGTCTCTATGTGTCCCTGTCTCTATGTGTCCCTGTCTCTATGTGTCCCTGTCTCTATGTGCCCCTGTCTCTATGTGTCCCTGTCTCTATGTGTCCCTGTCTCTATGTGTCCCTCTCTCTATGTGCCGCTGTCTCTATGTGTCCCTGTCTCTATGTGTCCCTCTCTCTCTATGTGTCCCTGTCTCTATGTGTCCCAGTCTCTATGTGTCCCAGTCTCTATGTGTCATCTTCATTGTGCTATATATCCCCGTCTCTATATGTCCCCGTCTCTATGTGTCCCCGTCTCTATGTGTCCCCGTCTCTATGTGTCCCCGTCTCTATGTGTCCCTGTCTCTATGTGTCCCTGTCTCTATGTGTCCCTGTCTCTATGTGTCCCCGTCTCTATGTGTCCCCTTAGGATTATAGTAAGGGTTAGGGTTATGAGTTGGATTATTTGGTATTGGTATTTGGTATTTTATTGTCAGAGAAGCGTCTCTATGAAAATCGAATACTGGTCACGCAGCTGTTCTGACGTACAAGGTGGAGGTCACCATGCCCTGCAGCTTTCATACCGTTAGGTTTTAGGTACTTTATAGTCACAGAGGCGTCTCTGTGAAATTCGGGTTGCTCCCACCCGGAGAACGCGTCGCAGCCAGAGGCGCGTCACCCATGTTTTTTTATTTGGGTTTAGGGTTACGGTTAAATGTTTGGGTTACGGTTAGGGTTAGGATAAACAAAGACACAGGGACATAGACGGGGACATATAGAGTCGGGGACACATAGAGACGGGGACACATAGAGACGGGGACACATAGAGGCGGGGACACATAGAGGCGGGGGTCATAGAGACGGGGACACATACAGACGGGGGTCATAGAGACGGGGACACATACAGACGGGGACCCATAGAGGCGGGGGCAGAAAGCTACATATTAACCACTCCTCTGAGTCGCTTTACCCTTGACCTTTGTTGAACGCTAGTCGTAACGCCCGTTCATGTCGTCTAGACAGCAAAACACTTCGCAGAACCTACAACAACAAAAACATCGACCTTCAATCTGTCTTCTTGCTTGTCTGTCCCGTCAGTGCTTCTGTGTCTGTCTGTCTGTCTGTCTCTCACTCTCTTCCCTTGGCACTGCATGGAGCTTTATTTGCTAATGTCAATAAATTTCATTTTTCAGTTCATTTCTCTCTCTCTCTCTCTCTCTCTCTCTCTCTCTCTCTCTCTCTCTCTCTCTCTCTCTGTACAGGTATGTGTGTGGAGGTGAAGATTTGTCGATAAGGACAAAATACCATTTTACAGCGAATGGCCAAATGCACTACTAACTACATGTATAATATCGAAAATGCAAAAAAATAAGCATAGGGGAAAACGGGGTAAAAAGCGCATGGGCGTGTAAGAAGCCCACCCCAATTATCTCATGAAATAAAGAAAATTTCAGTCAAATTTGCCCATGAGACGAATGCTAGATATTAACGCTCGTCTCATGGGCAAAATGAGACTGAAATTTGCTTCATTTCATGAGATAATTGGGGTGGGCTTCTTACCCGCCCATGCGCTTTTTACCCCGTCTTCCCCTAGTCATTAACCCTTTCGCCACCGATGTCACATTTCTGCACCCCACTGATTTGACACCCATGTCACTAAAAGGCATGACATTAGGATATGTGTTATCCAATGGCCTTATGTTGTTCATTTGGGGAGATCAGGAATGGCCTTAGGCCAACTGTCTTTACCTAGGTAAGTTTCACAGA
>CM065694.1:2191012-2193512 GCA_017654935.2 Phymorhynchus buccinoides
ACCATAGAACTTGCAAAATGTGACCTAAAAATATAAATGACATCAATTTTAGAATGACGCACGGTGCTATATGTATACTCAAACACACGAAGCGAGATCTGTGGATCTACCTGATGGTAGAGTAACTTCCCCTGTTTGACCGATTGAATTAGGTAAGATCACTCCGACACACCATGAAATTACTCCCCTTAATTATTTAAGAACAATTCCTATTGCCCTGCGCGTCGTTTCTTGCTGTAAGAAGCTAAAAAGCTTAACGGCAACAAAAAACAAAACAAAGACACCTGTATTACACAAGGGTTGAGATTTGAGGCCAAGCCTATTTTTTGTCTAATCTGCCCTTGAATTGGGACGAAAGCAAGACAAAGACAAAACAATCAGGCAACAGATATGGGCATGCATGATGATGCAAGACATTACAGAAAGAACCAAACAGCTAACAACTAGATAAGCAAGCGAACAGAAATTCAACTTGAAAAAGGCGAAAAAGCTACAAGAATGTATAGACAGCATTAGTATTTCAACATGTGTAGTAGTAACAATAATAATAATATATATAATCATACACATAGTTATTTCAATCAAAAACATGGAGAATTGTTTTTTACAAAAGGAAGGAAGAGAGGGAGGAGGAGAAGAAGAAGAAAAAGAAGAAGAAGATTGATTAATTGATTGATTGATTGATTGAACTTTTTAATGGGTAAATATTTAGGCACATTGAATGTCTTTTTACAAACCCGCCCAGTTAAATAACGAAAATAAAACGCAACAAGGAAATTTAAAAAAAAAGAAAAAGAAATACTAATAATTCATGCAAACACACAAGGACTCTCTCTCTCTCTCTCTCTCTCTCTCTCTCTCTCTCTCTCTCTCTCTCTCTCTCTCTCTCTCTCTCTCTCTCTCCTCTCTCTCTCTCTCTCTCTCCACATATACACACAGACACGCGTACACACACGAGCGCGCCCACGCATATATATATGCACACACAGACACATTCACATACATCTACACACACATGCCTGTACGCCCGCACGCACATACGTACGCATGCATCTATAATCAAGCATTTCTTTTCGAGAATGCAGCAGCGAGTATGTCATTTAACTTTCGCCGCCAGCCATTTTTGAGCCCCAAAATACCATTTAATCTAACTAGGTACAGAAAAAAAAAGTATCTGCAATATTGCGAATTCCTCTGTGATATAATGATATAACATTAGGTACATCTACACACAAGTGCCTGTACGCCCGCATTGCGACATACGTACGCATGCATCTATAATCAAGCATTTCTTTTCGAGAATGCAGCAGCGAGTATGTCATTTAACTTTCGCCGCCAGCCATTTTTCAGCAAAAAAAAAATACCATTAAACTTAGCTGGGTAGAGAAAAAAAAAGTATCTGCAATATTGCGAATTCATCTGTGACATAATTATATAACATTAGTCCTATCCTTACCTCCCAAAATAAAAAGGGTGTGTTAGAGAGAGGAGGGAGAGAAGATAATGCGAGTGAGGAGAGAACTGGACGCCCGCACGCACATACGTACGCATGCATCTATAATCAAGCATTTCTTTTCGAGAATGCAGCAGCGAGTATGTCATTTAACTTTCGCCGCCAGCCATTTTTGAGCCCCAAAATACCATTTAATCTAACTAGGTACAGAAAAAAAAAGTATCTGCAATATTGCGAATTCCTCTGTGATATAAGGATATAACATTAGGCCTATCCTTACCTCCCAAAATAAAGAAACATAGGGTCTTTGGATAACAGGCCCTGATTTGATGCCTTTTAGTCACGTGGGTGTTAAGCCATTGTGGTGCATAAATGCGACATTGGCGGTGAAAGGGTTAAGCCTAGAAGAAAAAGAAGTAAAAGAAGAAGAAGGAGAAGGAGGAGAACAAGAAGAAGAAGACGAAGAAGAAGAAGAAGGAGGAGGAGGAGGAGGAGGAGGAGGAGGAGGAGGAGGAGGAGGAGGAGGAGGAGGAGGAGGAGGAGGAGGAGGAAGAGGAGGAGAAGAGAAGAAGGAGGAGAGAGAGGAGGAGAGAGAGAGAGAGAGAGAGAGAGAGAGAGAGAGAGAGAGAGAGAGAGAGAGAGAGAGAGAGAGAGAGAGAGAGAGAGAGACATAGAAAGCGAAGCAGGCAGTGTTCCTCCTGCGGCGTGGACGTCCTTGTTTTAGACACCAGGTTAGCGGAGAAGAAGGCACCCTGATGACAGGCAACGACAAAAACAACACCACTGAGGTTGCCATAAAAACACGTTGATTAGCCCCCAGGATAAAAAAAAAAAGGTGCGTGTGTGTGTGTGTGGTGTGTGTGTGTGTGTGTGTGTGTGTGTGTGTGTGTGTGTGTAGTGTGTGTGTGTGTGTGTAGTGTGCTGTGTGTGCTATAAATCTATTCATAAAGCTGCTCCATCTTACCTCTGTGACAATATTTCCATCTATACGCCAGCTCGCACTTTACGTTCAGTTTCTGACCCTCTTTCTCTCCAGATCCCTAGGTA
>CM065694.1:2203512-2213512 GCA_017654935.2 Phymorhynchus buccinoides
CTCTCTCTCTCTCTCTCTCTCTCTCTCTCTCTCTCTCTCTCTCTCTCTCTCTCTCTCTCTCTCTCTCTCTCTCTCTCTCTCTCTCTCTCTCTCTCTCTCTCTCTCTCTCTCTCTTCTCTCTGTCTCTCTCTCCTCTCTCTCTCTCTCTCTTTCTCTCTCTCTCTCACCTCTATGTTGTATTAACCATGTTGATTAATGATGGGTAACCATGAATTTTTCAGTTTTCATTTATTTTGTTTCATTTGTTTATTTTACTATTGTTTATGTTGTCGAATACTGCTATTTCATTGAAAATATTCAAGTACCCCCCCCCCCCCCCCCTTGTCATCATACCCGTGTGGTAATGACAATACAATTTCCAGTGTTTCCTTCTCTCTCTCTCTCTCTCTCTCTCCATCTCTCACTTTCTCTCTCTCTCTCTCTCTCTCTCTCTCTCTCTCTCTCTCTCTCTCTCTCTCTCTCTCTCTCTCTCTCTCTCTCTCTCTCTCTCTCTCTCTCTCTCTCTCTCTCTCTCTCTCTCTCTCTCTCTCTCTCTCTCTCTCTCTCTCTCTCTCTCTCTCTCTCTCTCTCTCTCTCTCTCTCTCTCTCTCTCTCTCTCTCTCTCTCTCTCTGCTGCTGCACGTGCGTTTGGTTCATGTGACACCTACAAGGACAATGCATCACAGCGGTCAATCGTTATCACAACACCACCATTGATTAGTGCCTACATGGCTTCTCAGTAACACTTCCTCAATGTTACATTGTTGTTAAATAGCAATGCTCAAACCAAGAAACAAAAGCAAAAACAAAAGCGTCTGTAAAAAGAAAAAAGAAATTTTAAAAAAAAGAGCCAGAACTAAATGAAAAAAAAACCCGAGCAAGATGATGATGAACAAGAAGTGAACAAGAAAACGTAAAACAAGAAGAAGAAGAAGTAGTCAAGATTATTTTTAAAAGACGAACAAGAGAACAGCACGAGCAAGGACATGAAAAACAAGGAGGAGCGAACGAATCTGTTTTAATGTTGGAAACGAATAAGCACAAGGCAGGCTGGTTTTCATCTTGCCAATATCAATATAAGAAAATAAGAAACGAAACAGAAACACAAAACATACTGTCATCTATATACATGCACAGCCCAGAATATGTGAATATCAGTTATCAACAACCCCGTACACACACACACACGCCCGCGCGCACACACACACACGCACGCACGCACGCGTACGCACACGCACGCACACACACACGTGCGAGCGCATACACTCACGCATGCGCGCACACACATACAAAGAAAGAAAAGAAGAAGAAAGAGAAGGAAACTTACAAGAACAAAAACTATTTAGTTTAAACCTTGATTGATCGCTTGAACCTTCCAAAGGATAAACCAAAAAAAGGCGCATTTAAGGCATTTTACATTATCTGCCCACAAAAAAATACGAAAACAATAATAATAATAATAATAATAAGCAAGTTTAAGCGTACTTCCTCCGAAATCGGAATGTGTCGGCTGAATGCAGCGGGGAGGCAAGTGAAAACTGATAGCCGGACACGTGCGTACCTCACCCATTATGGCCATACTGCCTGGGAACGCAGACGAAGGAGAAGAAGAAGAAGAAGAAGAAACAACCATTTTGCAGAATAAGAAACTATAAACCAATAAAGGAAACAGCATACTCGGTCTCTGCCCAGAAAGACAAGAAGAACAAACAGGCAAGAAGAACAAACAGGCTAGAAGAACAAACAGGCTAGAAGAACAAACAGACAAGAAGAACAAACAGACAAGAAGAACAAACAGACAAGAAGAACAAACAGACAAGAAGAACAAACAGGCTAGAAGAACAAACAGGCAAGAAGAACAAACAGGCAAGAAGAACAAACAGGCTAGAAGAACAAACAGGCAAGAAGAACAAACAGACAAGAAGAACAAACAGGCAAGAAGAACAAACAGGCAAGAAGAACAAACAGGCAAGAAGAACAAACAGGCAAGAAGAACAAACAGACAAGAAGAACAAACAGACAAGAAGAACAAACAGACAAGAAGAACAAACAGGCAAGAAGAACAAACAGACAAGAAGAACAAACAGGCAAGAAGAACAAACAGACAAGAAGAACAAACAGGCAAGAAGAACAAACAGACAAGAAGAACAAACAGGCTAGAAGAACAAACAGGCAAGAAGAACAAACAGACAAGAAGAACAAACAGGCAAGAAGAACAAACAGGCAAGAAGAACAAACAGGCAAGAAGAACAAACAGGCTAGAAGAACAAACAGGCAAGAAGAACAAACAGACAAGAAGAACAAACAGACAAGAAGAACAAACAACAGAAGAACAAACAGGACTAGAAGAACAAACAGGCTAGAAGAACAAACAGGCTAGAAGAACAAACAGACAAGAAGAACAAACAGGCTAGAAGAACAAGAACAAAATGAAAAACAATTCAGGCTCAGAGAAAGGGTAGAAGATTTGACAGACAGAGTTATAAGGCTGCTTTGGGCGCTAAGATGACTGATGTATTGCTAACATCATCCAATATTCATTATGCCTTCTATCCTGCCTTGATGTTCCAGTCGCCTTCCAGGTCATCCCTTTCTTTCTCGCCCAGCAAACAGCAGTCTCTCTGCCTCTTTCTTTGACAGGAAACCAAGCAACACACAAAGGATGTCCAAGTTGTCTACCCTAATTAGCCATTCTGTTGGCTAATCTCTCTCTCTCTCTCTCTCTCTCTCTCTCTCTCTCCCTCTCTCTCTAGAGAGAGAGAGAGAGAGAGAGAGAGAGAGAGAGAGAGAGAGAGAGAGAGAGAGAGAGAGAGAGAGAGAGAGAGAGAGAGAGAGAGAGAGAGAGAGAGAGAACATAAACCTACTTGTTAAATGGACACATCTAAATGACCTAGCCCTACATCCTCAAAAAACAAAATTTATGCTGATTGCTACTAGACAAAAACGTCAAAATATTAAATCAATCTTACCACCTTTGTACATAAATAATAAAGTGTTAGAAGAGGTTTCAAATCATAAACTATTAGGAGTAACTATTGATCATAATTTAAATTGGTCATGTCATGTGCATAACCTATCAAAAAGCATTGCTTCTAACGTTTATCAGATTAATAAAATAAAACACTTTCTAAACTTTCATGCTCGGAAAAGGTTTTTCTATTCAATTATTCAGTCTGCCATAGACTATTCATCTACCCTCTGGGACTTGACAAGTGACAACTCACTGAAACCATAAGTCAGTGCTCATAAACGTGCCATTAGAGTAACATTAAATAAATCAACTTTAACTATTTCTGACTATGCATCTTCAAATATTCTTCCGCTCAAATACAAACTACTGTTCAATAAAGGAATCTTAATGCATAGGATTTTACACGGAAACTGTCCATCTTCAATAAGTGGTATGTTCACAATCAACGAGTTTAGGCACAGTTATAGAATTGATCTACCACTGCCCTCCATAACACTGTTTAAATCGAGCCTTTCATATTCTGGTAGCTGGTTATGGAATAAGCTTCCTATTTATTTAAAAGCTGAACCAAATTTTGGAAGATTTAAAACATCATTTTTTAATGATCTTATGAGCAATGAAAACTTGTCATTAACCCCTGAAATGTATTGAAATGTATTAAAATATTATGATTAACATGTTCCAATAATAGTGTCACTTCTATCTAATTTTGATGAATATCTGAAGTTATTAATAAGCAGAGGAGTCCCTGCTTACAAAATGTGGCTTAATATATTTCACATGTACAAAGGATGTCCTTGAGACACTTTTGAATAACCTTAATATTGATGTTTATGAATTGCATGAATGCACGTGTGCGTGTGTGTGTGTGTGTGTTTGCGTGCGTGTGCGCGCATCTCTGTGTGTGTATGTTTGTGCTGTGTTGTGTGTATGTTTGTGTGCAACGAGAGAGAGGGGGTGGGGGGGGGGTGGGGGTTAGAGAGAGAGAGAGAGAGAGAGAGAGAGGGGGGGAGAGAGAGAGAGAGAGAGAGGGGCTACGTTGTTCATTGTGAATATAATAACTTTGATACCATTATTGTGTTATCAAAACAATTCAGTATGTATATATATTATTTTTTTTGGTCTTACATGTACCCTTCCGCTTTCTCTCTCATTCTCTTTATCCATACTTTTTTGTCTGTTCGTCTGTCTGCCTACCTGTCTGTCTCTCCTATCTTCTCTCTCTCTCTCTCTCTCTCTCTCTCTCTCTCTCTCTCTCTCTCTCTCTCTCTCTCTCTCTCTCTCTCTCTCTCTCTCTCTCTGTTTGTCCTTCTTCCATCTCTCTCTCCTTCCTTTACTCCTTCTCCCTCAGCTTTCCGTTTATGTCTTTGCTGTCTCGCTCTACCATTTCTTTCTCTACACCTCCCCCCCCCCCCTCTCTCATTCCTTTCTTCTTTACTCCCCCTCCCCCTCCTATTCTTCTTATTTTTCTTACTTCATTTTTTGTTTTGTTCCTAGATACTCACTTATTTTCGGTCCCTCCACATCCCATTTCTTAAGTATTTATGAATAATGCTGAATTTATTATGTGTCTGTTTATATTGACAATGTGCCTGCTTTGATGATAATGTGTGTTCGTTTTCTTTGCTTTGCATGCCTTTCTTATTTATTGAATTCTTTGCTTTGATTTTGTTTTCCTTTTTTGTTTTGTGAGTACTGGATGAAAAAAAGGATTTATACTTACTCTATTATCCTCAGAAAATAAAAGTTTATTAATTCATTCATTCATTCATTCTCTCTCTCTCTCTCTCTCTCTCTCTCTCTCTCTCTCTCTCTCTCTCTCTCTCTCTCTCTCTCTCTCTCTCTCTCTCTCTCTCTCTCTCTCTCTCTCTCTCTCTCTCTCTCTCTCTCTCTCTCTCTCTCTCTCTCCTAAGCTAAGTTTAAATATTGGGTGGGCCGAAGTTAGTAGGAAAGGGAGGAGGGGGGTTATTGAGATTCTTAGGGCAATGAGGAAACTTAGTTCAATCGATACATCCATAATGTGGAAGCTGTTCGATACACAAATCCAACCTATGCTTAGTTACGGAGCAGAAATATGGGGCCTTATTAAAAGTACACAATTAGAAACTATCCATACGTTTGCTATCAAAAGATTTTTAAATGTACCACTGCACTCTTCTAACAAGATTTGCTATGGCGAAACGGGTAGATATCCTCTTTATATTCGGACCTATGTAAAGTGTGTAAAGTATTGGCTTAGACTTGTTCAATTACCAATGTCAAGATTTAATAGACAAGCTTATGAGATGTTGCTACAACAGTATGAATTAGGGAAACATAATTGGGTATATAAATATAAAAAAAGTTCTCTCAGAAAATGGTTTCGGAATTGTCTGGTTAAGCCAAGGGGTTGGAAATGAGTTAATGTTTATTTCAGAGTTTAGGGACCGGTTGATTTCATGCTTTACACAAGACTGGCATTCTAGCATAGAAGATACAGATAAGTATAGTTTTTATGTTTCGTTTAAAAGCATATTTTACGTTGAAAAATATTTATTATGTGTTACATACAAATGGCATCGAGATATGTTAGCACGCTTTAGAACAGGTACACTTGGTTTAAATGCTAAAAAAAAGATGGTTTCATGTTAACTTTTCTGAAAATATTAATTGCCCATTTTGTCCATGTGCGATTGAAGATGAGTTACATTTTGTCTTTGACTGTACTGCTTATGAAGATATTCGCAAAACATGCTCAGTATTTAACTTAGCACTTGCTAAAAGGAGAAACATAACTGCAATTCTCTCCTCAGAAAAGGAACATATTTTGAAATCATTTGCAAAATATGTGGCTAAAGCTAACAATATTAGAAAGAAAGCGTTAATGCATGAAAATGGTAAATTAGTGGGATAAAAGAGAAAATATGCTAACTGATGTCTATCTAAACGAAGATTGTTATTGTTGGATGGTCATTCAATTTGTCAGTTGGTTAACAATGTGGGTGTGTGTGCGTGCGTGTGCGTGTGCGTGCGTGTGCATGTGTGTGTGTGTGTGTGTGCGCGCGCGCGCGTGTGTCTGTATGTGTATGTGTGTTGATAATATGTTTAGTTCTAAATCTTCTGTTCTTGATCATTATTTTGGTGTTTGCTTAATTTGTTTTGCAAGAAAAAGTTGCACGAAATGATGATGGTGTTGTACAAACCCCCATGCCACGAAAGCTGTATCTGGCTAATGTCATTAAACAATCAAAGTGTCAAAGTGTCAAGTGTCTCTCTCTCTCTCTCTCTCTCTCTCTCTCTCTCTCTCTCTCTCTCTCTCTCTCTCTCTCTCTCTCTCTCTCTCTCTCTCTCTCTCTCTCTCTCTCTCTCTCTCTCTCTCTCTCTCTCTCTCTCTCTCTCTCTCTCTCTCTCTCTCTCTCTCTCTCTCTCTCTCTCTCTCTCTCTCTCTCTCTCTCTCTCTCTCTCTCTTTCATTTTGCGAGTAAGATTTGTGTGTCTCAAAGTTTTTATTATTCATTGTTTGGTGTGACATGCTATTTTATACAGGTTTAAGTCTTCTTTGATGTTTTTAATCTGTGTGGAGTTTTTGGTAATGATTTTACTGCTAAGTATAATTAGTGTGTACCTGAATAATTTGTGTATTTATTTTCCCCCAAATATTTTTGTGATGCCTTTGTAAAGCGCGATGAGCCCACTATGGGGTATCGCGCTATATAAATATTCATTATTATTATTATGATTATTATTAGATCACATTCATACAACTAGTGAAAAGATACTTTCCGACTCCGGGTTAGTTTTTGGCTCCCACTTCGGAGTCAAAGAAAAAAAGAAAAGAAAAAGAATAAATACGTTAGGGATATTTCCGATCAGCTACTGCCGATCTCTGTCAACCCAGAGTGACTGGCAGCCACCCCTTCAACAGCCCTTCTATCTACTGTATATCTACTGCCGATCTCTGTCCACCCAGAGTGACTGGCAGCCACCCCTTCAACAGCCCTTCTATCTACTGTATATCTACTGCCGATCTCTGTCCACCCAGAGTGACTGGCAGCCACCCCTTCAACAGCCCTTCTATCTACTGTATATCTACTGCCGATCTCTGTCCACCCAGAGTGACAGCCACCCACCCCTTCAACAGCCCTTCTATCTATTGTATATCTACTGCCGATCTCTGTCAACCCACAGTGACTGGCAGCCACCCCTTCAACAGCCCTTCTATCTATTGTATATCTACTGCCGATCTCTGTCAACCCACAGTGACTGGCAGCCACCCCTTCAACAGCCCTTCTATCTACTGTATATCTACTGCCGATCTCTGTCAACCCACAGTGACTGGCAGCCACCCCTTCAACAGCCCTTCTATCTACTGTATATCTACTGCCGATCTCTGTCAACCCAGAGTGACTGCCAGCCACCCCTTCAACAGCCCTTCTATCTACTGTATATCTACTGCCGATCTCTGTCCACCCAGAGTGACTGGCAGCCACCCCTTCAACAGCCCTTCTATCTACTGTATATCTACTGCCGATCTCTGTCCACCCAGAGTGGCTGACAGCCACCCCTTCAACAGGCCTTCTATCTACTGCCGATCTCTGTCCACCCAGAGTGGCTGGCAGCCACCCCTTCAACAGGCCTTCTATCTACTGCCGATCTCTGTCCACCCAGAGTGGCTGGCAGCCACCCCTTCAACAGCCCTTCTATCTACTGCCGATCTCTGTCCACCCAGAGTGGCTGGCAGTCACCCCTTCAACAGCCCTTCTATCTACTGCCGATCTCTGTCCACCCAGAGTGGCTGGCAGCCACCCCTTCAACGGCCCTTCTATCTACTGCCGATCTCTGTCCACCCAGAGTGGCTGGCAGCCACCCCTTCAACAGCCCTTCTATCTACTGTATGCCCATTATCTAACAGCTATTGGAGGGTCAAGATATCGCCAATAAAGGAGACTTCAGTTTGCACGAAATCTGGCTTCTTATTCGGACACACGCTTTTTCAAATATTAATGTTTCACGTCCTCCCGATCTTTTGATCATATGGGACATTACTATATATGTAGTTATTGGAGTGTTCATGGTTTTTCTTTTTCTTGGTGGTTTTTATATTTATTGATGTGGCCTCGTTTCATCTGGAGAGATGATGGGTGTGACGCTACGAAGAGCATCTGGAGTGGCTAGGCTGTAAAGACCGAGTATTGAGGGGGTTGTTTAGTTTTGAAAATACGTAGAATTTATGAAAACAATATCAAAGAATTTTTAAGAGACATTTCGTGTGAAAACATGAATTTTTGTTAGAATCTTCATCACGGTGCCTTTGTTCAAACTTGCGAGCTCCTACCGGTATAAAATGCGTTTGTTTATATGCGAGAATCTAAGTCTGTAAATGTGAGTACGTTACTTAATGCATAGCGAATAAGGGAACGGGTACGAGGGTGGGTGTAGGTGGATGATGAGGGCGCGATTTGTGTGCACGTGGGTGTGAGTACGTTACATAATGTATATCGAATAAGGGAACGGGAACGAGGGTGGGGGTAGGTGGATGATGAGGGCGCGATTTGTGTGCACGTGGGTGTGAGTACGTAACATAATGTAAAGCGAATAAGGGAACAGGTACGAGGGTGGGGGTAGGTGAATGATGAGGGCGCGATTTGTGTGCACGGGTGTGCACGTGGGATCTTTTATAGGGCCTACATTTCCTGCGCAATGATCGAGTTTAGTGGTGGTGGTGTTACTTGTTTTGTTTCACTCTTTGTTACACTTGAGATTATCCGGGCAGGTGCAGCGACAAATCTGTCAATTTTGTCTTCATGTGGTTCAGGTTTTTCTCTTGGATGCTCTAGGGTTAGTGCTCTCTCTCTCTCTCTCTCTCTCTCTCTCTCTCTCTCTCTCTCTCTCATTAAATACTGGTGGAGATTGCTTCAGCTCCCGCCTCAAAGACTGTGCAGGCAAGCATATGATATGATGTTAAATCAACTTGAATTTGGTAAACAAAACTGGGCGTATTCGGTGAAAACATTATTGATTTATCATGGTTTCGGAGTAGTTTGGATGTGTCAGGGAGTTGGTTATGAACAACATTTTCTAAATGAATTCAAAGATAGAATCATTGCATCGTACAAACAAGATTGGCATGCATCATTGGAAGAGTCTGATAAATATCGATGGTTTCTTTCATTTAAGAACATTTTTAAAACAGAAAAATATATAAAACTAATTGATAACAAATTGTACAGGTTCAGTCTCGCTAGATTTAGATTAAGAGTCATAGGGTTAAACGCATCTTAAAGATGGTACTCCGCTGATACATCCACTCTGGTCCCTTGCCCTATGTGTGGTGCATCTATTGAAGATGAAGAGCACTTTGTGTTTAAATGTAAGGCCTACGATACTGTTCGTGATAAATGTTTTGTTGTTGTGAGATATAGGCATATTACAGGACCAGTGGACATAATCAGACTGCTGTCCTCTGACAATGACAGAAATCATTTCACTTGCAAGATATATTGCCCTTGTATGGAAGCTGAGAAGTGAAAAAGTCTCTGTTGACAGATAGGCTTTACCAACACTTAGTTGAATGGTCGCCATATGATTACTATTTCGAGAATGTTATTGAATACGCGTAAGTGTGTGTGTGTGCATGTGTGTGTGCGTGCGCGCGCGCGCACGCGTGTGTGTGTGTGTGCGTGCGTGCGTGCGTGCGTGCGTGCGTGCGTGCGTGCGTGCGTGCATGTGTGTGTGTGCGCGCGCGCGCGCGCGCGTGTGTGTGTGTGCGATCGGGTGTATGCGCACGCAGAGATGAGCCCGCACGAGTGGGTGCATTTATGTATGTGACGTGTGAAAATACTCTTTTCTGTGTGTTTCTTTTTCTTGTTGTTGAATTGTTTTTGGTGGTCACAGTGGCTGCTTGTCTGTTTTCCCTTCGACCCAAAACACGCAGCTACGGCGATTCATCAATATCCCTTTGTGCTTTCTCTGTGAGATATTTCTTGTTTTTCTTCTCCTTTGTCATCATCATCATCACCCCCCTTCTTCTTTCCCACGCATGCGGGCACGGACGCACGCACACATACACTCA
>CM065694.1:2218512-2223512 GCA_017654935.2 Phymorhynchus buccinoides
CCTTTATTAGGATCCTGCCTTTCTGCTATCCTCCCTCCTTTATTAGGATCCTGCCTTTCTGCTAACCTCCCTCCTTTATTAGGATCCTGCCTTTCTGCTATCCTCCCTCCTTTATTAGGATCCTGCCTTTCTGCTATCCTCCCTCCTTTATTAGGATCCTGCCTTTCTGCTATCCTCCCTCCTTTATTAGGATCCTGCCTTTCTGCTATCCTCCCTCCTTTATTAGGATCCTGCCTTTCTGCTAACCTCCCTCCTTTATTAGGATCCTGCCTTTCTGCTATCCTCCCTCCTTTATTAGGATCCTGCCTTTCTGCTATCCTCCCTCCTTTATTAGGATCCTGCCTTTCTGCTAACCTCCCTCCTTTATTAGGATCCTGCCTTTCTGCTAACCTCCCTCCTTTATTAGGATCCTGCCTTTCTGCTAACCTCCCTCCTTTATTAGGATCCTGCCTTTCTGCTATCCTCCCTCCTTTATTAGGATCCTGCCTTTCTGCTATCCTCCCTCCTTTATTAGGATCCTGCCTTTCTGCTAACCTCCCTCCTTTATTAGGATCCTGCCTTTCTGCTAGGATCCTGCCTTTCTGCTATCCTCCCTCCTTTATTAGGATCCTGCCTTTCTGCTATCCTCCCTCCTTTATTAGGATCCTGCCTTTCTGCTATCCTCCCTCCTTTATTAGGATCCTGCCTTTCTGCTAACCTCCCTCCTTTATTAGGATCCTGCCTTTCTGCTAACCTCCCTCCTTTATTAGGATCCTGCCTTTCTGCTATCCTCCCTCCTTTATTAGGATCCTGCCTTTCTGCTAACCTCCCTCCTTTATTAGGATCCTGCCTTTCTGCTAACCTCCCTCCTTTATTAGGATCCTGCCTTTCTGCTAACCTCCCTCCTTTATTAGGATCCTGCCTTTCTGCTAACCTCCCTCCTTTATTAGGATCCTGCCTTTCTGCTAACCTCCCTCCTTTATTAGGATCCTGCCTTTCTGCTATCCTCCCTCCTTTACTGGATCCTCCCCTTGAGGGACAATACTACTGCAGTTGTAAGAATTCTTCTTTCCTTTTCCTTTCCCCTGAGGGACAATACTACTGCAGTTGTAAGAATTCTTCTTTCCTTTTCCTTTCCCCTCAGGGACAATACTACTGCAGTTGTAAGAATTCTTTTTCTTTTTCTTTCCTTCCCATTTTTTGGTCCGATATGGCTGAAATGTTCCGAACACTTGCAGGACCATATAAACTTTTAAATATTAAATGATTTCGCCGAATTTTCAGCAAAATATGGCAGAAAAACCGCGATATCGGCAAAATTTCAATCTTGAATATCTGAAAAACAGCTGGACGGAATTCGTTCAATATTTTCACAATTTACTCAAAATAAAAAAAGATTTTCAACATTTCTGGTATAAAACCGAACCGGAAGTGCTCCAGCTAGAAACCTGCAGCTTTCATTTGGCTCACAGAATAGCCAAAACCGGAAGTGACGTAACGAAACTAATTACTGGATATTGTAGCACTTATGTTGGCCCAGGTCAGAAAGGATTTTGATAATGATATGTTAAATAGTTTGGAAGTTATTCAAATTTATGTAAATTTGGTTGTGTCAATTTCAATTATTCCCATTTATGAATGTTTAAAAAATGTTTATCCAATTTCGCTGACATTTGCAGGAAAGTTGCAGGATATTATTCTAATCCTACATTTCCAATATTAAATCGATTGGCCAAACTGTTGCCAACATATGGCCCAAAATGGTAAATTTTGGCAAAACTTTAATCTCAAATAACTCGAAAAGGACTGCACGGAATACTTTCATATTATCAGAATTTACAAAAGACTAACATTGCAATAATTTCGTCATAAATTCGAATCGGAAGTGTCAACCGAAAGTAAGAATGAAAATGGCAAAGTTTGGCCAAATTTTAATATTGGATAACTTGCAAATGGCTGTTTAGGGGGAGAATCCTGTCATGTTTGCTCTCACAGGCCCTCTAGTCGTATAATTCTTCTCGTTCTTTGATCGTGGCTTTCGCGTCTAAGCTCCCTGACCACCAAAGTTATGTGACAGACGAACACGGTAATGTCAAACTAATAGTCGAAGGATCAAAGTGCTAGAATAGCGCATATTTTCAAAAAACAAAAAGCAAAATTTCAAGAATGGAGAAATACAAGCTATGGACATCAATAGACAATGCAGAATGGAAATTCAAACATACTTTGTCTTGACTTTTTGTTTTTATATAGGCCTAAAAATCGCCTGAACTAACAAACTCAGTACCATCGAGTCCAAAATGATCGAGAAAACATTGAAATTGTATCCTGAAATTGTACTCCTTAGACTCCATTAAAGGTGACTGCTCTTTGACATCGAGGTATCGTTTCTACTACCTTTTCATTGAAGTAAATTCAGAAACAATCACGAGTCATGCACTTAGGTGAAATCACAATTACACGTTGTTTATAAACAATCATACTCGTAATTATAATTATATCTAATACTTTGTGGTGATGGTGAACAGAATAGTAGCAAAACAGAGAGAGAGAGAGAGAAAAAACATGCGTCCAATAAAAATGAAAATGTGATGCTGTACAGTGTGAATAAATCAATGTAAACATGTCTGTTCCAGGCTCATTCGTCACTTCATTCCATACAGCCTCCGATATACATATCACTAAACCACAACATGGGATACCAACCGCATCGTATCCTCACTCAAAATATGATTCAATCAGTGTCCTTGGATCTAATACAGCACATAGGCCCCTGTCACAACCCTGTGGTCTCTGTCACAACCCTGTGGTCTCTGTCACAACCCTGTGGTCTCTGTCACAACCCTGTGGTCTCTGTCACAACCCCGTGGTCTCTGTCACAACCCCGTGGTCTCTGTCACAACCCCGTGGTCTCTGTCACAACCCCGTGGTCTCTGTCACAACCCCGTGGTCTCTGTCACAACCCTGTGGTCTCTGTCACAACCCTGTGGTCTCTGTCACAACCCTGTGGTCTCTGTCACAACCCTGTGGTCTATTTCATGACGACTGCAATATGTGTAGATCAATGTCAAGCATTATGACATGATCTCATTCTTCATAGATGTAACATTCAATGGTTCATTACTAATCATCGCACCTGTACATTTTCATCAATATTCTTTTTCTTTTTTTTCTGTCCCGTCTTCTGGACCGTACAGTGGCGTTGCTCCCAACATAGTGAACTCTCTCTATTAGCATTAGTGCCCTAAAGCACACAACGAATCGGAAGTTCAAAGAGCAAAGCTTTTCTCATATAATTATTCCAGCTAAAGATAGTCAGTCACAGGTGAACCTCCAGCCAGCAGCTGTCTCCTCGGCACCAGTTGATGGAAAGGCTGGAAGGAAAAGGATGGCGGAGTGACAAGTCTTTCCAAAAAAGAATTATAGTCCAATGTCAAGGTCAAGGTCCATTCCAAATCAACGATCGAATATAAAAATCGTCATCAATTATTAGAATGCAGTATCATGAGTAGATGCACAAGGTCAAATGTCAAAGTGTCCAATAGCAAAATATGTCATCAAATGTCAAAGTGTATAACTAAATATAAAAAAGTCAATCAATTTCTCACTTTTGAGATAATAAAGTAGTCTTGAGTCTTATATAGTCTTGAGTCTTAAAGCGCTTAGAGCCCTAAATCAGAGAGTAGGCGCTATATAAATATTCATTATTATTATTATTATATGTCAAAGGTGAAATGTCGAGATCAAGGTCAAAATTAATGTCAGAGTTTCGGGTCAAATATCAAAGTTCAAGGTCAAATATCAAAGCACAGGGTCAAATATTCATACACATGGTCAGTTATCAACGTTGGGGTCAAAAGTCAATGTCAACATGTAGGGTCGGGTGTCGTAGCAGTACAAACTCAAATGTCAAAGCGCAGCATCGATTTCAAAGTAAAGTACTGTATTAAATTACTTAAAGTACTTAATTAAGGAGTTGAATTATCATTGGCTTTGAGATGTTCCGAGGCGTAGTAGGTCAGAATGTTGAGATCAAGGTCAAACGCCAAAGGTAAGGTCAGGTGTCAAAAGGTCAAGGTCAGATGTCGAAATGCAGGGCGGAGTGGCGTGAGGAGGCGCGGGAGGAGGTTCGGGAGGGGGGGCTGGAGCGGAGGATGGGGATGGGGGGAGAGGCGGTGGCGGCGTGACCGTTGAGCAGTTCCACCTTCTCGCGCATGCGAACATGGGCCTCTGCACAACACACGCACGCGCGCGCGCACATACACGCACACACACAAACACACGCGCGCGCGCGCACACTCATGCACACTCACGCACGCATGGACGAACACAGACACGCACGCACATGCATACACACACTTGCACACCCATGCATACATGCAAGCATGCACACAGACAAACCATGCCGGTGGTTAAAACATCTGTGCAGAACTTAAACATGAACATTTCGGAGTTCATGAATTAACAAAAATAATTATACGACAATGCGCATGCATGCATGCTTTATTTGTAAAATACACTTTGTTTCGATAATTTTAAAAAAGAAGGAGAAAACCACACATTTGGGAACAGATCAACGGAGAAGGAGAAGGATAATGTTAATATCTAAACGAAAAAAACATTTGAACACACATGACAGCAAAAATCACCATCATCGTCATTATCATCTCTCTCTCTCTCTCTCTCTCTCTCTCTCTCTCTCTCTCTCTCTCTCTCTCTCTCTCTCTCTCTCTCTCTCTCTCTCTCTCTCTCTCTCTCTCTCTCTCTCTCTCTCTCTCTCTCTCTCTCTCTCTCTCTCTCTCTCTCTCTCTCTCTCTCTCTCTCTCTCTCTCTCTCTCTCTCTCTCTCTCTCTCTCCTCTCTTTCTCCGCGCGTGTTTTTGTGTGCTTCCTTTTAACCTCAAAATCTTGCAACATACCAGAATACCAAACATGCACGTAAATAAAGAAAAATCACAGATCGATATTTCATAGAGGTACCCCTTTGCTGGAATAGTCCTATAAATACAACATATACAAACAA
>CM065694.1:2228512-2231012 GCA_017654935.2 Phymorhynchus buccinoides
TACTGGAAAACACTGACCTGAACACAATAGGACAACGGTGAAACAGGGCGGTGACTGCTGGATCCTACTGGAAAACACTGACCTGAACACAATAGGACAACGGTGAAACAGGACGGTGACTGCTGGATCCTACTGGTAAACACTGACCTGAACACAATAGGACAACGGTGAAACAGGGCGGTGACTGCTGGATCCTACTGGTAAACACTGACCTGAACACAATAGGACAACGGTGAAACAAGGCGGTGACTGCTGGATCCTACTGGAAAACACTGACCTGAACACAATAGGACAACGGTGAAACAAGGCGGTGACTGCTGGATCCTACTGGTAAACACTGACCTGAACACAATAGGACAACGGTGAAACAGGGCGGTGACTGCTGGATCCTATTGGTAAACACTAACCTGGGTGGGTGGGAGGAAGGAGGATCCTAGGAGGTCATTTGCTGGGTGACACGTTTCGAGCATAGCTCTTCGTCAGAAGGAGTCTGACAAGGAGTCTGACGAAGAGCTATGCTCGAAACTTGTCACCCAGCACATGACCTCCTAGCTCCTTCTGACGAAGAGCTATGCTCGAAACTTGTCACCCAGCAAATTACCTCCAAGGATCCTTCTTCCTTCCACCCACCCAGGTCAGTGTTAGGACAATGGTGTTTGCTTGGATTTTTGTTTCTTCCAAACGTTTGGTGTTCGTTGTATTGTGTTGTGGGGGGTAAGGGTGGGGGTAGGGTTGCGCGCGCGCGTGTGTGTGTGTGTGTGTGCGTGTGTGTGTGTGCGCGTATGCGTGTGTGTATGTGTGTGTGTTTGCACGCGCATGGTGTAAATCGGTATATATATGTGTGTGTGTGTGTGTGTGTGTGTGTGTGTGTGTGTGTGTGTGTGTGTGTGTGTGTGCAAGCAGCGTGCGTGTGTGTGCGAGCGCATACGTTTTTGCTATGTGTGTGAATGAGCACCTGTGCATGTTTTGCATGCATCTGTCCATATGGCCTACATAGGCCTACGTGCAAGAGAAAACATGTGCAGACGATGTGATGTATTAACTAATGATAAGTGATGAAAATCAACCAAACAATCGTCCAACACACAGACAAAAGAAGAAACACAGAAAACCCAGAAGACAAAACTGACAAACAGCTAGCCAACTAAGACGACAAACCAGACACACGGAAATACAAACAGAAAAACGGACGCACGGATAAAACAAAAAAAGATTATCTTAGCCCTTCTTTAACAAAGTATTCCAGGCAAACAGAGAATGAGACTGATCATTTTTTTAAAAGACTAATTAAACTGATGGATAGACAGATAGACAGACAGACAGACAGACAGACAGACAGACAGACAGACAGAAAGAAGGCGTACATTTGGCTACACATATATCTACTATGCACAGTATTCAAGGCATAATCCAGAAAAGGCCCCATGCATCGGCTAATATTCTAGACCGAAATGTCTGAAAGAATTTGACTTCCAGCACCTCCGCCAAGGAGGAATCGCCGATTTGATGGTTTGATTTCTAGGAAACCAGAGCAAAGTGAGTGTTGGGATCTCTGTAAAGGGTGTTTTCCTGGTGATCTCGACGCGTTTCTTGCAAAAACTCATCCGTCAGGGTGCCCCTTTAATGATGTTTCTTCAGCATTCAGTGCGTTATCCAGATTAGGTTCTTGTACCAGCAAATATACCGTACATATAGACGCCAAACAGACAGATAAGGCCGTGTACACACATAAACGGATATTCCATGCGGAAACCCGTGCGCAATCCATAAATAAGTGAAACAAAGAAGGGAAAAGATTTGCGCACGTGTCCGAATTTCCCCTATATGCGTACACTTTTATCCTTCTTTCTTCCACTTATTTAGGGTTTTCCGTACAGAACTTACGCATCTAATGTGAACCCGGCCTTAGCGTACGCACAAAGCCACGTAAGCCGTCTCGTCGAAAGCTTTGGACTTATCACTGATGGTCTTTTTCACACTGACGACTGTATTCAGCACGTTAGCTGGGCTAGGTTGTGGGTTTTTTGTACCAGTAGATATTCCGGACATACAATCTGCCAGACAGACAGACAAACAAACAGACAGACAAACAAACCAACTAACCCTCTTGTTGAGGGCGTAGGACTTGATGATGTTCCTCCCTAGCACCACCATATTGAACGCATCAGCCAAACAAGGTTCGTGTACCAGCAGTTTATTTCAGACAGACAGACAATTAGACAAACTAACTAACTGACCCTCTCTTTGATGGAGGTAGAGCTTGTTGGCGACGTCCCTCCCCAGCACTATCTTCAGCTCTTTATTGGCCACTGCAACAACCATGTTTTGCTAGAGTGAATGCCCTTGGCAGCTGCTTGAGTACTGACCAAATAAGAGAATAACTCTCGCCAATAACCCTATTTGAGGCCACCAAATGGCTGCCTTTCGCAAGAGTGAATGCCATTTTCAGTACTGACCAACAAGGGATTCACTCCCACTGTCAAGGGCGTTAATAACCCTA
>CM065694.1:2238512-2290875 GCA_017654935.2 Phymorhynchus buccinoides
CAACCTCTCAATACATAATCGCGTGTAAATAGAACAATCGCTTCTTCTTTCTCAAGCAAACGCAATAATCGTGCTGAAACTTATCCCTGTAATCAATCATTTTTTAAAATAACAATTCAGGGCTCCCAATCGTCTAGCAAAACAAGGGGTCCCAGGGACTCCTTCACTTACATACTAGAGGGTCGTATAAGTGGGATAGAGGGTCCCAGTGGCATTGCGAATGCTAGAAATAATTTTTCGAGTGCATCCCTGGGACCCCAGAGGGTCCTTTATAATGTTAGTACTTCATTTGGGGGTCCCTGGGAGCCCTGATTTACATGATGCGATGACCTTAAAGACAGCTTCAGATTGCAGACAATAGATATACAGCTATCAGTTGCAGTTGCGCAAGACTAAAAGCAATGATGTAAAGTTATCTTTTCTCCTTGTTTGAAATATAAAGCTACCCACATGCAAAGCATTGAGGGTCATGGGTCACTCCGTGCAAACGCTATCGTGGTACTATAGTCAGTCAGCCAGTCCGCCAGGAACAACCAGACATCACTGAAAACATTACCAGCCTCGCTTAGCGGCTGGTAACCACGACAGAACAATAAACACACACACACACACACACACACACACACACACACACATACACATACACACACACACACACACACACACACACACACACACACACACACACACACACACACACACACACACACACACACACACACACACACACACACACACACACACACACACACACGCGCGCGCGCGCGCGCGCGCGCGGATATATACTAATTGACTAACTAACCGCCTAGCTGAGTGATTGACCGACTGATTCGCCTGACTTGACTGACTGGTTGACTGATTGATTGACTGTCTGACTTGCTGATTATCGCGCGCGATAACAAAGAGCACAAAGAAAGAAGGAAAGAAAGAAAGAAGGAAAGAAGGAAAGAAGGAAAGAAAGAAAGAAGGAAAGAAGGAAGAGACGTACAGATAGACAGACAGAGAAAGTTTTGCTCATCAAAGCCTTCATAATATGACCTCGCCTTCAGACAATGTAGGGCAAGACTTCGTGATAAGTGGGTAAACAATGGAACTGCGTACCGGTACCCAGCTGTAACGAGAAGGCGCGATGTACGGTACCACGTGAAATGAACACCACACCGCACCGTGAAGGGGCAGACACACTGCATATAATGCGATCCGACTGGGACATTTGTCAGGCAGGATTCTCGTGAAATGAACACCACACCGCACCGTGAAGGGGCAGACACACTGCATATAATGCGATCCGACTGGGACATTTGTCAGGCAGGATTCTCGTGAAATGAACACCACACCGCACCGTGAAGGGGCAGACACACTGCATATAATGCGATCCGACTGGGACATTTGTCAGGCAGGATTCTCGTGAAATGAACACCACACCACACCGTGAAGGGGCAGACACACTGCATACAATGCGATCCGACTGGGACATTTGTCAGGCAGGATTCTCGTGAAATGAACACCACACCACACCGTGAAGGGGCAGACACACTGCATATAATGCGATCCGACTGGGACATTTGTCAGGCATGATTCTCGTGAAATGAACACCACACCGCACCGTGAAGGGGCAGACACACTGCATATAATGCGATCCGACTGGGACATTTGTCAGGCATGATTCTCGTGAAATGAACACCACACCACACCGTGAAGGGGCAGACACACTGCATATAATGCGATCCGACTGGGACATTTGTCAGGCATGATTCTCGTGAAATGAACACCACACCACACCGTGAAGGGGCAGACACACTGCATATAATGCGATCCGACTGGGACATTTGTCAGGCATGATTCTCGTGAAATGAACACCACACCACACCGTGAAGGGGCAGACACACTGCATACAATGCGATCCGACTGGGACATTTGTCAGGCATGATTCTCGTGAAATGAACACCACACCACACCGTGAAGGGGCAGACACACTGCATATAATGCGATCCGACTGGGACATTTGTCAGGCAGGATTCTCGTGAAATTCTACTGTCTGAATGAATCTGATGAAATCCTACTAGTTTTGCTCACTGTATTCGGAGTTCCTTCCTTCCTGAATCATGACTCACAGCATCGTCACAGTCGGATCGCATCGTGTCCGCCCTTCACAGCCAACGTCGCATTTTTGCACCACAATGATTTAACACCCATGTCACTAAAAGGCATCAAATCAGGGTCTGTTATCCAAAGACCCTGTTCTCTTAAGGATAGGCCTTACTTTAAATGTCACAGAGGATTCCCCAATATTACAGACATGTGTTTATCTACCCAGGTTAGCTTAATGGACATTTTTTACTGAAACATGTCTGGCGGCGAAAGGGTTAAAAGGCAAAAATGGGAATAAGGCGAACTGAGAAATGGCAAAACGGGAAACGGCGATTTGAGAAAGGGTTAATGGGGACGTCACCAGACAGACAGTCCCGGTGTCAAGATGCCAGACCTGGCCAATAATCAATACCAACACCGCCAGCGTATTGTGCGTAGTGCTCACTCTGCGGAATAGACTGTATGTATGTAGACGACAGGTGGGTGCAGTCACCTCTCTGTGCCCACTTGTTGCCTGTCGTCTCGTTCCTTTCCTCTTTTTTTTGTCGTTTACCCTCTGCCCTGAGTTCATGTTTAGCAAGACAGCGGAGAGCGGATGGATGATTGGGTCTGGTGTGAGAGTTACATATTTTTGTTAATGTAAATTTATGTTTCATACTTTTTTTATATAATATTTTTATTTTACACGGTGGAAGACAAGTTTCCATGTGCGTTGCACAATGCCAATGGACAATAAAGAAACATGACTTATGTTTATGATTATTGTTGAATTGTCTGTCTGTCTGTCTGTCTCCTAGCAGCTTCGCTGTCCCCTACCCTAAAAAAAGGTTTAAAAAACCACAAACAACTTTGGAGCAGCTCAAATAAAACTGTTTGCAGTTTCTTTAATAACTTTCAATGTTATTATTTTAAATTTTCATTCGTTTTTGGTCTGGGGGTTTTTGTTTCTCAGTTGACAGGTTGACAAAAAAAATCAAGAAATCGTCAGCAGGGTTGTATGAAATTCTGTAAAGAATTTGTGAAAGGCCTAAAAAACTAAATTCTCGAAGACATTTAGAATCAATTTGTTTTTGGCAATCGCGAGCAGAGACCATTTTACTTTTTGTTTAGTATAACATGGTTTTGCTGAGCTATCAGAATCAGAAAACCTCATCAGAAAATTGAACTAAATTTGTGTTGAAAGATTGGTGTTTTTTTATTTAAACACACCCATTTGAAATTTTGATTTTGATGAAGTAACTCGAACACGGTTGTAGTCGTACTTTTAAATCTGTACATGCATCTTTGCACCTTCATGCACAGGAGACTTAACTCTTCCATGACTCTTATTAGCCTCATTGCAATCTGTAACAAGACACATTGTTTCTACAGCGAAGGGTTACATACCATCAGTGATTTCTAGTTTATGGCTAGCATACAGACATAACGTCATCTCCGGATTATATAAAAAAAAGAAGTAAAGTTCTAGCATTTGCCTTGACCTTTTCGCCGGCAAGGGGTGTTGGAACGTGCTGATACAGCTAATCCATCAAGACAGCATTACATGAAGTGCAATAAGCCATAAATAACAATAATGATCATATTAAAAATGCTCTTTTTTATTTTTAAAGCTGGCCAGGGTTTAGTTTTAGGTTGAGTGTACAGGTGGTCTGGACATTAAAAAACAAACAAAAACAATCTTTGTTATTTATCTAAGGCAACGGCTATTTTGAAAAGTTGTGCTATTTTGGAAAGTTGGACTATTTTGGAAAGTTGTGCTGTTTACCGCAAAGATGCCTTGTCCACGTGACATCCCTGCTCGATTGACGATGCGAACCTTTGGACAGTTTGACACTGAAGAAGGTCCCCAAAGGCCAACCAACCCCCTGGCTGGGGAGCAATAAGATCCGGTGTAAAAGCTGGAGAGTCACCGAGTCGTTCACAAACGACTAAGCAATAAAACAGCTTTCCCATAATAACCGAGGAAAAACAATAACAAAAACAATACTTCCCGAAGCTTCGCTCGGGACCTAACGAGAGACGAACACACAGGGACAATGGTGGCAGAGTGGTTAAGACGTTCGCCTGCCAAATGTAATGCGTTACTGCAGCGTGAGTGACCCGGTTCGAATCCCGGCCTCGCTCTTTCTTTCTATTTTGACAGGAAAATCGAACTGAACGTCGAGTCCTTCGGATGGGGACTTAAAGCTAGTCTGACCCGCACGCTTTACGCACGTAAAAATCCCACGGCAGTTGAAAATCGGTAAGATCAGGGAGAACTCCCGCTGTCTGGTATGGTCAAATTGATAGCTAGGTTTTCCAAGTGTGTCCACACACCCTCCTCACACTGTGCCCCCCCCCCCCCCCCCCCCCCCCCAACAAAAAATGGGTAGGCGTTGCACCTGCGGCGAAGCGCTCTGAGAGCAGTCCTGAATTTCACAGAAATAAGTCTCTGTGACAAGAAAATACCAAATACCAAATACCAAATACCAAAATACCAGAGAGAGACAGAAAGACGGAGAGTGTGGAATATCAAAACACCAGGGTGTACTGTGGCACAGAGGTAACGCGTTCGCTTCGTATACAATAAACCCGAGTTCGAACCTGGGTACAGGGGATTTTTCCTCTCACTCTGCACTAGGCCTTGCGGTCTGAACATGGAGTCTTTCGGATGAGACGATAAACCGAGGTCCCGTGTGCCCATGCACTTAGCACACGTTTGGTTGAATCTAACCAAACGATTCTCTAGAAATATCCGTAATCATGCACTATCTAAACCTTGATATTAACAAAAGTTAAGTCGACTCTCTAGATGAAACTATTTTCCATTATTAAGAGACATGGGCCTTCAAATCTGTGGAAGAGGAGAACACACAAAAAGCACAAAAATGGACTTTTGTTTTCAATCCTGGGTCAGACTTCCAGTTAGTCTCTCTGTGTGTGTGTCTCTCTCTCTCTCTCTCTCTCTCTCTCTCTCTCTCTCTCTCTCTCTCTCTCTCTCTCTCTCTCTCTCTCTCTCTCTCTCTCTCCCTCTCTCTATCTCTCTCTATCTCTCTCTATCTGATACACCCGCACATACTATATACACGCTTACAGCCACACACATACACACGTCCGCACGGATATTCAAAAACATCATCATTTGTCATAATTATTATCGGCTGTTAAACATAATTATTAAAAGACACAGCAATGCGCACGCGCGCGTGAAAAGCAACAGGTCGAAAGGCACACACACACACACACACACGCACACGCACGCACACGCACACACACACACACACACACACACACACACGCACACGCACGCACACACGCACACACAAACACACACACACACACACACACACACACACACACACTGTGACAACACAACACACACACACACACACACACACACACACACACACACACACACACACACACACACACACACAACAACAACAACAACAACACACACACACAACAAACAACAACAAGGGCGTCGCCGAGCGGCAGACATGTCCGTCACCAGCAATGCCACGCACTTGCGACACCCCGTAGCTCTCTCCCTCCCTCTCTCTCTCTCTCTCTCTCTCCTCTCTCTCTCTCTCTCTCTCTCTCTCTCTCTCTCTCTCTCTCTCTCTCTCTCTCTTGACCTTGATCGGTATGCCATCATCAGAACGGGCATAAGCCAAAGTACCTCCATGCCTCCCTTCCCCCTTCACATATTCGGTCCCCGTCCTCCTTGTGACCTTTGGGTGATGCACCTACACACCCTTGACTGGTGCAAATCGTTTTCCGGGATGCATACCCTTAATTGGTGGGGTGCACACCCTTCATACTGAGACAGTGGCATTTAACATGTCTGCCGCTCCGCAGCATTCTATTTCCGAGGGATAATGTATGTACGACTGTGTTATACTCTTAGTGTCACATCCTGACACAAAATTGGAAGGGATTCTGTCTTCTAGTTCACGAGATACAGCTTGAAGAAGAAATATATAGCGCAAAGAAGGAAATTTCGGTTTTCAAGGTCAAACTTCAAGGTCAATGTCAGCATGGCGATCATTTATGCTGGTATGTTTTTTACTCTAGGGTATACAGTACCACACACAATCTGAAGCGCTTCTGTCAAGTACAAATGTGGAAAATAAAGCTTAAAACCCAGTTTGTAGACCCCTACCACTTTCAAGGCCTACCGATCTCCCGGACCGTGACCTTGACCTTGATCGGTATGCCACCATCAGAACGGGCATAAGCCAAAGTACCTACATGCCAAATTTGAAGACTCTAACACCAACGGTGTGGAAGTTATGGCCCCTTAAAGATTTTCGGTTTTCAAGGTTGTACGTCAAGGTCAAGGTCACGAAGGCAAAACATTTTGCGCGGATGCCTTCCTCTCATGGTGAAACACCAACACACAAATTTGACGCGATTCGGTCAAGCGGTTCGGGAGATATCCTTGGGACAGACAGAAAAACAAACAACAAACAAACAAACAAACAAACAACAACAAAACAAACAAGGGCGTCGCTGAGTGGCAGACATGTCCGTCACCAGCAATGCCATGCACTTGCGACACCCCGTAGAGTGTCACATCCTGACACAAAATTGGAAGGGATTCTGTCTTCTAGTTCACGAGATACAGCTTGAAGAAGAAATATATAGCGCAAAGAAGGAAATTTCGGTTTTCAAGGTCAAACTTCAAGGTCAAGGTCAGCATGGCAATAATTTATGCTGGGATGTTTTCTACTCTAGGGTATACAGTACCATACACAATCTGAAGCGCTTCTGTCAAACACAAATGTGGAAAATAAAGCTTAAAACCCAGTTTGTAGACCCCTACCACTTTCAAGGCCTACCGATCTCCCGGACCGTGACCTTGACCTTGATCGGTATGCCATCATCAGAAAGGGCATAAGCCAAAGTACCTCCATGCCAAATTTGAAGACTCTAAGACCAACGGTGTGGAAGTTATGGCCCCTTAAAGATTTTCGGTTTTCAAGGTCGTACGCCAAGGTCATGACCTTGACCTTGATAATTCATGTTCGGATCTTTTCCTATTAAGGTGGTACACCTCCACACAAAACGTGAAGCGATTGTACCAACCCGTTCGGAAGATATCCTTGGGACAGACAGAAAAACAAACAACAAACAAACATACCACACACACAAAATATACCAACCAGCCGACCGCAAAGTCCTTCACCTATGGTGACGGACAACAAACAAAAATACAAACCAGCCGACCGCAAAGTCCTTCACCTATGGTGACGGACAACAACAACAACAACACACACACACACACACACACACACACACACACACACACACACACACACACACACACACACACACCATCATTAACAACCCACCTACACGCACCGTTCCCTGCTTTCCTTCCCCCCTGAAGCACCAAACACACACACACAGGCGACAGCCACTACTACACTTGGTGCTCGCAATGCTACGTGGTCTGCCGCTATATATGTGGACACAAACAGCGGTGCAGTGCCATTGCCGATACGATGGGAAGCTGCAACAGCGTCTTTCTTCGCGGCTACTGTCGACAGCGAAACAGTAAGCCCAAATGCCAGAGTCACAGCACCTTTGCCAGTAACACCAACACCGATACGGATAATGCCAAAAGTGGAGTCTGGTATTCTATATGATGGGTTTTTGGCCTTTTAACACATATAGCGGAGGTGTGTGTGTGTGTGTGTGTGTGTGTGTGTGTGTGTGTGTGTGTGTGTGCGTGTGTGTGTGCGTGTGCGTGTGCGTGCGCGCGTGCGTGCGTGCGTGTGTGCGTGCGTGTGCGCGTGCGCGTGTGTTTGTGTGTGAGTATGTGTATGTTTGTGTGCATGCGTGCGCGCGCGCGTGTATGTGTGTGAGTGTGTCATTAAGATTAAAATTAAAATTATGTCCCTGTCGACAATTTAGGGCTGTCACCACGTTAAATCATACCACGAAATGTGTGTGTCGTTGGATGACATTCAGAAGATACTACCACAAAGGAAACAAAGACAGCTGATAATACTTTCTGGCTCTTATTCGTGCGTGTGTGTGTGTGTGTGTGCGTGTGCGTGTGTGCGTGTGCGTGTGCGTGTGCGTGCGTGCGTGCGTGTGTGTGTGTGTGTGTGTGTGTGTGTGTGTGTGTGTGTGTGTGTGTGTGTGTGTGCGTGTGCGCGCGCGCGTGCGTGCGCGTGTGTGCGTGCGCGCGTGTGTATGTGTGTTTGTGTACGTGCGTGCATGATGTAAGTGAAAATGAGTGTGCGTATGTGTTTGTATTTGTGTGCATACATATGTGTATGTATATGTATGTGTGCATGTTTGAAGTGAGTGACTGCTTCCGTGAGTGCAGTGATGTCGGGAGACCCGGATTATATTCCAAATTACAGTTCTGTTGACATTGAAAATGTCTTTTTGTGCTTCCCCTTTTCAGAACAAAAACTTTCTGAAAAATATTTAACACCGCCAACATTTTATTTTGTCCTACAGGTTTCTGCAATGATTTTCTTGTGTCATGATTAATTTGTCATATATTATTTCCACCTTCCGGATGCACCACTGTGAGTGTATGGGCTGGACGAAGATGGCCTATGTGCTTGATAGCCTGCTCGAGTGTTGGTGCTTGCTAGTATGCGAATATTACGTTTTACGTCCTCCCGGTCCCTTGCTAGTATTAAACACTTAACTATATATAGCCTGTAGTAGGGGCCAACAGTAACATGAGAGCTGTACAATAGATGATTTTCTACAGCAATGGAAAATCATGGTACAGTTTAGTCTCTTGTGGAAGGCTATGACTCTCGAACGAGGGGGGGGGGGGGGGGGGGGGGGGGGGCTTGCACCGGCTCTGGTGCTGCAGCCAAAGGGATGGGCTGGCCTTTTGGGGACCTTCCTCAACGCCAGCTGTGTCCTCAAATCCCTTTGGCCGAGAGAGTGGGGGTGTGCCCTGGGCAAGGCATCTCCACTATAAACAAATTCTAGCCCAGCCCGCCAGAATAGTATCTGCCCCCTCTGCTATCTGGCAGTCATTGTCTGAAACGACAGACTAGCATACATACATATATATAGCATGCCTATGTGTGTTCCTCTGTATGTGTCTATGCGTATATAACCATCTGTCAATATTTAATCATGAATCAGTCCAAAACGAAAGATTTTTCATTGCACGAGCCCAATGAAAGGGAAGCAACTGCGTAATATTACAAAATAACTTTCAGTAGCGATTCATGCTGTGCTATGACGAGGGGATAGTGCTGTTTGCTTTGGTTCTTGATTGGTTGGGTGGTGTTGAACATTTTGACCCAGTTAACAAACGCCTACGTTTGCATTTTCAATATAACATCGTTGTGTGACAGAATGTTTTTAATATCTGCAGGCTCCTGAAGCATTTTTGTTTCATTGTTTTCTTTCTCCTCTCTGTTTCTTTCTTCTCCCTAAGTGCGTACGTTTACGTCTGTAAATTATTCTTCTTCTTCTTCGATCGCTCAGACAGTTTCCTGTCAATTATGAGCGCAGATGCGTCATGCTGCCGTTATGCGCCTACGTATGGCCCAGCATGTCCGACTTCGGCTGGAGGAAATCCTTTTGAAAGTGTTTCTTGAAAAAAGTCAGGAGAATGGACCGGTAAGGCAGAAAGATAGTAAATGACAGTAAGCAAAGGGGAAAAGGCAGAGTCAAAGAGAGTGACAGATTAGAGGAAGTTACAAGCACAGAACTTCCAGAATGTGGGACTTCTGTACATAGAAGTTGGTCGCCACCACAGAAGAAGAAGAAGAAGATAGCTGACGGGTTTGTATTTCTAGTTGGTGTCTAATCAGTCAATATGTTCGAGAACTGTTCACTGCGATTCACGTATCGCGTGTTATTATTAGTACTAGCGCAACGCCTAGTACTGGCAATGCACCGTACTGGTAACGCCACGTACTGGTAACGGTGAGTACTGGTTTCGCCGGGTCCGCGAAATATTTATTATTACTTTTGTCTCTCTCCCTCCTTCCATCTTCTTCACTCATCCCGTTCTACTACCCCCCGCACCTTACTGAGTACAGCAAATTTGAAGCGATTCGGTTAAGAAAAGGCGGAGCTATAAGGCCCTGTTTCCCGTTGGCGCTGCTCTGAGAGTGATGCTCTCTCCCTACTAACAGTAAGGCCTAGTAACGGTAACGCCAAGTACTGGTAACGCTGAGTACAGCAAATTTGAAGCGATTCGGTTAAGAAACGGCGGAGTTATAAGGCCCTGTTTCCCGTTGGCGCTGCTCTGAGAGTGACGCGCTCTCCCGATTCTCTTCAAATTTGCTGCCAGGCTTTGCCCCGGCCATAGCAAGCCTGACAGCAAATTTGAAGCGATTCGGTTAAGAAACGGCGGAGTTATTCGTGAAAACGTAAAGTGGCGTCTAGCGCGCGTTTGTGAAGCGATTCGCTTCTGGTTTGGCACATCGATAGTCACCGTCCCCGGTCATCTATCTGCCAAATGCGAAGGCAATTGGCCCAGAAACACCAGAGATACGGGCGCCGAGAGTCCGGCGGATGCGTGTTTCGCGCATTTGCCGAACCGCGCAAATGACACGGCTGCCTCGGTTGCTGTTGCCATCGCCCCATTAGGGCTCACAGAAAATTTGAAGTGATTCAGTCGAAAAAACGGCGGAGTTATAAGGCCCGTTTGTGTTTCAGACACACACACACACACACACACACACACACACACTCACACACACACACGGACACTTGGCTTATTAACGCCGAGTCCCAGTAACGCCTAGTAACGGTAACGCCTAGTAACGGTAACGCCTAGTAAGGGTAACGCCAAGTACTGGTAACGCTGAGTACAGCAAATTTGAAGCGATTCGGTTAAGAAACGGCGGAGTGGTATAGCGCGCGCGTTTCTGAACCGATTCGCTTCGGGGTTGGTACATGGATAGTCACCGTCCTCGGTGATGTTCCTGCCAAATTCGAAGGCAATTGGTCCAGAAACACCGGAGATACGGGCGCCGAGAGGCCAGCGGATGCGCGTTTCGCACATTTGCCGAACCGCGCAAATGACACGGCCGCCTCGGTTGCCGTTGCCATCGCCCCGTGAGGGCTCACAGCAAATTTGAAGCGATTCGGTCGAAAAACGGCGGAGTTATAAGGCCCGTTTCGTGTTTCAGACACACACACACACAGACACACACACGGACGGACACTTGGCTTTTTACTATATGATGCAGTATGCTTATACTCCGGTTATAGCAATACATAGGAAAGGGATCCGCTATATGCGAGCAAGCATACTATCTTGCACGATGCTGCTGGTACAGAATCACAAAACACCAATTTCCATTATAAGCATAGGCCCATAGAAGCCATATAATCTCTCTCTCTCTCTCTCTCTCTTCTCTCTCTCTCTCTCTCTCTCTCTCTCTCTCTCTCTCTCTCTCTCTCTCTCTCTCACACACACACACACACACACACACACACACACACACACACACACACACACACACACACACACACTACCCTCAAGTCCTGTACCACACACATAAAAATACACACAATTTGTCATAATATTAATAGTGTGGTTTAAGCTACATTCACACATACATAGACACACGCGAATATCAGTCATTGCATCTTAATCTTTACGGCACCCCATCGATAACAATTACCGCCTTGAACTACCTCCCTGACGCTGTGGCCACCAAAGAAAATAACCGCCTTGAACTACCTCCCTGACGCTGTAGCCACCAAAGAAAATAACCGCCTTGAACTACCTCCCTGACGCTGTGGCCACCAAAGAAAATCGATACGGAAGGCAGCATGGCATCTGAGCGCGAGATGCTGAGAAAGAAAGCCTGATAACCCTAAGCAGAAAAACAACTATGTAATGTAGTACAGAAACGTTTCACTCAGCACGATCACACACATAAAAACACCCAAGAAGTTATGAAGAACCAACATACCTGTTGAATAATCATTGCCTTCAAAGTTCAGTGAATCAGAAGCGATGCTTCAAGATGTTGCCAAAACGATTCTGACAATTCTGCCATTTTTCTGTGTAAGGTTATCGCAGAATTGGCTTTAAAACCAGCGCAGCTTTCGACTCTGTTCTGTTCGAGAGCTGCTGCGGTGGCAAATATTGTTGTCGTGTCGTCTGGCGATAATAGGCAGATGTCGACAGAGTTCTTTCCCTTGGGTGTTTTCGTTCTTCATTATTTTGGCAAGTCAATGTTGATTTTGTGGGTTATTATTTTATTTTTTCAATGTTAATAAAGAAAGAAAAGGGTGACTGCTCGTCTAAGGCATTATAGTTTTGTTTTACTTCAATGGGTAAACATTTTCATTTTCATTTCTTTTTTCAAAAGTTGAGGTCGTCATAATTATTGTGTATATGGATAGTTAAGAAATGGAAAGTAAATCAAAACTTACATCCAACAGCCTCCCCTCCCCTCTCTCTCTCTCTCTCTCTCTCTCTCTCTCTCTCTCTCTCTCTCCTCTCTCTCCCTCTCTCTCTCTCTCTCTCTCCCTCTCTCTCTCTCTCTCTCTCTCTCTCTCTAGCAATAACAATACTAGAAACATGAATAGTAATATCTTGGGTTTTATTTGCTTCTCTGTGACGTTTGCCAGTTGTTGTGTTGTTGTTATTCGCTTGTGTTTTGGTTATTTGTTTTCTTATGTGTTTTGTTCTTTTTCTGCAAAATTGTAATTTTTAAAAAGTTTAATAAAAAAAAAACCATTTTCATTTATCATTTGTTGCCTAGAAGCATTGAAACAAAACGCTTCACTTGGGAAGGGGCGCTTTCTGTTTGCAATTTTTAAAAAATCATGCACTTTTGCAGATTCCTGAAATCACGTATATATTGCCTAGAACACGTAAGCACGTATTCTTTTCTCTCAGCAAGTTTTTTCCCCCATACAGTTACGAAATGCACGCGAACACCGTTCCAATGCATGAATAACTTTTCACAGGCTATTTCATTAGAAGCAGTTATTCTCAGTCTTCTACCGTCGTCGAACAGAAGAGGCAGTGATCCAACAAGCAGAGGCTAACTGGTAAGTAACCTTTTGCCTGCCATGGGCCATGTACACATTTACTCATTGTAGAGACGATGGTAACTTAACAGATACAATGAAGCCTTTTAATTTCTTCTTCCTTTTAAAACCCTTTCGCCGCCAGCCAAATTTCAGCCAAACATTTCCATTAAATTTACCTGTGTAGAGAACAAAATCCATCTGCAGTATTGGGAATTCTTCTGTGACAGATATAAAATAAGGTCTATCCTTACTTCCCAAAACTAAGACAATAAGGTCTTTGGATAATAGACCCCAATTTGATGCCTTTTAGTGACATAGGTGTTAAATCACTGTGGTGCTAAAATGCGACTTAGGCGGTGAAAGGGTTAAGCTGTCAACTTCATCCCGTTGAAGATATGCTGCTTTTGTCAGTTAAAGGTGGACCCTGACGGATGAGTTTTTGCAAGAAACACGTCCAGATCACCAGGTAAGCATCCTTTTCAGAGATCAGAGCACTCATTTTGCCCTGGTTTCCTATAAATCAAACCGTTCAATCGGCGATTCCTCCTTGGCGGAGGTGCTGGAAGTCAAATTATTTCACTGAAAGAGAAGGCGTGTGCCGTCTCTTTTGTAATGGCCGCCTGAGTTTAGACCAAATCGTTTGCACGAAATGTTCGCAATACAAACCTTTTCATTATTTTAATTTTATTTTATACAGTTTATCTAAAGGAGTTTCGCTCACAACAAAGGAAATAGCGTCAAAAAATGTTTTACTGCACTACGAAAAAGGAAAAACAATTCAACCACAATGGGATTGGCTTCCACCCATCCCATCCAAAATGGCTTCTCTCTCCGGCATCTCCGCCAAGGAGGAATCGCCGTTTTGACGGTTTGATTTATAGGAAACTAGAGCAAAGTGAGTGTTCCTATCCTTGAAAAGGCTGTCTTTCTGGTTATTTCGACGTGTTCCTTGCAAAATCTCATCCGTCAGGGTCCACCTTTAAGTATTTCTTCTTTTAACGGGGATATAGGGGAAGACGGGGTAAAAAAAACCATGCGCGGGTAAGATGCCCATGCCAATTATCTCATGAAATGAACCAAATTTCAGTCACATTTTGCCCATGAGACGAACGCTAAACATTAACACTCGTCTCATGGGCAAACTTTGACTTAAATTTGCTTCACTTCGTGAGATAATTGGCATGGGCTTCTTACCCGCCCATGGGCTTTTTACCCCGTCTTACCCTATGTCAATATTGTCTCACAAATTGAATTTCCTGTTGTGTCCCTTTTCCCCTTAGTCTTAAAACACTCAAGTGCCAGGCCTAGTATGCATTCTCTGCAAACTTCAAAGCAACTAGATTTCACCGTATAGTATTTTCAATTGTCAGTTATTGATTCGGGTAGCAAATTGCTAAATTTCTAACCCAACCCCCCCCCCCCCCCACCTCCTTCACCTGCTCATCAAACCGTTCTTTAGGCGATATCGAAAATTTATCATGAAAAGAATGCCTATTCAACAAGACAAAAACTGGGTGGCGCTGCTCTTGTGATCACGCGTAGGAGCAGCCCAAATTTCACAGATAAGTCTCTGTGACAAGAAACACCAAATTACCAAATAGAAATTCAAGGCCTTTGATTTTTTTTTGGCTTATTGGAATTATCATTCTTAGAGATAGGCCTAAATGTAGATATGAATTGAATGCTATATTTTAAAAAATAAGTCAAAAGAAGTCCAAAGTCAAAAATACTTTATTGTCACGTTTGGTGAAATTACAGTGTGGTCTCGTACAAGCACAGCACAATCAAAGAAACACATTTGCATGCATGAAAAATGGAAACAAAACTAAGGAAAAATGAATGACAAATCATGCTTCGCAAAAATATTGAACATAGTTAGGGTCGATACAAGCGACTATCAAAACATTAAGAACTGCCCTCTTTCCCACCATTTCTATTATCGCATTCATTTATTCACCCCCACCCTACCCCAAACCCCCACCCTCTCCAAGTCACCCCAAGTTTTCACATATTTCAGATAATATTCGATTCTATGAGGAATGTCATTACAATGGTGCTCTTCAGAGGCTTATGTTCAGCAATAGGTTAGTCTTCAGGGAGGATAACATTTAGCATCCTATTTGCTTCGTTTTACAATGGTGCTCTTCAGAGGCTTATGTTCAGCAATAGGTTAGTCTTCAGGGAGGATAACATTTAGCATCCTATTTGCTTCGTTTTACAATGGTGCTCTTCAGAGGCTTATGTTCAGCAATAGGTTAGTCTTCAGGGAGGATAACATTTAGCATCCTATTTGCTTCGTTTTACAATGGTGCTCTTCAGAGGCTTATGTTCAGCAATAGGTTAGTCTTCAGGGAGGATAACATTTAGCATCCTATTTGCTTCGTTTTGCGGTAAAATTTAAAAACTAACAAAAGAGAAAATAAAAAAGCACATGCGTAGATGGGAAGAGAAAAAACCGTTAAGTAACATAATATATTACTGACCTATTATGTGCCAGAAACGGTGTGGATGAGGGATACGGAGCCTAAATAACCCCTTTTTCCCTTTGTCCTGCAGACAACAAGAACCAAACGGGAAAACAATGGCAGAGAAAGGGGGACGCGGTGGTCAATCTGACAAAGAGGACACGTCAAACGGAGCCCCCCACTCTTCAAACGCACAGTTTGACGATCCGACGGCTCTACCGAACAATCAGACTGTGAAACTTGAAAATATTCCTTTAACGGAATCTCTGAAAAATATCACCTTTGACAAGTCTGAGTCTTCCTCGTCGCAGTCCTCGGACGGTGACCAACTGGATCGCCAGGCTGATCCAGCAGCCCGTGACGAGACCTCTTCCCCGTCACAGTCCTCGGACGGTGACCAACTGGATCGCCAGGCTGATCCAGCAGCCCGTGACGAGACCTCTTCCCCGTCACAGTCCTCGGACGGTGGCCAACTGGATCGCCAGGCTGATCCAACAGCCCGTGACGAGACCTCTTCCTCGTCACAGTCCTCGGACGGTGACCAACTGGATCGCCAGGCTGATCCAGCAGCCCGTGACGAGACCTCTTCCGAGGAGGTTCCCATTGGGGCAGAAGCATCAAACTTTCGCCCGTCTCCACCTCCTCTTCGACAGAACCCTGAGACAGGAGCGGACAATGAAACAGAAAGGGAGGAGGGGCTTTTGGGAGTCGCTGCTGGTGGTGCTGCTGAGAACGCGAAGGTTGTGGAAAGACGCAGCCACCCTTTTGTCGCACTCAGCTTGGATCAGCTGGCAACAGCATTTATTCTGCTACACTGGCGCTATCGGGAGCACAAAGACGGCGAGATCATCGCTGAACAGCTGATGCACTGCTCTTTCCAGCCCCCTCCAGAGGTTGACCTCAGGCTGTTGACCCGTCTTGGGAACGGACAGCCCAGCTTTGAATTCTTCGCCCACCATTCCAAGGACAGTTCCACTCACCCTGCCGACATGGGGCTGAGGGAAGGAGAGCGGGATTTGCTGTACAGCGTGATGAAATGGCTGCAGCTGGTGCTGCAGTGGTACGAAAATGAGAACCCCAAATCATTAGTGGGTTGATTCCAGTGCCAATACTTTTCAACCTGCAAAACGGAGTATTGTGCTTTGAAAACTCAAAGAAATAACACCCATCATATTTGTATGCAAATTTAAAGTTCATAACTATTTTTGTTTTACCTCTAACTGTGTACCCTGGAATGTTATGGTATGCGCCATGATAGAACTCAGTTTAGAATGTTTGCCTGTTTTTGTTTTTTTTGTTTTTAACCATCGTTAACATAGAAAGACTGATCGCGTAGAACCGTTTCTGATCATCGTAATGAAGTTATCATCTTGTTGTGTTATCATTTAGAAGTCGCTTAATACACTTTGATTTTCATAACCTTTTACATGCTCGAATACTCGTGTTTTAACCCTACGGTCGTGTATTTACCTGTTCGATTTTGAGAATCGCTGCCCTACAATGTTGCTTTGATCGAAACAATCACTGTACCCAAGAAGATGGATATATTTTTAATAAAGGTTTGAAATCATGACCATATTGATTATAGGTGTTTTTTTCTGTGAATGCATGGGAAAGGTTGAGGATGATCTCGAAAGATATCATTGACTAGCTTCATACATATAAGACTTAAAAACTATTTCCATTATTGTTAACCAACATGGTCTTGTTTTAAAGGTGGACCCTGACGGAATGAGTTTTTGCAAGAAACACGCGTCGAGATCACCAGAAAGACAGCATTTTCAAGGATCGGAACACTCGCTTTGCTCTGGTTTCCTAGAAATAAAACCGTCAAAACGGCGATTCCTCCTTGGCGGAGATGCCTGAGAGAGTAGCCATTTTGGATGGGGTGGGTGGCGGTCACTCATTGTGGTTGAAGCGTTTTTTTCTTTTTTTGCAGTGCAGTAAAAAAAAAAGAGGAGCTTTTTTGCAGTGCAGTAAAAAAAATGGAGCTATTTCCTTTGTTGTGCGCGAAACTCCTTTAGTTGTATAAAAAATAAAAAATAAAAAGGCTTGTATTGCGAAAATGTCGTGCAAACGATTTGGCGGCCATTAGAAAAGAGACGGCAAACGCCTTCTCTTTGGGTGAAAGAATTTGACTTCCAGCACCTCCGCCAAGGAGGAATCGCCGATTTGACGGTTTGATTTCTAGGAAACCAGAGCAAAGTGAGTGTTGCGATCTCTGTAAAGGGTGTTTTCCTGGTGATCTCGACGTGTTTCTTAAAAAAACTCATCCGTCAGGGTGCTCCTTTAACAGATTGTGTTCACAAGTACTTGAATCTACAAAAAAACTAAGTGCACACCAATCTCAGCTCCTTTTCTTTCTTTTTTCACCGTGATCACCATACCCAAACCTTGGTGAGAGTTTGCCATTTCTTCACCTTACTGCAAGTGCTAAACATATTATTGTTACAAGAACAGTTATGCCAGACTACTGGATTGTAGCGACATATTTGAAAGAAGAAGAAGACGAAGAAGAAGAAAATATGCTCAAACCCAATTTTCATAAGCTGGTTGAAATTGACGATCAGTATTCTTCTAAATTTGACGGAAGCAGACAGTGTATTACAAAAAGAACTAAGCAATAAGAACAGGCAACAGGCAAGGATACATAAATCACCCAACATTAATTACCAAAAAACAGTCCACTGAAATTCATTGTTTTATATGTAAAATAAAACTGGGCAGATTAGGCATTCTAGTGACCATTATTTGTTGTCAAAAGTGATATTTTCAAAGAATAAAAACTATCTTTAAACAAGCGCGGATTCGCAATCGTTTGTGGCACGCCCAGCGATCTATTTTTACCACTCCAATCATTACATACACTGAGTCGCCTCCCCTGGCTTTTCAATAATTTTAATCTGTAAACCAGAATGTTATCTCTGCACCATTTCGTAACTTTTTATATCTTTTGGAAAACATTTAAAACTATTTATCCTACTTATACTCATCGAAAGAAGCGCCGGATACACGCACGTCGTGTCTGTTGCAGTGTCTCTTATTACGTATGTTTATTATTTTGTACGCTTTAACCCTTTCACCGCCAATGTCGCATTTTAGCACCATGATTCTTTAACACCCATGTCACTGAAAGGCATCGAATCAGGGCCTGTTATCCAAAGACCCTATGTTCTTACATTTATGAGGTAATGGTAGGCCTAATGTTACACATGTCACAGAGGAATTTGCAATATTGCAGAAATATTGTTTTCTCTACCCAGTTAAGTTTAATGGTATTATTTGGCTGAAAAATGGCTGGCGGCGAAAGGGTTAAAATGAAGATTAGTGTGCTCTGTTCAGTATACAATTCTTTCCATACTTTTTTTTTTTTTTTAAATTTTTATGTCCCATAAAAAATTATGTACCTTGCCGGGTCGAGAGGACGTAAAACACTATCTTTCTCTCATACCTTTTTTCTCCAACTAAATAAAGAGTAATGTCCCATATGGCTACGGCCGGGAGGACGTAAAGCTAAGTTTCGTCGCCATACCTAAGGACTGTAGATATGTAGATATGACAACTGAAATGTTACTTTATGCCCAAGTATTTTTTTCTCTTTTACAATATGTGCGACAATTTTGGAAATATGTGCGACAATTTTGGACCGACCGACAGACCGACAAAGTGAGTTATAGGTTTGTGGCTTGTGCCACAAACAAAAACCAATAGGCTTAATATGGACTTTCCTCTTTAAAAGTGGTTGGTTTTGTTTTTTTACAATAATATTCATCCTCTCCACAGTAAAACGGTCATGTTGCTTTCAAATCACAGTCCTGCTCTGCGAGTATAGCCACGTGGAAACAGCACGCGCTTTATCAAACAGTAAGTAGCGTCTTCAATATCGTATATATAACCAAGGTGATTTCAATATCGTATATATAACCAAGGTGATTTCAATATCGTATATATAACCAAGGTGATTTCACTTTCATATTTTATTAATACCGTCCATAAGGGTCTCTGACCGATTGGACGCTAATCTTATCACCATCCACTTTCAGTGTGCATTTCTTTTTTTCGTTAAATCGCATAATCATTTAAGTTGAGGAGGCGAGCAAGACCCATTGTGTGGTTATTAAAACATCTCTATGCCTTCACACACATACGAAGCCTGAACTCTCTCTCTCTCTCACTCTCTCACTCTCTCTCTCTCTCACTCTCACTCTCTCTCTCTCTCTCTCTCTCTCTCTCTCTCTCTCTCTCTCTCTCTCTCTCTCTCTCTCACACACACACACACACACACACACACACACACACACACACACACACACACACACACACACACACACACACACACACTCAAAATGTCCCCCCACACCGGCTGTTCTAAAACATCTCTCTGGTAGAGAGGGGGGGGTGTCCCCGGGGGGGTGTCCCCTGAGAATCTCCTCAAAGAAAACCATAAAAAATAGTTTTAAAATATATGAAACCCGTCGTGACGGCATTATGTATATTTGTTTGTGTGAAACATCCTGCTAAGCCCCAACACACCCCTCTAAACCAACGCCAAAAACCAACACGTTTGCGTGTCCACAACAGTGGTTTTCTATTTGTCCTATTTTTTCATGTTTAATTTTGTGTGTGTGTGCGCGTACGTGTGCGTGCGTTCGCGTACGTGCATGTGTGTCTTGTATGCCGTGTCGTATGATTATTGTGTGGGTATTTGCAGGTCTATGTCTATGTGTGAGTGTCCGTGTGCATGTGTGCATATGTGTACGCGAACGCGTACGTTGTGTTAGTTCTTGTATAACTGTGCGGTATGCATGTTGGGTATTTGTGTTAAGTATGCATTTGCATTCGCGTGTGTGTGCATGTGTTTGCGTACATGTTCGCATGTGTGTGTTGGCGCGCGCATGCATGCGTGTGGGTGTATGTGTGTGTGTGTGTGTGTGTGTGTGTGTGTGTGTGTGTGTGCGTGCGTGCGCGTGTATGCGCGCGCCTATGTGTGTGTGTGTGTGTGTGTGTGGGCACATGGGACCTCGGTTTATTGTCTCATCCGAAAGACTCCACGTTCAGACCGTAAGGCCTAGTGCAAAGTGAGAGGGAAAATCCCCTGTACCCAGGTTCGAACTCGGGTTTACTTGACACGAAGCGAACGCGCTACCAATGGTGCCACTCTACACCGTATATACCTGCGTGCGTGCGTGTGTGTGTGTGTGCGTGTGCGTGCGTGCGTGCGTGCGTGCGCGCGTGCGCGTGTGTGTGCGCGCGCCTGTGTGTGTGTGTGTGCTTGCTTTACATGCTAGTAGAGCCTGTGTGTTTTGCTTGACTGTGAGCTTGTTTGTAAGAACCCTGTTTGTACACTGTTGTGTGAGGCCTTGAACTTGATAGTGAGTGCATTACAAGCGTAAATGCGCTACTGGGCGTGTGTGCAACACAGAAGAGAAAGGAGGCAACGAAACAAACATGATTATGCCCCCTACACGTGCAATACGAACAGAAGCACCGATAGACTGAGCAGAGTGACAGACAAAATTAGACAAGAGTTAAATAGATATACACTCCCCATGGGGTCTTTCGTAAAATTACACTACTCACAAAAAGTTAAGGATCACTATGAGAAAACAGGTGCGCAATAAACTCCGTTCGCTCCTGTTATTTTTTTCTCAGTCAAGCCAAATTGTTATGAATTCTTGTTCAGCTGTAAGTGGGCGATGTTGTGTTAGTGGAAACATTGCACGTGATTCTCTATTACTGAGCTTGGCAGCAAAAGAAAAAGCGGAAACTTGCGAAAAAGGACCTTGTTTGGGATCGTTCTGCATGAACACATTGCACAAGCCAGATGGAAAAACCATTATGCACGTGCAAGCACTGCTGTTTATGTGTGAGATGCTGTCTCTTGCTTGGCTTTATAAGAAGACATACCTGTGGCTGTGCGGGGGCCACTGTCACAGCTTACTAATGACTGGCAGTTTTGATACATGATATTGGTGACACCTTCCTGTCTCTTGTGTATGTAACTGCCAAGTTTTAAGTTTTAAGTTTCAGACGCGAAGCATTTGGAGGTTGCAAGTAAAACATGTGTATTTTCAAATTGTTCCCTAACTTTTTGTGGGCAGCTTATATAACAACAACAAAATATTACTAAGATTCGACAAATAGTTGGTGCTCTGAATTTTTTTTAAAGACCATTGAAAGCTCTTTTGGTTTTAATTTGTTTAGACTTTACTTACAAATAACTTCCCCTCCCGCTTCCCACAGCATTAACTTTTCCCACCGAAACTTTTGAACACATTATTTAGACTAAAAGGGTTTAAAACGACATGGAGTTTAAAATCCAGTGAATGGAATTGAAAAGAAAAAGTACGTGGAAATTCGCTGTATTTGTTTCGATTTTGTCAACGCTTCCTAAACGAGGAGACGGGTACACAATAAAATAGGTATCCAGTACACTTCTCTTCATTCCTCTTTTTTATTTTCACATGTCTGTGACACACACACACACACACACACACACACCACACACCACACACACACACACACACACACCACACACACACCACACACACCACACACACCACACACACACACACACACACACACACACACACACACACACACACACACACACACACACACACACACACACGTGTAAACTGGATGCGCAAACACGGAACTTTATCCAATAAATATTTTGCACTGACAAACATTTTGGGAGAAGTGTTATTTGAACACAACCTGTTAAGCTCAAGCTTATAAACAATTACACATTTTCTGAGGAAAAGAAAATGGTTTTCATTGATATTGTCGCTCACTGTTGTAGCCAGGCCTGTTATCTAAAGCTGAACACACGAAGAAAAGTAAAGATCAATGGCGAAAAAGAAATCAGTGTAATTTTCAAATTGAAATCAGAATGTTTTTTAGTGTTAATTTTTTTTAAATCTGTACTTTCGTCTTAAAAAGTATGACATCGCTCTGCTGACCACTACTGCACCAAAATCAATAACTGGTCAAAAGTAAAACAGCAATTTCACTTTAGAAGTAGAAAGTATGCGAAGGAAAAAGAACAGAGGAAGGAAAACAACAAAAGTCCGGATTATCATTACAAAGCTTAACAGTATACTTTCCTAGGCACTGCGGCGCGTTTCGTAGCTCAGCTAAGCACTTGTCCAGAGAATGTCATCAGTTTCTCAGCATAAAACATTTCTTTTTAAAAGTTAGTAGTAAGATTAGAAAGTGATTCACATGTCTTCGTTTTTCTCCAGTCCGTCCGGCAATCCATCCACCCACACACCCCAGCTTTTCCTTTCAAACCTCCCCTCAATCCACCGGAACGTCAGAACACACATTTATATTGATGCAGACCAAACAATTAAAACAGCTGGGGATTAAAACAAAGTAAAACAGAATTTTTAAAATTATTCTAGGAAATCTGTTCAATCTGATTTTTCAACACCACTTCTCCACTGAAGAGACAGACAGCATATCGTTCTGTGGTTTTTGTTCTTTCATTTGACACCCCCCAACCTTTCCATCAGTTTAATCCCTTCTAACCCACACACAGTCCTCGTCTTCTCCCTCCTCGTTCCAGTTGCTTTCTTCAATTCTTCCACAGATTCAATTTGCTATGGATTTTTGCCCAGGTTCACCATTGTTTTTCATGGTCTTCCTCTTGTTCATCCCATCACCTGCAGTTTCTCCTCGATGTGCTCAATCATGGACATGGCCTTCATTCAGTCCCCGCCACACTGCCGAAGTAACCCATAACAGTACTCCAGCATGTTGCCGTCATTCGATCTGTCCAACTTCTGGCGCATAAATTCCTTCATTTTCTTCTCGGCTCCATGCGCGTTAGCAATCGCATTTGTTAGGTGAGCCATCTTCGCGGCAGGTGGAACATGGGTGTCAGAAATCAACGCTTGCAAAGAAAGCTCGGCCGAAAAATAACGCTCGCAAATTGCTCTCCAATAGTTCTGGCGTTGTCTGTAATTGGGTGTGTTCTCCCACTGTCTGTATTTATTACAAAACTGTGGGTTCTTGGGTTTTAAATGTACCCTCAAAACAGGCAGTAATTTGTAGAATTTCTTATACACCTTTCCAGCACATTTTTGGCATCTAGTTTCACTCGGTGTGCGAAAGATCGACTTCGAGTTTCGCTTCTTCGTTGTCTTCCAGGGACGGTATTCATGTCGAGATAGCATGAGACTTAGCATGATGCTAACTTAGAAGCTCTTCCAAAAGTCCTATTAAATCCTATAGGACATTGGAAGAGGTTCTAAGTTAGCATCATGCTAAGTCTCATGCTATCTCAACGTGAATACCGTCCCTGGTCATCATCTTCTTTGACTTTGTCTTCATGTCAACATGAAATGTGCCTAAGTCGGTGAAAACGAACTCCCGCACTTTCTTCCCATACCCCATGCTTTTTGCTGTCAAATTGACCAAAAGGGCTTTTTTTGCTGTCACCAACACGATTTGAGAGCTACGGTAGGACTGAACTCTGGACGGTAGCGGAGTCTTTAGTTCAAAAGTTAAGGGCAGGTGAAATTATTTCAGGGTAGCGTTGATGAGATGTAATGCTGCGCGGCGCTCGGCGCGAGAATTCTGATTGCTCCTTTGTGCTTTACTTCAACTTCAACTTCTGTTTTATTTGTCCTCATACATACAAGGATAATTGTCTTGCGGACACGTTACACATATACACAAGAAACTAAACAAATTCTTAAATAACAACCAAAAAATGCATGCATTAAAATATTTGTTTACAAAAGAGTACCCAACCCAAATCCTCATCCATTCTCTCTCATCTAAAAAATATCCCGAGTTACGCCCTCCGAGTTACGTCCCCTCGTTTCATGAGCGCCTGGATATTTGTAATCATGTGGTCAAAACAAATCTTTAATATTTCCAAACAACACGTATAACAGAACACAAAACAGAGCATCAACAAGCATGTACTCTTTGCATGCTGTTCTGTGCGTTGATTTGAAGTTTGTGAGTGAACATTAGGCTTGGGCCTTTTTCTCTCCATTAGATACATTGTTATACTGTATCTATCTCGCTGGTCATTTTCATATTGCTGTGGATTTTTAAAGTTATTTTATTTATACTCGTATCAATATTAATAAATAAAGTAAAGAATGATGGCTCATCGAAAGCTATGCAGGTGTTTTTAAACTTCAATGGGCGAACATTTTTATGTATGCTGTTGTTGATGTTGTTGTTATTGGCTTACACTGGCTAAAAGACTCCAGGAATCATCTAAATAGCGGAAGCATTTGAACACTATGTTGCAAGTTCTACAGACGAGAACATTACGCGTGTGACCGTTTTTTTATTACCCCGCCATGTGGGCAACCACATTCCGTCTTCGGGGAATTTTGCAGACTGATTATGTTATGCTAGGAGCTTGTAATAGCTAAACTATGCATAGCATAACAACATGTGATGTAGCCTTGGTATTCTAGCCTATGTCAATTGTCCGACACGGGCTTAAGCCAAGGCAGATGTTTATGTATGATTAGTTGCCTAGAAGCATTACAAAAGAACGCTTCGTTTTAGAAAGGATGCTTCTTGTTGGCCAAAGAAATCACGCATCTTTACATATTCATGAAATCACGTGCACAATTCGCAGAACACTCGGTGTTTTTTAAATCCAAATGTTCCCTGCGTTGCACGAAATGCAAGTGAACAGGTATTTCGCCAGAACAAATTGTCAGAGGCCATTTGGTTTGTCTTGGGTGGAAGCAGTCTTACTCAGTCTTCGGTCGTCTTCGAAAGCAGAGCAGAGGTAACCCGGTAAGTAACCTGTTGCCTGCAAATGGCCACACGCACATAGTCCTGAAAGAGAAGATGGTTAAAGACCCACTGACCCAGCAAGATTGAGTCACTTGTTTTTTCTGGGTAAGTGTGACCCACATACAAATGCCCCCAACTTCAATTTGAGGCTGCTCTTTAAAGTCTGTCTCGTTTTGAATTTGGGGGCATTTGTATGGGAGTCAAACCTGGTCAAAACAAGATTTCTTACCAGCGAGAGAGGGAAAACACGTGAAAGCCGTGATTTTCCTTCATGGATCTGGTGGGTCTTTAATTTAACAGACGGAATGAAACCTTTCAAGGTTTCCTTTTTCAGTTAAGTATTGGGTAGCTAATCGTCTAATGTGCAATGTCGCCTTTCTTCTTTTAATTAACGAGAGTAACGTAAATATTCTTCCACAATTTAAGTTTCCTTTTGTATCCTCTTTCTCCATGGTCTTGATTTGTAACGCTTTCAAACGCCAACCCTAGAATAATTTCGCCACATAATCCAAAGCCAGTTCAGAGTTTGGCGCATCGCATTTTCGAAAAGCGTTTATCGTTAAGCCTTATCAAAGTGGCACCTAACCTTAGTCAGTTCAAAAATCTCCTCCATAGAGACTCCAAGATTCAACAATTGAAATGTGTATATGATTAACACATCTAAAAGCGTCCTAGTCATGCCAATCATGAAAAGAATACAAATAATCAGAAAGGACACATTAAGAGGCCGCGAGGCCTAGTTGTCTTCATTCTCTGACCTAACCTGACCTGACCTTTGTCTCATTCAGGTAGCAAATTATGCAATTTGTAAACTTGCCTCCCACCCAGCAACTCCCCCCCCCCCCCCCCCCCCCCCCCCCCCCACCCCCCCCCCCCCCCCACCCCTCGCTTCACCCGCCTCACCAAACAATACTTTTGGCGATGTCCGAAATCTATCCGGGAAAAGACGATAATTCAACAGGACAGAAATTCGTCTGGGTTTGGTTTGGATACGTTGACGGCGATCCTTCCTGGCTCGCATTGGCCTCACTAGCCATATGCCAACTCATCCAGCATCCTAAGATTTCCACAAGGACGAACTGTTGAAGCATGGTCTTGGGGAAGATTTATCTTGGGGAAAATTCTTTAGTGAACCACAATACAGTGTGACTAGAAAGCCCTACGACAAGGTCTTTATTAAACGTTTCAACACTAACATAAGGAAAAATTGCTTCAGCAATAGAGTTGCTAACATCTGGAATGAATTAACAAACGAACTAAAATGTGCACCAAATACTAACTTGTTCAAAAATCGTCTCGACAAATCTCCAAATTATTTAAATTTATTTAGAAGCTTTGATGAGTAGCTAATCTTAGGAAAATTTGACCACAATAAACCTTGACCATTACTTGTATATAACACTGATTATAAAAAGACGGGACTCTAAAAAAAAACCTCACCTTGACGGCTTCTTTTGTCCCTATCTACTACTACTACTACTACTACTACTACTACTACTACTACTACTACTACTACTACTACTACTACTACTACTACTACTACATGGTCATCATCCCTCGGGACGGACGAACTGTCACGTTGATGGAGCCAAAAAAGGTTAGATAAAAATTCAACGGAACTGGGACAGCGCAATGAGAGTTAAAAGAATTCTTCTTCTTATCCCGTTGAGTATCCACAATCCTTTTGATTTTATGATAATATTGTTCGTCAGTTATCTAATGATCCCTGCCCTCTAGATGATGCCTTTGCTGTGTTTTCCTTCCGTCTTTTAATTCTCGTTCTTAGAGAGATAAATGTGGATACGAATTGAGTGCTGTAATTATACAGATAATAATCGAACCGTCGAGGAAGTTCAATACAGATGTGTTTGAATAGTTCTATGGGTACACTTCACAATCATTTTTCATATATGAAATAATAAAGTACGAGTCTTTGAGTCTTGAGTCGCTTTGTATATAATGATTTATTATCTTCCCCTGATACCCATCCTCATCCCATTCAAGGCATTTCAGGCAAACGCGCAATTTTACAAACTTAGCTCAACAGAGCTCTTCGAAAGCTAATGTTGAACCATAAGTTAGTGGATAGAGATTAAGGAGGATAACATTTTGAAAGAGTTTACAACTTTCGTGTCCACTTTCCTTCTTTTTGCAATTTTGTTTGGAAAAGCTAAAGGAAGAAAAAACATAAAATACTTTTTTAATCTTTAAAATAAAGCACATACGTAGATTGAAGAAGAAAAGAATCTCTTTGTCAAGTAATACATGTGCAACGAATGGTGCGGTTGAGGGAAATAAAAAGCCTAAAATGACATCTTTGTTTTCCTTTGTCCACAAGAACCCCAACGAAAATGGCTGAGAAAGGCAGATGCGGTGACCAGCCTGACAGAGACGACCTATCGAACGGAGCACCCCACTCTTCAAGCTCGGAGTCGGAAGATGCGACCCCACCCCGCAATCAGGTTCCAAAACCTCGAACACGCTCCGTAACGGAACAACTGGAGGCTCTAAAACTTGCTGACCAGCAGGAGTCTGGTGGAGCTTCCTCGTCACAACCCCCGCCTTTGGTGGAGGTGGAGGGGGCCCAGCCCGAGGACCAAGCTGACGGAGCAGCCCGGGACGACTCTTCTTCAGAAGAAATCCCCATCGGGGCAGAAGCTTCAGACCTTCACCATCCTCCATCCCCTGTCCAACAGAACGCTGAGGCAGGAGCGGAGAATGACATCAAACCGAGGGAGGAGTCGTTAGGAGCCGCTGCTGCTGCCGCTGTTGTTGCCGCTGTTGGTGCCGGCAATGCAGAGACTGAACAACAGCAACGTCACCGTTTAGGCCTGCTCAGCTGCTCATCTGCTCAAATGAGAAGGGCGTTGTATCTTGTGAGGTGGCGTTTTACCAAGCGAAAAGACAGATCTGGTCTCCCTCTTAAGGTGTTGACCCGCTGCTCTGTTCAGCCACCTCCGGAGGTGGAAACCCCTCTCATGGAACGCCTGATCTATAATAGAATCGATTTTAAGATCTACACCCTTCCCTTGGACGGCGGCGCCAGTCCTCCCGACCATGGGCTGAGCGAACAAGAGCAGAAAGTGATGGACAACATCCTGCGATGGCTGAGGCAGTTGCTGACAGCGTACCACGAAAATAACCCGAAGGACCCCATAGAGTCTGATGAGTCTGATTGACCCCAGTGTTGATGCCTTCACCCAGAAAGAACAAAAGAACAAAAAAGGGGGGGGGGGGTTGAAGGCTCTGTGCACAATGAGACCTCAAACTTACCAAAGCTTCCATGATGTTTTACCTGTAACTGTGAATCGTTGAATGTTATCGTGCGCCTTTGTTTAGTTCGTACACGTGTTACTCTCGTTCCTGTTGGATGATCGTTCGTGTTTCCTTGTCACCGTAGGGATATTATGATCCAGTGGTGGTATTATTTTTAAAGATCGTTTTATGTCTACAGGTTTTTACATGCTGGAATTTTTGTGTTTTAACCTCAGCATAAAACGTTTTATCTAGTTGTTTTTTAAAGGAGTGTTACGTACGTTAAATGTTGTTTTCATCAAAACGATCACTGTACGCAAGAAGTTGGACTGGATTTTTAATAAACGTTTTAGCCCTGAACATGTTGATTATTATTTTCGTGTGTGTGTGCGTGCTTGTGTGCGTGTGCGTGTGTGTGTCAAAGTCAAAGTCAAAGTCAAAATTTTTATTTTCAGATGGAACATTGAATAAGCAATAATGGTTTGCTTTTTTACATCAAGCCATCTATAACACAACAGTTAAAGAAGGAAATAAACATGAGAACACCCCCACCACCGCCACCCACACACACACACAGACACAAACCAAACCAAAACAAACACAACAAAGACATTAATAAGTTCATGCACGCACACACCCGAGTACTCGTATACTCTCTCTCAAAAACTCTCTCTCTCTATCTCTCTCACAGTCCGCCGTCGCTCATCGTCTCATCCGCTCTCTTCTCACACAGCTCGCTCTCTCCTCTATTCTTTCAGTCTCGTCTCTCTCTCTCTCCTCCCTTCTCCTCTCTCGCTCGACTCCTCCCCTCCTCTCTCACTCCCTCCGCTCAAAGTCTGCTCTCACTCTGCTCTCATCTCCGTCATCTCTCGCTTTCGGGTCCGTTCATCTCGTCTCCCTCCTCAGGGTGCTCGCTCTCTCTCCTCTCTCGTCTGCATCGGTCTCCTCTCCTCTCAGTCGTCAACTCTTCTCTCTCTACTCTCCATCGCTCTCTCTCTCTCCTGTCTGTCTCTCTCCTCAAATGACAAATCATCATCTCTCCGTCTCTTCGTCTCATCTCTCTCAGTCCGCAGGTCTCTCCGTCCCCCTCACGTCGCCCTCCCTCTCTCTCTCCATCTCTCTCTCTCATTAAACAAACATCTATACGCTCATCTATACATATATACATATATACATATATACAAATACATATATATTTAACAAGATAAGATACACAGGTACATTAATACTTCGAGTAATTTTCAGTGTGATATAGAGGATCAAGATTTATTGGTGATTCAGATTAATAAACCACATCATATGAAGCATGATATCAATAAAATTGACAAGAATGTGATCAAGAAACCAACATATCAAATAATTAGGTTGCTTTTTTTTGTCACACAGTATAAATTTGATTAGAAGACGTGATCAAGCTTAATATTATATTAATCATTAAATGGGTCTTCTTAAAAACATCATCATAGAGCATTAACAGGCAACCGCTTGGTGGCGTGCGTGTGTGCGTGTGTATGTGTGTGTATACAGTTCAGGGCGATCTCAAAAGATAATGGTGAATAATTTCACCCGTTGAAGATTGGCATGTAGGGGCCTTTTCATCTCATTCTTTACTTTCACTTTGCGAGCATCTTCTTGGCAACGCCGTTATAGCCACGGTTTATTCAGTGTGGGAATTAGTTCTATCAGCAGCTGTAACTGCATTTTCCCAACAATGCTAGACATGACAGTTTGCTCACATAGCAAACACGGGCAGCAAATCAAATCTCTTTTTCCAGTATACAATGCGGTCTTTTACCAAAATGACTCGTATCGTCGGTTGACACATTGGCGGCTTTTGCCATAGAAATTTGTTTTAATTTTAATCCAACCTTCCAGAAACGCAACATCAATCGCCTGTTAGGATATCATGATTGGAAACGATTGACTAGCACATAAATTTGCAAAACATTTGTAAACCAATAAACTGAATGTTTTTTCTTGGGGAAATCGAGCTGACATTTTAAGCTTTAAAGATCCACCAGTACGTGTCAAAATCACGGGTTCACGTGTTTTTTCCCTCTTATAAACTGGTAAGAAATCTTGTTTTGACGTTATAAGAGGGAAAAAACACGTGAACCCGTGATTTTGACACGTACTGGTGGATCTTTAAAGCTTAAAATGTCAGCTCGATTTCCCCAAGAAAAAACATTCAGTTTATTGGTTTACAAATGTTTTGCAAATTTATGTGCTAGTCAATCGTTTCCAATCATGATATCCTAACAGGCGATTGATGCTGCGTTTCTGGAAGGTTGGATTAAAATTAAAACAAATTTCTATGGCAAAAGCCGCCAATGTGTCAACCGACGATACGAGTCATTTTGGTAAAAGACCGCATTGTATACTGGAAAAAGAGATTTGATTTGCTGCCCGTGTTTGCTATGTGAGCAAACTGTCATGTCTAGCATTGTTGGGAAAATGCAGTTACAGCTGCTGATAGAACTAATTCCCACACTGAATAAACCGTGGCTATAACGGCGTTGCCAAGAAGATGCTCGCAAAGTGAAAGTAAAGAATGAGATGAAAAGGCCCCTACATGCCAATCTTCAACGGGTGAAATTATTCACCATTATCTTTTGAGATCGCCCTGAACTGTAACACACACATACACACACACACACGCACGCACACGGTTGCCTGTTAATGCTCCATGATGATGTTTTTAAGAAGACCCATTTAATGATTAATATAATATTAAGTTTGATCACGTCTTCTAATCAAATTTATACTGTGTGACAAACAAGGCAACCTAATTATTTGATCTGTTGGTTTCTTGATCACATTCTTGTCAATTTTATTTATATCATGTTTCATATGATGTGGTTTATTGATCTGAATCATCATCTTGATCCTCTATCACACTGAAAATTACTCGAAGTATTAATGTGCCTGTGTATCTTATCTTGTTGTTATATGTATTTGTATATATGTATATATGTATATATGTATAGATGAGCGTATAGATGTTTGAGATGAGAGAGAGAGAGAGAGAGGAGAGAGAGAGAGAGAGAGAGAGAGAGAGAGAGAGAGAGAGAGAGAGAGAGAGAGAGAGAGAGAGATGAGAGAGAGAGAGAGTATACGAGTACTCGGGTGTGTGCGTGCATGAACTTATTAATGTCTTCTTTGTTGTTTGTTTTTGGTTTGGTTTGTGTCTGTGTGTGTGTGTTGGGTGGCGGTGGTGGGGGTGTTCTCATGTTTATTTCCTTCTTTAACTGTTGTGTTATAGATGGCTTGATGTAAAAAAGCAAACCATTATTGCTTATTCAATGTTCCATCTGAAAATAAAAATTTTGACTTTGACTTTGACTTTGACACACACACGCACACGCACACACAGCACACGCACACACACACACACGAAAATAATAATCAACATGTTCAGGGCTAAAACGTTTATTAAAAATCCAGTCCAACTTCTTGCGTACAGTGATCGTTTTGATGAAAACAACATTTAACGTACGTAACACTCCTTTAAAAAACAACTAGATAAAACGTTTTATGCTGAGGTTAAAACACAAAAATTCCAGCATGTAAAAACCTGTAGACATAAAACGATCTTTAAAAATAATACCACCACTGGACCATAATATCCCTACGGTGACAAGGAAACACGAACGATCATCCAACAGGAACGAGAGTAACACGTGTACGAACTAAACAAAGGCGCACGATAACATTCAACGATTCACAGTTACAGGTAAAACATCATGGAAGCTTTGGTAAGTTTGAGGTCTCATTGTGCACAGAGCCTTCAACCCCCCCCCCCCCCCTTTTTGTTCTTTTGTTCTTTCTGGGTGAAGGCATCAACACTGGGGTCAATCAGACTCATCAGACTCTATGGGGTCCTTCGGGTTATTTTCGTGGTACGCTGTCAGCAACTGCCTCAGCCATCGCAGGATGTTGTCCATCACTTTCTGCTCTTGTTCGCTCAGCCCATGGTCGGGAGGACTGGCGCCGCCGTCCAAGGGAAGGGTGTAGATCTTAAAATCGATTCTATTATAGATCAGGCGTTCCATGAGAGGGGTTTCCACCTCCGGAGGTGGCTGAACAGAGCAGCGGGTCAACACCTTAAGAGGGAGACCAGATCTGTCTTTTCGCTTGGTAAAACGCCACCTCACAAGATACAACGCCCTTCTCATTTGAGCAGATGAGCAGCTGAGCAGGCCTAAACGGTGACGTTGCTGTTGTTCAGTCTCTGCATTGCCGGCACCAACAGCGGCAACAACAGCGGCAGCAGCAGCGGCTCCTAACGACTCCTCCCTCGGTTTGATGTCATTCTCCGCTCCTGCCTCAGCGTTCTGTTGGACAGGGGATGGAGGATGGTGAAGGTCTGAAGCTTCTGCCCCGATGGGGATTTCTTCTGAAGAAGAGTCGTCCCGGGCTGCTCCGTCAGCTTGGTCCTCGGGCTGGGCCCCCTCCACCTCCACCAAAGGCGGGGGTTGTGACGAGGAAGCTCCACCAGACTCCTGCTGGTCAGCAAGTTTTAGAGCCTCCAGTTGTTCCGTTACGGAGCGTGTTCGAGGTTTTGGAACCTGATTGCGGGGTGGGGTCGCATCTTCCGACTCCGAGCTTGAAGAGTGGGGTGCTCCGTTCGATAGGTCGTCTCTGTCAGGCTGGTCACCGCATCTGCCTTTCTCAGCCATTTTCGTTGGGGTTCTTGTGGACAAAGGAAAACAAAGATGTCATTTTAGGCTTTTTATTTCCCTCAACCGCACCATTCGTTGCACATGTATTACTTGACAAAGAGATTCTTTTCTTCTTCAATCTACGTATGTGCTTTATTTTAAAGATTAAAAAAGTATTTTATGTTTTTTCTTCCTTTAGCTTTTCCAAACAAAATTGCAAAAAGAAGGAAAGTGGACACGAAAGTTGTAAACTCTTTCAAAATGTTATCCTCCTTAATCTCTATCCACTAACTTATGGTTCAACATTAGCTTTCGAAGAGCTCTGTTGAGCTAAGTTTGTAAAATTGCGCGTTTGCCTGAAATGCCTTGAATGGGATGAGGATGGGTATCAGGGGAAGATAATAAATCATTATATACAAAGCGACTCAAGACTCAAAGACTCGTACTTTATTATTTCATATATGAAAAATGATTGTGAAGTGTACCCATAGAACTATTCAAACACATCTGTATTGAACTTCCTCGACGGTTCGATTATTATCTGTATAATTACAGCACTCAATTCGTATCCACATTTATCTCTCTAAGAACGAGAATTAAAAGACGGAAGGAAAACACAGCAAAGGCATCATCTAGAGGGCAGGGATCATTAGATAACTGACGAACAATATTATCATAAAATCAAAAGGATTGTGGATACTCAACGGGATAAGAAGAAGAATTCTTTTAACTCTCATTGCGCTGTCCCAGTTCCGTTGAATTTTTATCTAACCTTTTTTGGCTCCATCAACGTGACAGTTCGTCCGTCCCGAGGGATGATGACCATGTAGTAGTAGTAGTAGTAGTAGTAGTAGTAGTAGTAGTAGTAGTCAGTAGTAGTAGTAGTAGTAGTAAGTAGTAGTAGTAGTAGATAGGGACAAAAGAAGCCGTCAAGGTGAGTTTTTTTTTTAGAGTCCCGTCTTTTTATAATCAGTGTTATATACAATTAATGGTCAAGGTTTATTGTGGTCAAATTTTCCTAAGATTAGCTACTCATCAAAGCTTCTAAATAAATTTAAATAATTTGGAGATTTGTCGAGACGATTTTTGAACAAGTTAGTATTTGGTGCACATTTTAGTTCGTTAGTTAATTCATTCCAGTTGTTATCAACTCTATTGCTGAAGCAATGTTTCCTTATGTTAGTGTTGAAACGTTTAATAAAGACCTTGTCGTAAGGCTTTCTAGTCACACTGTATTGTGGTTCACTAAAGAATTTTCCCCAAGATAAATCTTCCCCAAGACCATGCTTCAACAGTTCGTCCTTGTGGAAATCTAGGATGCTGGATGAGTTCGCATATGGCTAGTGAGGCCAATGCGAGCCAGGAAGGATCGCCGTCAACGTATCCAAACCAAACCCAGACGAATTTCTGTCCTGTTGAATTATCGTCTTTTCCCGGATAGATTTCGGACATCGCCAAAAGTATGTTTGGTGAGCGGGTGAAGCGACGGGGGACGGGGGGGGGGGGGGGGGGGGGGGGGGGGAGTTGCTGGGTGGGAGGCAAGTTTACAAATTGCATAATTTGCTACCTCTGAATGAGACAAAAGGTCAGGTCAGGTTAGGTCAGAGAATGAGGACAACTAGGCCTCGTGGCCTCTTAATGTGTCCTTTCTGATTATTTGTATTCTTTTTCATGATTGGCATGATTAGGACGCTTTTAGATGTGTTAATCATATACACATTTCAATTGTTGAATCTTGGAGTCTCTATGGAGGAGATTTTTGAACTGACTAAGGTTAGGTGCCACTTTGATAAGGCTTAACGATAAACGCTTTTCGAAAATGCGATGCGCCAAACTCTGAACTGGCTTTGGATTATGTGGCGAAATTATTCTAGGGTTGGCGTTTGAAAGCGTTACAAATCAAGACCATGGAGAAAGAGGATACAAAAGGAAACTTAAATTGTGGAAGAATATTTACGTTACTCTCGTTAAAAGGAATTAAAAGAAGAAAGGCGACATTGCACATTAGACGATTAGCTACCCAATACTTAACTGAAAAAGGAAACCTTGAAAGGTTTCATTCCGTCTGTTAAATTAAAGACCCACCAGATCCATGAAGGAAAATCACGGCTTTCACGTGTTTCCCTCTCTCGCTGGTAAGAATTTTTTGTTTTACCAGGTTTGACTCCCATACAAATGCCCCCAAATTCAAAAACGAGACAGACTTTTTAAAGAGCAGCCTCAATTTGAAGTTGGGGGCACTTGTATGGACTGGCACTTGTAATAGGGGTCACACCTTACCCAGAGAAAAAAAACAAGGGACTTAATCTTGCTGGGTCAGTGTGTCTTTAAACCATCTTCTCTTTCAGGACTATGTGCGTGTGGCCATTTGCAGGCAACAGGTTACTTACCGGGTTACCTCTGCTCTGCTTTCGAAGACGACCGAAGACTGAGTAAGACTGCTTCCACCCAAGACAAACCAAATGGCCTCTGACAATTTGTTCTGGCGAAATACCTGTTCACTTGCATTTCGTGCAACGCAGGGAACATTTGGATTTAAAAAACACCGAGTGTTCTGCGAATTGTGCACGTGATTTCATGAATATGTAAAGATGCGTGATTTCTTTGGCCAACAAGAAGCATCCTTTCTAAAACGAAGCGTTCTTTTGTAATGCTTCTAGGCAACTAATCATACATAAACATCTGCCTTGGCTTAAGCCCGTGTCGGACAATTGACATAGGCTAGAATACCAAGGCTACACCAAAATGTTGTTATGCTATGCATAGTTTAGCTATTACAAGCTCCTAGCATAACATAATCAGTCTCCAAAATCCTCCGAAGTCGGGGAGTGTGGCTGCCCACATGGCGGGGGTAATAAAAAACGGTCACACGCGTAATGTTCTCGTCTGTAGAACTTGCAAGATAGTGTTCAAATGCTTCCGCTATTTAGATGATTCCTGGAGTCTTTTAGCCAGAGTAAGCCAATAACAACAACATCAACAACAGCATACATAAAAATGTTCGCCCATTGAAGTTTAAAAACACCTGCATAGCTTTCGATGAGCCATCATTCTTTACTTTATTTATTAATATTGATACGAGTATAAATAAAATAACTTTAAAAATCCACAGCAATATGAAAATGACCAGCGAGATAGATACAGTATAACAATGTATCTAATGGAGAGAAAAAGGCCCAAGCCTAATGTTCACTCACAAACTTCAAATCAACGCACAGAACAGCATGCAAAGAGTACATGCTTGTTGATGCTCTGTTTTGTGTTCTGTTATTTACGTGTTGTTTGGAAATATTAAAGATTTGTTTTGACCACATGATTACAAATATCCAGGCGCTCATGAAACGAGGGGACGTAACTCGGAGGGCGTAACTCGGGATATTTTTTAGATGAGAGAGAATGGATGAGGATTTGGGTTGGGTACTCTTTTGTAAACAAATATTTTAATGCATGCATTTTTTTGTTGTTATTTAAGAATTTGTTTAGTTTCTTGTGCATATGTGTGTAACGTGTCCGCAAGACAATTATCCTTGTATGTATGAGGACAAATAAAACAGAAGTTGAAGTTGAAGTAAAGCACAAAGGAGCAATCAGAATTCTCGCGCCGAGCGCCGCGCAGCATTACATCTCATCAACGCTACCCTGAAATAATTTCACCTGCCCTTAACTTTTGAACTAAAGACTCCGCTACCGTCCAGAGTTCAGTCCTACCGTAGCTCTCAAACCGTGTTGGTGACAGCAAAAAAAAGCCCTTTTGGTCAATTTGACAGCAAAAAGCATGGGGTATGGGAAGAAAGTGCGGGAGTTCGTTTTCACCGACTTAGGCACATTTCATGTTGACATGAAGACAAAGTCAAAGAAGATGATGACCAGGGACGGTATTCACGTTGAGATAGCATGAGACTTAGCATGATGCTAACTTAGAACCTCTTCCAATGTCCTATAGGATTTAATAGGACTTTTGGAAGAGCTTCTAAGTTAGCATCATGCTAAGTCTCATGCTATCTCGACATGAATACCGTCCCTGGAAGACAACGAAGAAGCGAAACTCGAAGTCGATCTTTCGCACACCGAGTGAAACTAGATGCCAAAAATGTGCTGGAAAGGTGTATAAGAAATTCTACAAATTACTGCCTGTTTTGAGGGTACATTTAAAACCCAAGAACCCACAGTTTTGTAATAAATACAGACAGTGGGAGAACACACCCAATTACAGACAACGCCAGAACTATTGGAGAGCAATTTGCGAGCGTTATTTTTCGGCCGAGCTTTCTTTGCAAGCGTTGATTTCTGACACCCATGTTCCACCTGCCGCGAAGATGGCTCACCTAACAAATGCGATTGCTAACGCGCATGGAGCCGAGAAGAAAATGAAGGAATTTATGCGCCAGAAGTTGGACAGATCGAATGACGGCAACATGCTGGAGTACTGTTATGGGTTACTTCGGCAGTGTGGCGGGGACTGAATGAAGGCCATGTCCATGATTGAGCACATCGAGGAGAAACTGCAGGTGATGGGATGAACAAGAGGAAGACCATGAAAAACAATGGTGAACCTGGGCAAAAATCCATAGCAAATTGAATCTGTGGAAGAATTGAAGAAAGCAACTGGAACGAGGAGGGAGAAGACGAGGACTGTGTGTGGGTTAGAAGGGATTAAACTGATGGAAAGGTTGGGGGGTGTCAAATGAAAGAACAAAAACCACAGAACGATATGCTGTCTGTCTCTTCAGTGGAGAAGTGGTGTTGAAAAATCAGATTGAACAGATTTCCTAGAATAATTTTAAAAATTCTGTTTTACTTTGTTTTAATCCCCAGCTGTTTTAATTGTTTGGTCTGCATCAATATAAATGTGTGTTCTGACGTTCCGGTGGATTGAGGGGAGGTTTGAAAGGAAAAGCTGGGGTGTGTGGGTGGATGGATTGCCGGACGGACTGGAGAAAAACGAAGACATGTGAATCACTTTCTAATCTTACTACTAACTTTTAAAAAGAAATGTTTTATGCTGAGAAACTGATGACATTCTCTGGACAAGTGCTTAGCTGAGCTACGAAACGCGCCGCAGTGCCTAGGAAAGTATACTGTTAAGCTTTGTAATGATAATCCGGACTTTTGTTGTTTTCCTTCCTCTGTTCTTTTTCCTTCGCATACTTTCTACTTCTAAAGTGAAATTGCTGTTTTACTTTTGACCAGTTATTGATTTTGGTGCAGTAGTGGTCAGCAGAGCGATGTCATACTTTTTAAGACGAAAGTACAGATTTAAAAAAAATTAACACTAAAAAACATTCTGATTTCAATTTGAAAATTACACTGATTTCTTTTTCGCCATTGATCTTTACTTTTCTTCGTGTGTTCAGCTTTAGATAACAGGCCTGGCTACAACAGTGAGCGACAATATCAATGAAAACCATTTTCTTTTCCTCAGAAAATGTGTAATTGTTTATAAGCTTGAGCTTAACAGGTTGTGTTCAAATAACACTTCTCCCAAAATGTTTGTCAGTGCAAAATATTTATTGGATAAAGTTCCGTGTTTGCGCATCCAGTTTACACGTGTGTGTGTGTGTGTGTGTGGTGTGTGTGTGTGTGTGTGTGTGTGTGTGTGGTGTCTGTGTGTGGTGTGTGTGTGTGTGTGGTGTGTGTTGGTGTGTGTTGTGGTGTGTGTGTGTGTGTGTGTGGTGTGTGTGGTGTGTGTGTGTGTGTGTGTGTGTGTGTCACAGACATGTGAAAATAAAAAAGAGGAATGAAGAGAAGTGTACTGGATACCTATTTTATTGTGTACCCGTCTCCTCGTTTAGGAAGCGTTGACAAAATCGAAACAAATACAGCGAATTTCCACGTACTTTTTCTTTTCAATTCCATTCACTGGATTTTAAACTCCATGTCGTTTTAAACCCTTTTAGTCTAAATAATGTGTTCAAAAGTTTCGGTGGGAAAAGTTAATGCTGTGGGAAGCGGGAGGGGAAGTTATTTGTAAGTAAAGTCTAAACAAATTAAAACCAAAAGAGCTTTCAATGGTCTTTAAAAAAAATTCAGAGCACCAACTATTTGTCGAATCTTAGTAATATTTTGTTGTTGTTATATAAGCTGCCCACAAAAAGTTAGGGAAACAATTTGAAAATACACATGTTTTACTTGCAACCTCCAAATGCTTCGCGTCTGAAACTTAAAACTTAAAACTTGGCAGTTACATACACAAGAGACAGGAAGGTGTCACCAATATCATGTATCAAAACTGCCAGTCATTAGTAAGCTGTGACAGTGGCCCCCGCACAGCCACAGGTATGTCTTCTTATAAAGCCAAGCAAGAGACAGCATCTCACACATAAACAGCAGTGCTTGCACGTGCATAATGGTTTTTCCATCTGGCTTGTGCAATGTGTTCATGCAGAACGATCCAAAACAAGGTCCTTTTTCGCAAGTTTCCGCTTTTTCTTTTGCTGCCAAGCTCAGTAATAGAGAATCACGTGCAATGTTTCCACTAACACAACATCGCCCACTTACAGCTGAACAAGAATTCATAACAATTTGGCTTGACTGAGAAAAAAATAACAGGAGCGAACGGAGTTTATTGCGCACCTGTTTTCTCATAGTGATCCTTAACTTTTTGTGAGTAGTGTAATTTTACGAAAGACCCCATGGGGAGTGTATATCTATTTAACTCTTGTCTAATTTTGTCTGTCACTCTGCTCAGTCTATCGGTGCTTCTGTTCGTATTGCACGTGTAGGGGGCATAATCATGTTTGTTTCGTTGCCTCCTTTCTCTTCTGTGTTGCACACACGCCCAGTAGCGCATTTACGCTTGTAATGCACTCACTATCAAGTTCAAGGCCTCACACAACAGTGTACAAACAGGGTTCTTACAAACAAGCTCACAGTCAAGCAAAACACACAGGCTCTACTAGCATGTAAAGCAAGCACACACACACACACAGGCGCGCGCACACACACGCGCACGCGCGCACGCACGCACGCACGCACGCACACGCACACACACACACACGCACGCACGCAGGTATATACGGTGTAGAGTGGCACCATTGGTAGCGCGTTCGCCTCGGTGTCAAGTAAACCCGAGTTCGAACCTGGGTACAGGGGATTTTCCCTCTCACTTTGCACTAGGCCTTACGGTCTGAACGTGGAGTCTTTCGGATGAGACGATAAACCGAGGTCCCATGTGCCCACACACACACACACACACACACACATAGGCGCGCGCATATACACGCGCACGCCACGCACACACACACACACACACACACACACACACACACACATACACCCACACGCATGCATGCGCGCGCCAACACACACATGCGAACATGTACGCAAACACATGCACACACACGCGAATGCAAATGCATACTTAACACAAATACCCAACATGCATACCGCACAGTTATACAAGAACTAACACAACGTACGCGTTCGCGTACACATATGCACACATGCACACGGACACTCACACATAGACATAGACCTGCAAATACCCACACAATAATCATACGACACGGCATACAAGACACACATGCACGTACGCGAACGCACGCACACGTACGCGCACACACACACAAAATTAAACATGAAAAAATAGGACAAATAGAAAACCACTGTTGTGGACACGCAAACGTGTTGGTTTTTGGCGTTGGTTTAGAGGGGTGTGTTGGGGCTTAGCAGGATGTTTCACACAAACAAATATACATAATGCCGTCACGACGGGTTTCATATATTTTAAAACTATTTTTTATGGTTTTCTTTGAGGAGATTCTCAGGGGACACCCCCCCGGGGACACCCCCCCCTCTCTACCAGAGAGATGTTTTAGAACAGCCGGTGTGGGGGGACATTTTTGAGTGTGTGTGTGTGTGTGTGTGTGTGTGTGTGTGTGTGTGTGTGTGTGTGTGGGTGTGTGTGTGTGTGTGTGTGAGAGAGAGACAGAGAGAGAGAGAGAGAGAGAGAGAGAGAGAGAGAGAGAGAGAGAGAGTGAGAGTGAGAGTGAGAGTGAGAGAGTGAGAGAGAGAGAGAGTTCAGGCTTCGTATGTGTGTGAAGGCATAGAGATGTTTTAATAACCACACAATGGGTCTTGCTCGCCTCCTCAACTTAAATGATTATGCGATTTAACGAAAAAAAGAAATGCACACTGAAAGTGGATGGTGATAAGATTAGCGTCCAATCGGTCAGAGACCCTTATGGACGGTATTAATAAAATATGAAAGTGAAATCACCTTGGTTATATATACGATATTGAAATCACCTTGGTTATATATACGATATTGAAATCACCTTGGTTATATATACGATATTGAAGACGCTACTTACTGTTTGATAAAGCGCGTGCTGTTTCCACGTGGCTATACTCGCAGAGCAGGACTGTGATTTGAAAGCAACATGACCGTTTTACTGTGGAGAGGATGAATATTATTGTAAAAAAACAAAACCAACCACTTTTAAAGAGGAAAGTCCATATTAAGCCTATTGGTTTTTGTTTGTGGCACAAGCCACAAACCTATAACTCACTTTGTCGGTCTGTTCTGTCTGTCGGTCGGTCCAAAATTGTCGCACATATTGACAAAATTGTCGCACATATTGTAAAAGAGAAAAAAATACTTGGGCATAAAGTAACATTTCAGTTGTCATATCTACATATCTACAGTCCTTAGGTATGGCGACGAAACTTAGCTTTACGTCCTCCCGGCCGTAGCCATATGGGACATTACTCTTTATTTAGTTGGAGAAAAAAGGTATGAGAGAAAGATAGTGTTTTACGTCCTCTCGACCCGGCAAGGTACATAATTTTTTATGGGACATAAAAATTTAAAAAAAAAAAAAAGTATGGAAAGAATTGTATACTGAACAGAGCACATGAATCTTCATTTTAACCCTTTCGCCGCCAGCCATTTTCAGCCAAAATATACCATTAAACTTAACTGGGTAGAGAAAAAACAATATTTCTGCAATATTGCGAATTCCTCTGTGACATGTGTAACATTAGGCCTACCATTACCTCCATAAATGTAAGAACATAGGGTCTTTGGATAACAGGCCCTGATTCGATGCCTTTTAGTGACATGGGTGTTAAAGAATCATGGTGCTAAAAATGCGACATTGGCGGTGAAAGGGTTAAAGCGTACAAAATAATAAACATACGTAATAACAGACACTGCAACAGACACGACGTGCGTGTATGCGGCGCTTCTTTCGATGAGTATAAGTAGGATAAATAGTTTTAAATGTTTTCCAAAAGATATAAAAAGTTACGAAATGGTGCAGAGATAACATTCTGGTTTACAGATTAAAATTATTGAAAAGCCAGGGGAGGCGACTCAGTGTATGTAATGATTGGAGTGGTAAAAATAGACCGCTGGGCGTGCCACAAAACGATTGCGAATCCGCGCTTGTTTAAAGATAGTTTTTTATTCTTTGAAAATATCACTTTTGACAACAAATAATGGTCACTAGAATGCCTAATCTGCCCAGTTTTATTTTACATATAAAACAATGAATTTCAGTGGACTGTTTTTTGGTAATTAATGTTGGGTGATTTATGTATCCTTGCCTGTTGCCTGTTCTTATTGCTTAGTTCTTTTTGTAATACACTGTCTGCTTCCGTCAAATTTAGAAGAATACTGATCGTCAATTTCAACCAGCTTATGAAAATTGGGTTTGAGCATATTTTCTTCTTCTTCGTCTTCTTCTTCTTTCAAATATGTCGCTACAATCCAGTAGTCTGGCATAACTGTTCTTGTAACAATAATATGTTTAGCACTTGCAGTAAGGTGAAGAAATGGCAAACTCTCACCAAGGTTTGGGTATGGTGATCACGGTGAAAAAAGAAAGAAAAGGAGCTGAGATTGGTGTGCACTTAGTTTTTTTGTAGATTCAAGTACTTGTGAACACAATCTGTTAAAGGAGCACCCTGACGGATGAGTGTTTTTAAGAAACACGTCGAGATCACCAGGGAAACACCCTTTACAGAGATCGCAACACTCACTTTGCTCTGGTTTCCTAGATATCACACCGTCAAATCGGAGATTCCTCCTTGGCGGAGGAGCTGGAAGTCAAATTCTTTCACCCGAGGAGAAGGCGTTTGCCGTCTCTTTTCTAATGGCCGCCAAATCGTTTGCACGACATTTTCGCAATACAAGCTTTTTATTTTTATTTTTTATACAACTAAAGGAGTTTCGCGCACAACAAAGGAAATAGCTCCATTTTTTTTACTGCACTGCAAAAAAGCTCCTCTTTTTTTTTTACTGCACTGCAAAAAAAGAAAACGCTTCAACCACAATGAGTGACCGCCACCCCACCCCATCCAAAATGGCTACTCTCTCAGGCATCTCCGCCAAGGAGGAATCGCCGTTTTGACGGTTTTATTTCTAGGAAACCAGAGCAAAGCGAGTGTTCCGATCCTTGAAAATGCTGTCTTTCTGGTGATCTCGACGCGTTTCTTGCAATAACTCATCCGTCAGGGTCCACCTTTAAAACAAGACCATGTTGGTTAACAATAATGGAAATAGTTTTTAAGTCTTATATGTATGAAGCTAGTCAATGATATCTTTCGAGATCATCCTCAACCTTTCCCATGCATTCACAGAAAAAAACACCTATAATCAATATGGTCATGATTTCAAACCTTTATTAAAAATATATCCATCTTCTTGGGTACAGTGATTGTTTCGATCAAAGCAACATTGTAGGGCAGCGATTCTCAAAATCGAACAGGTAAATACACGACCGTAGGGTTAAAACACGAGTATTCGAGCATGTAAAAGGTTATGAAAATCAAAGTGTATTAAGCGACTTCTAAATGATAACACAACAAGATGATAACTTCATTACGATGATCAGAAACGGTTCTACGCGATCAGTCTTTCTATGTTAACGATGGTTAAAAACAAAAAAAACAAAAACAGGCAAACATTCTAAACTGAGTTCTATCATGGCGCATACCATAACATTCCAGGGTACACAGTTAGAGGTAAAACAAAAATAGTTATGAACTTTAAATTTGCATACAAATATGATGGGTGTTATTTCTTTGAGTTTTCAAAGCACAATACTCCGTTTTGCAGGTTGAAAAGTATTGGCACTGGAATCAACCCACTAATGATTTGGGGTTCTCATTTTCGTACCACTGCAGCACCAGCTGCAGCCATTTCATCACGCTGTACAGCAAATCCCGCTCTCCTTCCCTCAGCCCCATGTCGGCAGGGTGAGTGGAACTGTCCTTGGAATGGTGGGCGAAGAATTCAAAGCTGGGCTGTCCGTTCCCAAGACGGGTCAACAGCCTGAGGTCAACCTCTGGAGGGGGCTGGAAAGAGCAGTGCATCAGCTGTTCAGCGATGATCTCGCCGTCTTTGTGCTCCCGATAGCGCCAGTGTAGCAGAATAAATGCTGTTGCCAGCTGATCCAAGCTGAGTGCGACAAAAGGGTGGCTGCGTCTTTCCACAACCTTCGCGTTCTCAGCAGCACCACCAGCAGCGACTCCCAAAAGCCCCTCCTCCCTTTCTGTTTCATTGTCCGCTCCTGTCTCAGGGTTCTGTCGAAGAGGAGGTGGAGACGGGCGAAAGTTTGATGCTTCTGCCCCAATGGGAACCTCCTCGGAAGAGGTCTCGTCACGGGCTGCTGGATCAGCCTGGCGATCCAGTTGGTCACCGTCCGAGGACTGTGACGAGGAAGAGGTCTCGTCACGGGCTGTTGGATCAGCCTGGCGATCCAGTTGGCCACCGTCCGAGGACTGTGACGGGGAAGAGGTCTCGTCACGGGCTGCTGGATCAGCCTGGCGATCCAGTTGGTCACCGTCCGAGGACTGTGACGGGGAAGAGGTCTCGTCACGGGCTGCTGGATCAGCCTGGCGATCCAGTTGGTCACCGTCCGAGGACTGCGACGAGGAAGACTCAGACTTGTCAAAGGTGATATTTTTCAGAGATTCCGTTAAAGGAATATTTTCAAGTTTCACAGTCTGATTGTTCGGTAGAGCCGTCGGATCGTCAAACTGTGCGTTTGAAGAGTGGGGGGCTCCGTTTGACGTGTCCTCTTTGTCAGATTGACCACCGCGTCCCCCTTTCTCTGCCATTGTTTTCCCGTTTGGTTCTTGTTGTCTGCAGGACAAAGGGAAAAAGGGGTTATTTAGGCTCCGTATCCCTCATCCACACCGTTTCTGGCACATAATAGGTCAGTAATATATTATGTTACTTAACGGTTTTTTCTCTTCCCATCTACGCATGTGCTTTTTTATTTTCTCTTTTGTTAGTTTTTAAATTTTACCGCAAAACGAAGCAAATAGGATGCTAAATGTTATCCTCCCTGAAGACTAACCTATTGCTGAACATAAGCCTCTGAAGAGCACCATTGTAAAACGAAGCAAATAGGATGCTAAATGTTATCCTCCCTGAAGACTAACCTATTGCTGAACATAAGCCTCTGAAGAGCACCATTGTAAAACGAAGCAAATAGGATGCTAAATGTTATCCTCCCTGAAGACTAACCTATTGCTGAACATAAGCCTCTGAAGAGCACCATTGTAAAACGAAGCAAATAGGATGCTAAATGTTATCCTCCCTGAAGACTAACCTATTGCTGAACATAAGCCTCTGAAGAGCACCATTGTAATGACATTCCTCATAGAATCGAATATTATCTGAAATATGTGAAAACTTGGGGTGACTTGGAGAGGGTGGGGGTTTGGGGGTAGGGTGGGGGTGAATAAATGAATGCGATAATAGAAATGGTGGGAAAGAGGGCAGTTCTTAATGTTTTGATAGTCGCTTGTATCGACCCTAACTATGTTCAATATTTTTGCGAAGCATGATTTGTCATTCATTTTTCCTTAGTTTTGTTTCCATTTTTCATGCATGCAAATGTGTTTCTTTGATTGTATTGTGCTTGTACGAGACCACGCTGTAATTTCACCTAACGTGATAATAAAGTATTTTTGACTTTGGACTTCTTTTGACTTATTTTTTAAAATATAGCATTCAATTCATATCTACATTTAGGCCTATCTCTAAGAATGATAATTCCAATAAGCCAAAAAAAAATCAAAGGCCTTGAATTTCTATTTGGTAATTTGGTGTTTCTTGTCACAGAGACTTATCTGTGAAATTTGGGCTGCTCCTACGCGTGATCACAAGAGCAGCGCCACCCAGTTTTTGTCTTGTTGAATAGGCATTCTTTTCATGATAAATTTTCGATATCGCCTAAAGAACGGTTTGATGAGCAGGTGAAGGAGGTGGGGGGGGGGGGGGGTTGGGTTAGAAATTTAGCAATTTGCTACCCGAATCAATAACTGACAATTGAAAATACTATACGGTGAAATCTAGTTGCTTTGAAGTTTGCAGAGAATGCATACTAGGCCTGGCACTTGAGTGTTTTAAGACTAAGGGGAAAAGGGACACAACAGGAAATTCAATTTGTGAGACAATATTGACATAGGGTAAGACGGGGTAAAAAGCCCATGGGCGGGTAAGAAGCCCATGCCAATTATCTCACGAAGTGAAGCAAATTTAAGTCAAAGTTTGCCCATGAGACAGAGTGTTAATGTTTAGCGTGTTTCGTCTCATGGGCAAAAATTTGACTGAATTGTGCTTTATTTCATGAGATAATTGGCATGGGCTTCTTACCCGCGGCATGGTTTTTTTTTTACCCCGTCTTCCCCTATATCCCCGTTAAAAAAAGAAGAAATACTTAAAGGTGGACCCTGACGGATGAGATTTTGCAAGAAACACGTCGAAATCACCAGAAAGACAGCCTTTTTTTTCAAGGATCGGAACACTCACTTTGCTCTGGTTTCCTATAAATCAAACCGTCAAAACGGCGATTCCTCCTTGGCGGAGATGCCGGAGAGAGAAGCCATTTTGGATGGGGTGGGTGGAGGCCAATCACTCATTGTGGTTGAATTGTTTTTCCTTTTTCGTAGTGCAGTAAAACATCTTTTTGAGCTATTTCCTTTGTTGTGAGCGAAACTCCTTTAGATAAACTGTATAAAATAAAAATAATAAAAAAATAAAAAAGGCTTGTATTGCGAAAATTTCGTGCAAACGATTTGCGTCTAAACTCAGGCGGGGCGGCCATTACAAAACGAGACGGCACACGCCTTCTCTTTCAGTGAAATAATTTGACTTCCAGCACCTCCGCCAAGGAGGAATCGCCGATTAGAACGGTTTGATTTCTAGGAAACCAGGGCAAAATGAGTGCTCTGATCTCTGAAAAGGGTGTTTACCTGGTGATCTGGACGTGTTTCTTGCAAAAACTCATCCGTCAGGGTCCACCTTTAACTGACAAAAGCAGCATATCTTCAACGGGATGAAGAAGTGACAGCTTTAACCCTTTCACCGCCTAAGTCGCATTTTTTTTTTAGCACCACAGTGATTTAACACCTATGTCACTAAAAGGCATCAAATTTGGGGTCTATTATCCAAAGACCTTAGTGTCTTAGTTTTGGGAAAGTAAGGATAAACCTTATTTTATATATCACAGAAGAATCCCCAATACTGCAGATGGATTTTGTTCTCTACACAGGTAAATTTAATGGAAATGTTTGGCTGAAATATGGCTGGCGGCGAAAGGGTTTTAAAAGGAAGAAGAAATTAAAAGGCTTCATTGTATCTGTTAAGTTACCATCGTCTCTACAATGAGTAAATGTGTACATGGCCCATGGCAGGCAAAAGGTTACTTACCAGTTAGCCTCTGCTTGTTGGATCACTGCCTCTTCTGTTCGACGACGGTAGAAGACTGAGAATAACTGCTTCTAATGAAATAGCCTGTGAAAAGTTATTCATGCATTGGAACGGTGTTCGCGTGCATTTCGTAACTGTATGGGGGAAAAAACTTGCTGAGAGAAAAGAATACGTGCTTACGTGTTCTAGGCAATATATACGTGATTTCAGGAATCTGCAAAAGTGCATGATTTTTTAAAAATTGCAAACAGAAAGCGCCCCTTCCCAAGTGAAGCGTTTTGTTTCAATGCTTCTAGGCAACAAATGATAAATGAAAATGGTTTTTTTTTTATTAAACTTTTTAAAAATTACAATTTTGCAGAAAAAGAACAAAACACATAAGAAAACAAATAACCAAAACACAAGCGAATAACAACAACACAACAACTGGCAAACGTCACAGAGAAGCAAATAAAACCCAAGATATTACTATTCATGTTTCTAGTATTGTTCTTGCTAGAGAGAGAGAGAGAGATGAGAGAGAGAGAGGGAGAGAGAGAGAGAAGAGGTGAGAAGAGAGGAGAGATGACAAAGAGAGAGAGAGAGAGAAGAGAGAGAGAGAGGGGGGGGAGGCTGTTGGATGTAAGTTTTGATTTACTTTCCATTTCTTAACTATCCATATACACAATAATTATGACGACCTCAACTTTTGAAAAAAGAAATGAAAATGAAAATGTTTACCCATTGAAGTAAAACAAAACTATAATGCCTTAGACGAGCAGTCACCCTTTTCTTTCTTTATTAACATTGAAAAAATAAAATAATAACCCACAAAATCAACATTGACTTGCCAAAATAATGAAGAACGAAAACACCCAAGGGAAAGAACTCTGTCGACATCTGCCTATTATCGCCAGACGACACGACAACAATATTTGCCACCGCAGCAGCTCTCGAACAGAACAGAGTCGAAAGCTGCGCTGGTTTTAAAGCCAATTCTGCGATAACCTTACACAGAAAAATGGCAGAATTGTCAGAATCGTTTTGGCAACATCTTGAAGCATCGCTTCTGATTCACTGAACTTTGAAGGCAATGATTATTCAACAGGTATGTTGGTTCTTCATAACTTCTTGGGTGTTTTTATGTGTGTGATCGTGCTGAGTGAAACGTTTCTGTACTACATTACATAGTTGTATTTCTGCTTAGGGTTATCAGGCTTTCTTTCTCAGCATCTCGCGCTCAGATGCCATGCTGCCTTCCGTATCGATTTTCTTTGGTGGCCACAGCGTCAGGGAGGTAGTTCAAGGCGGTTATTTTCTTTGGTGGCTACAGCGTCAGGGAGGTAGTTCAAGGCGGTTATTTTCTTTGGTGGCTACAGCGTCAGGGAGGTAGTTCAAGGCGGTAATTGTTATCGATGGGGTGCCGTAAAGATTAAGATGCAATGACTGATATTCGCGTGTGTCTATGTATGTGTGAATGTAGCTTAAACCACACTATTAATATTATGACAAATTGTGGTTTATTTTTTATGTGTGTGGTACAGTACTTGAGGGTGAGTGTGTGTGTGTTTGGTGTGTGTGTGTGTGTGTGTGGTGTGTGTGTGTGTGTGTGTGTGTGAGAGAGAGAGAGAGAGAGAGAGAGAGAGAGAGAGAGAGAGAGAGAAGGAGAGAGAGAGAGAGAGATTATAGCGGCTTCTATGGGCCTATGCTTATAATGGAAATTTGTGTTTTGTGATCTGTACCGCAGGCACGTGCAAGATAGTTATGCTTGCTCGCATATAGCGGACATCTTCCTATGTATTGCTATAACGGGAAGTATAAGCATACTGCATCATATAGTAAAAAGCCAAGTGTCGTCTTTTTTTTTTTTTTTGTTTTGTTTTTATTTTTTTTGTTTTTTTTTTTCTGTGTGTGTTGTGTGTCTGAACACGAAACGGGCCTTATAACTCCGCCCCTGTCTTACTCGACCAATCGCTTCAAATTTGCTGTGTCGCCCTCACGGGGCGATCCGATGGCACGGCAACAGAGGCGGCCGTGTATTTGCGGGTTCGGCAAAATGTGCCCGAAACGAGCATCTTGCTGGCATATCGGCAGCCCGTAGCTCCGGTTGTTTCTGGACCAATTGCCTTCGAATTTGGCCTAGGAACATCAACGAGGGACCCGGTGGACTATCCATAGTACCAAGACCCCGCCGAAGCGAATCGCCGTTCAGAAACGCGCGGCGCGATACCACTCCGCCGTTTCTTAAACGAATCGCTTCAAATTTTGCGTACTCAGCGTTACCAGTACTTGGCCGTTACCCTTACTCAGGCGTTACACGTTATAGTGCGTTACCGTTACTAGGCGTTACTGGGACTCGGCGTTAATAAGCAAAGTGTCGTGCTGTGTGTGTGGAGTGTGGGGTGTGTGTTGTGGTGTGGTGTGTGTGTGTCTGGAAACACAAAACGGGGCTCTTATAACTCCGCACGTTTTTTCGACTGAATCACTTCATAATTTTCTGTTGACGCCCTAAATGGGGCGATGGCCCCCCCCCACAGCAACCGAGGCAGAAGCCGTGTCCTTTGCGCGGGTCGGCAAATGCGCGAAACACGCATCCGCCGGGACTCTCGGCGCCCGTATCCTCTGGTGTTCGGGCAATTGCCTGTCGCATTTGGCAAGATAAATGGACCGGGAGGGTGGCCTATCGATGTGCCAAACCAGAAGCGAATGCTTCACAAACGCACCTCGCGCTAGACGCCACTGTAACAGCCTCCCCCTAGTATATGCACTCTACGACAGAAATAACTCCGACCGGTTTTCTCCACTTATAAGAAATCGACATCTATCACAATTTGAATGTCAGGCCTTGCTATGGCGGGGCTAAAGCGGCAGCAAATTTGAACGAGAATCGAAGAGCGCGATCAACTCTCAGAGCAGCGCCAACGGGGAAAACAGGGCCTTACGTAACCCGCCGTTTACTTAATCCGAATACGCTTCAAAATTTGCTATCTAGGGACATCCAGCGGTTACCACGATACCACTCTGGCGTTTAGTGAGTTGCTAGGCCCGCTTCTACTGTTTGAGGTTTAGGGAGAGAGCATCACTACATCAGAAGCAGCGCAACCCAACGGGAAACGGGCCTGTATCAGACTCTACGCTTTTCTTAAACCCGCCAAATCGTTCAAATTGTGCCCCCCAATCTGTACTCGAGTAAGGTGTCGGGGTGGTAGTAGACGGATGAGGAAGAACGAGGGAAGGAGGGAGAGAGACAAAAGTAATAATAATATTTCGCGGAACCGGCCCTGCGCGAAACCAGTGATCAACGTTACCAGATACGTGGCGGTTCACCCAGTACCGGTGCATCTGCCAGTACTAGGCGTTTTGCTCGTCCTAGTACTAATAATAACACGCGAATACGTGAATCGCACGTGAACAGTCTGAACATATTATTGATTAGACCACCAACTAGAAATACAAACCGACGTCAGCTATCTTTCTTCTTCTTCTTCTGTGGTCGGCGGAACAACGTCTATGTACAGAAGTCCACTTCTGGAAAAGTTTTTTTTATTGTGCTTGTAACTTCCTCGTACGTCTGCTCAACTCCTCTTTGACTCTTGCCCCTTTTCCCCTTTAGCTCTACTGGTCATTTTACGATCTTTGCTGCCTTAAACGGTCCATTCTCCGACTGTTGTTTCAAGAAACACTTTCAAAAGGGATTTTCCTCCAGCCGAAAGGCGGCGACCCATGCTGGGCCACATACTTTGTAGCGTACTAACACACGGCAGCATGACGCTAATCTAGCTCATAATTCGACAGGAAACTCGTCTGGGAGCCGAGCGAAGAACGAAGAAGAATAATTGACAGACGTAAACCGTACGCACTTAGGGAGAAGAAAGAAAACAGAGAAGGCAGAAGAAAACAATGAAACAAAAATGCTTCAGGAGCCGCAGAACTTAAAGAAACATTCTGTAACACAACGCTGTTATATTTGAAAATGCAAACGTAGGCGTTTGTTAAAGGGTCAAAAATGTTCAACACACCCACACAATCACATCCAGAACCAAAGCAAAACGCACTATCCCCTAGTGTCATAGCCACAGCAGAATCGCTACTGAAACGTAGTTTACTTTTGTAATATTACCGCAGTGCTTCCCTTTCATTGGGCCTATCCGTGCAATGAAAAATCTTTCGTTTTGAGTCTGAATTCCTGATTCCATAGTGACAGATGGTTTATACCGCAAGACTAAACAGAGGACAACACACATTAGGGTCATATGCTATATAGATGTATGTATGCTAGTCTGTCGTTTCTTCGACAATGACTGCCAGATTAGCAGAGTGGGCAGATAACATTCTGGCGGGCTGGGCGAGAATTTGTTTATAGTGGAGATGCTGACCCAGGGCACACCCCACTCTCTCGGCCAAAGGGCATGAGACACAGGATCGGCGTGAGGTAAGGACCCCAAAGGCCCAAGCCCATCCTTTGGATGCCCTAGCACCGATCC
>CM065694.1:2291375-2306375 GCA_017654935.2 Phymorhynchus buccinoides
AAATTTGATTTTGATGAAGTAACTCGAACACGGTTGTAGTCGTACTTTTAAATCTGTACATGCATCTTTGCACCTTCATGCACAGGAGACTTAACTCTTCCATGACTCTTATTAGCCTCATTGCAATCTGTAACAAGACACATTGTTTCTACAGCGAAGGGTTACATACCATCAGTGATTTCTAGTTTATGGCTAGCATACAGACATAACGTCATCTCCGGATTATAAAAAAAAAAGAAGTAAAGTTCTAGCATTTGCCTTGACCTTTTCGCCGGCAAGGGGTGTTGGAACGTGCTGATACAGCTAATCCATCAAGACAGCATTACATGAAGTGCAATAAGCCATAAATAACAATAATGATCATATTAAAAATGCTCTTTTTTATTTTTAAAGCTGGCCAGGGTTTAGTTTTAGGTTGAGTGTACAGGTGGTCTGGACATTAAAAAACAAACAAAAACAATCTTTGTTATTTATCTAAGGCAACGGCTATTTTGAAAAGTTGTGCTATTTTGGAAAGTTGGACTATTTTGGAAAGTTGTGCTGTTTACCGCAAAGATGCCTTGTCCACGTGACATCCCTGCTCGATTGACGATGCGAACCTTTGGACAGTTTGACACTGAAGAAGGTCCCCAAAGGCCAACCAACTCCCTGGCTGGGGAGCAATAAGATCCGGTGTAAAAGCTGGAGAGTCACCGAGTCGTTCACAAACGACTAAGCAATAAAACAGCTTTCCCATAATAACCGAGGAAAAACAATAACAAAAACAATACTTCCCGAAGCTTCGCTCGGGAACTAAACGAGAAGACGAACACACGGGACAATGGTGGCAGAGTGGTTAAGAGCTTCCGCCTGCCAAATGTAATGCGTTACTGCCGCGTGAGTGACCCCGGTTCGAATCCCGGCCTCGCCCTTTCTTTCTAGTTTGACAGGGGAAATCGAACTGAAGATGTCGAGGAGTTTCCTTCGGATGGGGACTTAAAGCTAGTCTGACCCGTGCGCTTTACGCACGTAAAAATCCAACGGCAGTTGAAAGTCGGTAAGAGCAGGGAGAAATCCTGCTGTCTGGTATGGCCAAATTGATAGCTAGGTTTTCCAAGTGTGTCCACACACCCTCCTCACACTGTGCCCCCCCCCCCCCCCCCCCCCCCCCACATAATAATGGGTAGCGTTGCACCTGCGCGAAGCGCTCTGAGAGCATTCCTGAATTTCACAGAAATAAGTCTCTGTGACAAGAAAATACCAAATACCCAATACCAAATACCAAAATACCAGAGAGAGACAGAAAGACGGAGATGTGGAATATCAAACACCAGGGTGTACTGTTGCACAGAGGTAACGCGTTCGCCTCGTGCACAGTAGCATAAACCCGAGTTCGAACCTGGGTACAGGGGATTTTTCCTCTCACTCTGCACTAGGCCTTGCGGTCTGAACATGGAGTCTTTCGGATGAGACGATAAACCGAGGTCCCGTGTGCCCATGCACTTAGGCACACGTTTGGTTGAATCTAACCAAACGATTCTCTAGAAATATCCGTAATCATGCACTATCTAAACCTTGATATTAACAAAAGTTAAGTCGACTCTCTAGATGAAACTATTTTCCATTATTAAGAGACATGGGCCTTCAAATCTGTGGAAGAGGAGAACACACAAAAAGCACAAAAATAGACTTTTGTTTTCAATCCTGGGTCAGACTTCCAGTTAGTCTCTCTGTGTGTGTCTCTCTCTCTCTCTCTCTCTCTCTCTCTCTCTCTCTCTCCTCCCTCTCCTTCTTCTTCTTCTCTCCTCTCTCTCTCTCTCTCTCTCTCTCTCTCTCTCCCTCCCTCTCTCTATCTCTCTCGTCTCTCTCTCTATCTGATACACCCGCACATACTATATACACGCTTACAGCCACACACATACACACGTCCGCACGGATATTCAAAAACATCATCATTTGTCATAATTATTATCGGCTGTTAAACATAATTATTAAAAGACACATCAATGCGCACCGCGCGCGTGAAAAGCAACAGGTCGAAAGGCACACACGACACACACACACGCACACGCACTGCACACACACACAGCACACACACACGCACACACGCACGCACACACACACACACACGCACAAACACACGCACACACACACACACTGTGACAACACAACACACACACACAAACACACACACACACACACACACACACACACACCACACACACACACCACAACAACACACAACACACAACACACACACAACAACAAACAAGGGCGTCGCCGAGCGGCAGACATTTCCGTCACCAGCAATGCCACGCACTTGCCACACCCCGTAGCTCCTCTCCCTCCCTCTCTCCCTCTCTCTCTCCTCTCTCTCTCTCTCCTCCTCTCTCTCTCTCTCTCTCTCTCTCTTGACCCTTGATCGGTATGCCATCATCAGAACGGGCATAAGCCAAAGTACCTCCATGCCTCCCTTCCCCCTTCACATGTTCGGTCCCCGTCCTCCTTGTGACCTTTGGGTGATGCACCTACACACCCTTGACTGGGTGCAAATCGTTTTCCGGGATGCACACCCTTAATTGGTGGGGTGCACACCCTTCATACTGAGACAGTGGCATTTAACATGTCTGCCGCTCGGCAACATTCTAATTTCCGAGGGATAATGTATGTACGAATGTGTTATACTCTTAGTGTCACATCCTGACACAAAATTGGAAGGGATTCTGTCTTCTAGTTCACGAGATACAGCTTGAAGAAGAAATATATAGCGCAAAAAGAAGGAAATTTCGGTTTTCAAAGGTCAAACTTCAAGGTCAAGGTCAGCATGGCGATCATTTATGCTGGGATGTTTTCTACTCTAGGGTATACAGTACCACACACAATCTGAAGCGCTTCTGTCAAGTACAAATGTGGAAAATAATGGCTTAAAACCCAGTTTGTAGACCCCTACCACTTTCAAGGCCTAACGATCTCCCGGACCTTGACCTTGACCTTGATCGGTATCATCAGAACGGGCATAAGCCAAAGTACCTACATGCCAAATTTGAAGACTCTAACACCAACGGTGTGGGAGTTATGGCCCCTTAAAGATTTTCGGTTTTCAAGGTTGTACGCCAAGGTCAAGGTCACGACGGCAAAACATTTTGCGCGGATGCCTTCCTCTCATGCCATCATCAGAAAGGGCATAAGCCAAAGTACCTCCATGCCAAATTTGAAGACTCTAAGACCAACGGTGTGGAAGTTATGGCCCCTTAAAGATTTTCGGTTTTCAAGGTCGTACGCCAAGGTCATGACCTTGACCTTGATAATTCATGTTCGGATCTTTTCCTATTAAGGTGGTACACCTCCACACAAAATTTGAAGCGATTGTGCCAACCCGTTCGGAAGATATCCTTGGGACAGACAGAAAAACAAAAAACAAACAAACATACCACACACACAAAATATACCAACCAGCCGACCGCAAAGTCCTTCACCTATGGTGACGGACAACAAACAAAAATACAAACCAGCTGACCGCAAAGTCCTTCACCTATGGTGACGGACAACAACAACAACAACACACACACACACACACACACACACACACACACACACACACACACACACACACACACACACACACACACACACACACACACACACACACACACACACACACACACACACACACACACCATCATTAACAACCCACCTACACGCACCGTTCCCTGCTTTCCTTCCCCCCTGAAGCACCAAACACACACACACAGGCGACAGCCACTACTACACTTGGTGCTCGCAATGCTACGTGGTCTGCCGCTATACATGTGGACACAAACAGCGGTGCAGTGCCATTGCCGATACGATGGGAAACTGCAACAGCGTCTTTCTTCGCGGCTACTGTCGACAGCGAAACAGTAAGCCCAAATGCCAGAGTCACAGCACCTTTGCCAGTAACACCAACACCGATACGGATAATGCTAAAAGTGGAGTCTGGTATTCTATATGATGTTTTTTTTGCCTTTTAACACATATAGCGGAGGTTTGTGTGTGTGTGTGTGTGTGTGTGTGTGTGTGTGTGTGTGTGTGTGTGTGTGTGTGTGTGTGTGTGTGTGTGTGCGTGCGTGCGTGCGTGCGTGCGTGCGCGCGTGCGTGCGTGTGTACGTGCGTGTGCGTGTGCGCGTGTGTTTGTGTGTGAGTATGTGTGTGTTTGTGTGCATGCGTGCGCGCGCGCGTGTATGTGTGTGAGTGTGTCATTAAGATTAAAATTAAAATCATGTCCCTGTCGACAATTTAGGGCTGTCACCACGTTAAATCATACCACGAAATGTGTGTGTCGTTGGATGACATTCAGAAGATACTACCACAAAGGAAACAAAGACAGCTGATAATACTTTCTGGCTCTTATTCGTGCGTGTGTGTGTGTGTGTGTGTGTGTGTGTGTGTGTGTGTGTGTGTGTGCGTGCGTGCGTGTGTGTGTGTGTGTGTGTGTGTGTGTGTGTGTGTGTGTGTGTGTGTGTGCGCGTGCGCGCGCGCGTGCGTGCGTGCGCGTGTGTGCGTGCGCGCGTGTGTATGTGTGTTTGTGTACGTGCGTGCATGATGTAAGTGAAAATGAGTGTGCGTATGTGTTTGTATTTGTGTGCATACATATGTGTATGTATATGTATGTGTGCATGTTTGAAGTGAGTGACTGCTTCCGTGAGTGCAGTGATGTCGGGAGACCCGGATTATATTCCAAATTACAGTTCTGTTGACATTGAAAATGTCTTTTTGTGTTTCCCCTTTTCAGAACAAAAACTTTCTGAAAAATATTTAACACCGCCAACATTTTATTTTGTCCTACAGGTTTCTGCAATGATTTTCTTGTGTCATGATTAATTTGTCATATATTATTTCCACCTTCCGGATGCACCACTGTGAGTGTATGGGCTGGACGAAGATGGCCTATGTGCTTGATAGCCTGCTCGAGTGTTGGTGCTTGCTAGTATGCGAATATTACGTTTTACGTCCTCCCGGTCCCTTGCTAGTATTAAACACTTAACTATATATAGCCTGTAGTAGGGGCCAACAGTAACATGAGAACTGTACAATAGATGATTTTCTACAGCAATGGAAAATCACAGTACAGTTTAGTCTCTTGTAGAAGGCTATGACTCTCGAACGAGGGGGGGGGGGGGGGGGGCTTGCACCGGCTCTGGTGCTGCAGCCAAAGGGATGGGCTGGCCTTTGGGGACCTTCCTCAACGCCAGCTGTGTCCTCAAATCCCTTTGGCCGAGAGAGTGGGGGATGTACCCTGGGCAAGGCATCTCCACTATAAACAAATTCTAGCCCAGCCCGCCAGAATAGTATCTGCCCCCTCTGCTATCTGGCAGTCATTGTCTGAAACGACAGACTAGCATACATACATATATATAGCATGCCTATGTGTGTTCCTCTGTATGTGTCTATGCGTATATAACCATCTGTCAATATTTAATCATGAATCAGTCCAAAACGAAAGATTTTTCATTGCACGAGCCCAATGAAAGGGAAGCAACTGCGTAATATTACAAAATAACTTTCAGTAGCGATTCATGCTGTGCTATGACGAGGGGATAGTGCTGTTTGCTTTGTTTCTTGATTGGTTGGGTGGTGTTGAACATTTTGACCCAGTTAACAAACGCCTACGTTTGCATTTTCAATATAACATCGTTGTGTGACAGAATGTTTTTAATATCTGCAGGCTCCTGAAGCATTTTTGTTTCATTTTTGTTTTCTTTCTCCTCTCTGTTTCTTTCTTCTCCCTAAGTGCGTACGTTTACGTCTGTAAATTATTATTCTTCTTCTTCGATCGCTCAGACAGTTTCCTGTCAATTATGAGCGCAGATGCGTCATGCTGCCGTTATGCGCCTACGTATGGCCCAGCATGTCCGACTTCGGCTGGAGGAAATCCTTTTTGAAAGTGTTTCTTGAAAAAAGTCAGGAGAATGGACCGGTAAGGCAGAAAGATAGTAAATGACAGTAAGCAAAGGGGAAAAGGCAGAGTCAAAGAGAGTGACAGATTAGAGGAAGTTACAAGCACAGAACTTCCAGAATGTGGGACTTCTGTACATAGAAGTTGGTCGCCACCACAGAAGAAGAAGAAGAAGATAGCTGACGGGTTTGTATTTCTAGTTGGTGTCTAATCAGTCAATATGTTCGAGAACTGTTCACTGCGATTCACGTATCGCGTGTTATTATTAGTACTAGCGCAACGCCTAGTACTGGCAATGCACCGTACTGGTAACGCCACGTACTGGTAACGGTGAGTACTGGTTTCGCCGGTTCCGCGAAATATTATTATTACTTTTGTCTCTCTCCCTCCTTCCATCTTCTTCACTCATCCCGTTCTACTACCCCCCGCACCTTACTGAGTACAGCAAATTTGAAGCGATTCGGTTAAGAAAAGGCGGAGTTATAAGGCCCTGTTTCCCGTTGGCGCTGCTCTGAGAGTGATGCTCTCTCCCTAGTAACGGTAACGCCTAGTAACGGTAACGCCAAGTACTGGTAACGCTGAGTACAGCAAATTTGAAGCGATTCGGTTAAGAAACGGCGGAGTTATAAGGCCCTGTTTCCCGTTGGCGCTGCTCTGAGAGTGACGCGCTCTCCCGATTCTCTTCAAATTTGCTGCCAGGCTTTGCCCCGGCCATAGCAAGCCTGACAGCAAATTTGAAGCGATTCGGTTAAGAAACGGCGGAGTTATTCGTGAAAACGTAAAGTGGCGTCTAGCGCGCGTTTGTGAAGCGATTCGCTTCCGGTTTGGCACATCGATAGTCACCGTCCCCGGTCATCTACCTGCCAAATGCGAAGGCAATCGGCCCAGAAACACCAGAGATACGGGCGCCGAGAGTCCGGCGGATGCGTGTTTCGCGCATTTGCCGAACCGCGCAAATGACACGGCTGCCTCGGTTGCTGTTGCCATCGCCCCATTAGGGCTCACAGAAAATTTGAAGTGATTCGGTCAAAAAACGGCGGAGTTATAAGGCCCGTTTTGTGTTTCAGACACACACACACACATACACACACACACACACACACACACACACACACACACACACACACACACACACACTCACACTTGGCTTATTAACGCCGAGTCCCAGTAACGCCTAGTAACGGTAACGCCTAGTAACGGTAACGCCTAGTAAGGGTAACGCCAAGTACTGGTAACGCTGAGTATAGCAAATTTGAAGCGATTCGGTTAAGAAACGGCGGAGTGGTATAGCGCGCGCGTTTCTGAACCTTTTAGCTTCGGGGTTGGTACACGGATAGTCACCGTCCCCGGTGATGTTCCTGCCAAATGCGAAGGCAATTGGTCCAGAAACACCGGAGATACGGGCGCCGAGAGGCCAGCGGATGCGCGTTTCGCACATTTGCCGAACCGCGCAAATGACACGGCCGCCTCGGTTGCCGTTGCCATCGCCCCGTGAGGGCGCACAGCAAATTTGAAGCGATTCGGTCGAAAGACGGCGGAGTTATAAGGCCCGTTTCGTGTTTCAGACACACACACACACACAGACACACACACGGACGGACACTTGGCTTTTTACTATATGATGCAGTATGCTTATACTCCGGTTATAGCAATACATAGGAAAGGGATCCGCTATATGCGAGCAAGCATACTATCTTGCACGATGCTGCTGGTACAGAATCACAAAACACCAATTTCCATTATAAGCATAGGCCCATAGAAGCCATATAATCTCTCTCTCTCTCTCTCTCTCTCTCTCTCTCTCTCTCTCTCTCTCTCTCTCTCTCTCTCTCTCTCTCTCTCTCTCTCTCTCTCTCTCTCTCACACACACACACACACACACACACACACACACACACACACACACACACACACACTACCCTCAAGTCCTGTACCACACACATAAAAATACACACAATTTGTCATAATATTAATAGTGTGGTTTAAGCTACATTCACACATACATAGACACACGCGAATATCAGTCATTGCATCTTAATCTTTACGGCACCCCATCGATAACAATTACCGCCTTGAACTACCTCCCTGACGCTGTAGCCACCAAAGAAAATAACCGCCTTGAACTACCTCCCTGACGCTGTAGCCACCAAAGAAAATAACCGCCTTGAACTACCTCCCTGACGCTGTGGCCACCAAAGAAAATCGATACGGAAGGCAGCATGGCATCTGAGCGCGAGATGCTGAGAAAGAAAGCCTGATAACCCTAAGCAGAAATACAACTATGTAATGTAGTACAGAAACGTTTCACTCAGCACGATCACACACATAAAAACACCCAAGAAGTTATGAAGAACCAACATACCTGTTGAATAATCATTGCCTTCAAAGTTCAGTGAATCAGAAGCGATGCTTCAAGATGTTGCCAAAACGATTCTGACAATTCTGCCATTTTTCTGTGTAAGGTTATCGCAGAATTGGCTTTAAAACCAGCGCAGCTTTCGACTCTGTTCTGTTCGAGAGCTGCTGCGGTGGCAAATATTGTTGTCGTGTCGTCTGGCGATAATAGGCAGATGTCGACAGAGTTCTTTCCCTTGGGTGTTTTCGTTCTTCATTATTTTGGCAAGTCAATGTTGATTTTGTGGGTTATTATTTTATTTTTTCAATGTTAATAAAGAAAGAAAAGGGTGACTGCTCGTCTAAGGCATTATAGTTTTGTTTTACTTCAATGGGTAAACATTTTCATTTTCATTTCTTTTTTCAAAGGTTGAGGTCGTCATAATTATTGTGTATATGGATAGTTAAGAAATGGAAAGTAAATCAAAACTTACATCCAACAGCCTCCCTCTCTCTCTCTCTCTCTCTCTCTCTCTCTCTCTCTCTCTCTCTCTCTCTCTCTCTCTCTCTCTCTCTCTCTCTCTCTCTCTCTCCCTCTCTCTCTCTCTCTCTCCCTCTCTCTCTCTCTCTCTCTCTCTCTCTCTCTAGCAATAACAATACTAGAAACATGAATAGTAATATCTTGGGTTTTATTTGCTTCTCTGTGACGTTTGCCAGTTGTTGTGTTGTTGTTATTCGCTTGTGTTTTGGTTATTTGTTTTCTTATGTGTTTTGTTCTTTTTCTGCAAAATTGTAATTTTTAAAAAGTTTAATAAAAAAAACACCATTTTCATTTATCATTTGTTGCCTAGAAGCATTGAAACAAAACGCTTCACTTGGGAAGGGGCGCTTTCTGTTTGCAATTTTTAAAAAATCATGCACTTTTGCAGATTCCTGAAATCACGTATATATTGCCTAGAACACGTAAGCACGTATTCTTTTCTCTCAGCAAGTTTTTTCCCCCATACAGTTACGAAATGCACGCGAACACCGTTCCAATGCATGAATAACTTTTCACAGGCTATTTCATTAGAAGCAGTTATTCTCAGTCTTCTACCGTCGTCGAACAGAAGAGGCAGTGATCCAACAAGCAGAGGCTAACTGGTAAGTAACCTTTTGCCTGCCATGGGCCATGTACACATTTACTCATTGTAGAGACGATGGTAACTTAACAGATACAATGAAGCCTTTTAATTTCTTCTTCCTTTTAAAACCCTTTCGCCGCCAGCCAAATTTCAGCCAAACATTTCCATTAAATTTACCTGTGTAGAGAACAAAATCCATCTGCAGTATTGGGGATTCTTCTGTGACAGATATAAAATAAGGTCTATCCTTACTTCCCAAAACTAAGACAATAAGGTCTTTGGATAATAGACCCCAATTTGATGCCTTTTAGTGACATAGGTGTTAAATCACTGTGGTGCTAAAATGCGACTTAGGCGGTGAAAGGGTTAAGCTGTCAACTTCATCCCGTTGAAGATATGCTGCTTTTGTCAGTTAAAGGTGGACCCTGACGGATGAGTTTTTTTGCAAGAAACACGTCCAGATCACCAGGTAAGCATCCTTTTCAGAGATCAGAGCACTCATTTTGCCCTGGTTTCCTATAAATCAAACCGTTCAATCGGCGATTCCTCCTTGGCGGAGGTGCTGGAAGTCAAATTATTTCACTGAAAGAGAAGGCGTGTGCCGTCTCTTTTGTAATGGCCGCCTGAGTTTAGACCAAATCGTTTGCACGAAATGTTCGCAATACAAACCTTTTCATATTTTTTTAATTTTATTTTATACAGTTTATCTAAAGGAGTTTCGCTCACAACAAAGGAAATAGCGTCAAAAAATGTTTTACTGCACTACGAAAAAGGAAAAACAATTCAACCACAATGGGATTGGCTTCCACCCATCCCATCCAAAATGGCTTCTCTCTCCGGCATCTCCGCCAAGGAGGAATCGCCGTTTTGACGGTTTGATTTATAGGAAACCAGAGCAAAGTGAGTGTTCCTATCCTTGAAAAGGCTGTCTTTCTGGTTATCTCGACGTGTTCCTTGCAAAAATCTCATCCGTCAGGGTCCACCTTTAAGTATTTCTTCTTTTAACGGGGATATAGGGGAAGACGGGGTAAAAAAAACCATGCGCGGGTAAGATGCCCATGCCAATTATCTCATGAAATGAACCAAATTTCAGTCACATTTTGCCCATGAGACGAACGCTAAACATTAACACTCGTCTCATGGGCAAACTTTGACTTAAATTTGCTTCACTTCGTGAGATAATTGGCATGGGCTTCTTACCCGCCCATGGGCTTTTTACCCCGTCTTACCCTATGTCAATATTGTCTCACAAATTGAATTTCCTGTTGTGTCCCTTTTCCCCTTAGTCTTAAAACACTCAAGTGCCAGGCCTAGTATGCATTCTCTGCAAACTTCAAAGCAACTAGATTTCACCGTATAGTATTTTCAATTGTCAGTTATTGATTCGGGTAGCAAATTGCTAAATTTCTACCCCCCCCCCCCCCCCCCCCCCCCCCCCCCCCCCCCCACCTCCTTCACCTGCTCATCAAACCGTTCTTTAGGCGATATCGAAAATTTATCATGAAAAGAATGCCTATTCAACAAGACAAAAACTGGGTGGCGCTGCTCTTGTGATCACGCGTAGGAGCAGCCCAAATTTCACAGATAAGTCTCTGTGACAAGAAACACCAAATTACCAAATAGAAATTCAAGGCCTTTGATTTTTTTTTGGCTTATTGGAATTATCATTCTTAGAGATAGGCCTAAATGTAGATATGAATTGAATGCTATATTTTAAAAAATAAGTCAAAAGAAGTCCAAAGTCAAAAATACTTTATTATCACGTTAGGTGAAATTACAGTGTGGTCTCGTACAAGCACAAGCACAATCAAAGAAACACATTTGCATGCATGAAAAATGGAAACAAAACTAAGGAAAAATGAATGACAAATCATGCTTCGCAAAAATATTGAACATAGTTAGGGTCGATACAAGCGACTATCAAAACATTAAGAACTGCCCTCTTTCCCACCATTTCTATTATCGCATTCATTTATTCACCCCCACCCTACCCCCAAACCCCCACCCTCTCCAAGTCACCCCAAGTTTTCACATATTTCAGATAATATTCGATTCTATGAGGAATGTCATTACAATGGTGCTCTTCAGAGGCTTATGTTCAGCAATAGGTTAGTCTTCAGGGAGGATAACATTTAGCATCCTATTTGCTTCGTTTTACAATGGTGCTCTTCAGAGGCTCATGTTCAGCAATAGGTTAGTCTTCAGGGAGGATAACATTTAGCATCCTATTTGCTTCGTTTTACACTGGTGCTCTTCAGAGGCTTATGTTCAGCAATAGGTTAGTCTTCAGGGAGGATAACATTTAGCATCCTATTTGCTTCGTTTTACAATGGTGCTCTTCAGAGGCTTATGTTCAGCAATAGGTTAGTCTTCAGGGAGGATAACATTTAGCATCCTATTTGCTTCGTTTTACAATGGTGCTCTTCAGAGGCTCATGTTCAGCAATAGGTTAGTCTTCAGGGAGGATAACATTTAGCATCCTATTTGCTTCGTTTTACAATGGTGCTCTTCAGAGGCTCATGTTCAGCAATAGGTTAGTCTTCAGGGAGGATAACATTTAGCATCCTATTTGCTTCGTTTTACAATGGTGCTCTTCAGAGGCTTATGTTCAGCAATAGGTTAGTCTTCAGGGAGGATAACATTTAGCATCCTATTTGCTTCGTTTTACAATGGTGCTCTTCAGAGGCTTATGTTCAGCAATAGGTTAGTCTTCAGGGAGGATAACATTTAGCATCCTATTTGCTTCGTTTTACAATGGTGCTCTTCAGAGGCTTATGTTCAGCAATAGGTTAGTCTTCAGGGAGGATAACATTTAGCATCCTATTTGCTTCGTTTTACAATGGTGCTCTTCAGAGGCTTATGTTCAGCAATAGGTTAGTCTTCAGGGAGGATAACATTTAGCATCCTATTTGCTTCGTTTTACAATGGTGCTCTTCAGAGGCTTATGTTCAGCAATAGGTTAGTCTTCAGGGAGGATAACATTTAGCATCCTATTTGCTTCGTTTTACAATGGTGCTCTTCAGAGGCTTATGTTCAGCAATAGGTTAGTCTTCAGGGAGGATAACATTTAGCATCCTATTTGCTTCGTTTTACAATGGTGCTCTTCAGAGGCTTATGTTCAGCAATAGGTTAGTCTTCAGGGAGGATAACATTTAGCATCCTATTTGCTTCGTTTTACACTGGTGCTCTTCAGAGGCTTATGTTCAGCAATAGGTTAGTCTTCAGGGAGGATAACATTTAGCATCCTATTTGCTTCGTTTTACAATGGTGCTCTTCAGAGGCTCATGTTCAGCAATAGGTTAGTCTTCAGGGAGGATAACATTTAGCATCCTATTTGCTTCGTTTTGCAATGGTGCTCTTCAGAGGCTTATGTTCAGCAATAGGTTAGTCTTCAGGGAGGATAACATTTAGCATCCTATTTGCTTCGTTTTACAATGGTGCTCTTCAGAGGCTTATGTTCAGCAATAGGTTAGTCTTCAGGGAGGATAACATTTAGCATCCTATTTGCTTCGTTTTACAATGGTGCTCTTCAGAGGCTTATGTTCAGCAATAGGTTAGTCTTCAGGGAGGATAACATTTAGCATCCTATTTGCTTCGTTTTGCAATGGTGCTCTTCAGAGGCTTATGTTCAGCAATAGGTTAGTCTTCAGGGAGGATAACATTTAGCATCCTATTTGCTTCGTTTTGCAATGGTGCTCTTCAGAGGCTTATGTTCAGCAATAGGTTAGTCTTCAGGGAGGATAACATTTAGCATCCTATTTGCTTCGTTTTGCGGTAAAATTTAAAAACTAACAAAAGAGAAAATAAAAAAGCACATGCGTAGGGGAAGACGGGGTAAAAAGCGCATGGGCGGGTAAGAAGCCCACCCCAATTATCTCATGAAATAAAGCAAATTTCAGTCAAATTTGCCCATGAGACGAATGCTAGACATTAACGCTCGTCTCATGGGCAAAATGAGACTGAAATCTGTTTCATTTCATGAGATAATTGGGGTGGGCTTCTTACCCGCCCATGCGCTTTTTACCCCGTCTTCCCCTAGATGGGAAGAGAAAAAAACCGTTAAGTAACATAATATATTACTGACCTATTATGTGCCAGAAACGGTGTGGATGAGGGATACGGAGCCTAAATAACCCCTTTTTCCCTTTGTCCTGCAGACAACAAGAACCAAACGGGAAAACAATGGCAGAGAAAGGGGGACGCGGTGGTCAATCTGACAAAGAGGACACGTCAAACGGAGCCCCCCACTCTTCAAACGCACAGTTTGACGATCCGACGGCTCTACCGAACAATCAGACTGTGAAACTTGAAAATATTCCTTTAACGGAATCTCTGAAAAATATCACCTTTGACAAGTCTGAGTCTTCCTCGTCGCAGTCCTCGGACGGTGACCAACTGGATCGCCAGGCTGATCCAGCAGCCCGTGACGAGACCTCTTCCCCGTCACAGTCCTCGGACGGTGGCCAACTGGATCGCCAGGCTGATCCAACAGCCCGTGACGAGACCTCTTCCTCGTCACAGTCCTCGGACGGTGACCAACTGGATCGCCAGGCTGATCCAGCAGCCCGTGACGAGACCTCTTCCGAGGAGGTTCCCATTGGGGCAGAAGCATCAAACTTTCGCCCGTCTCCACCTCCTCTTCGACAGAACCCTGAGACAGGAGCGGACAATGAAACAGAAAGGGAGGAGGGGCTTTTGGGAGTCGCTGCTGGTGGTGCTGCTGAGAACGCGAAGGTTGTGGAAAGACGCAGCCACCCTTTTGTCGCACTCAGCTTGGATCAGCTGGCAACAGCATTTATTCTGCTACACTGGCGCTATCGGGAGCACAAAGACGGCGAGATCATCGCTGAAAAGTTGATGCACTGCTCTTTCCAGCCCCCTCCAGAGGTTGACCTCAGGCTGTTGACCCGTCTTGGGAACGGACAGCCCAGCTTTGAATTCTTCGCCCACCATTCCAAGGACAGTTCCACTCACCCTGCCGACATGGGGCTGAGGGAAGGAGAGCGGGATTTGCTGGACAGCGTGATGAAATGGCTGCAGCTGGTGCTGCAGTGGTACGAAAATGAGAACCCCAAATCATTAGTGGGTTGATTCCAGTGCCAATACTTTTCAACCTGCAAAACGGAGTATTGTGCTTTGAAAACTCAAAGAAATAACACCCATCATATTTGTATGCAAATTTAAAGTTCATAACTATTTTTGTTTTACCTCTAACTGTGTACCCTGGAATGTTATGGTATGCGCCATGATAGAACTCAGTTTAGAATGTTTGCCTGTTTTGGGTTTTTTTGTTTTTAACCATCGTTAACATAGAAAGACTGATCGCGTAGAACCGTTTCTGATCATCGTAATGAAGTTATCATCTTGTTGTGTTATCATTTAGAAGTCGCTTAATACACTTTGATTTTCATAACCTTTTACATGCTCGAATACTCGTGTTTTAACCCTACGGTCGTGTATTTACCTGTTCGATTTTGAGAATCGCTGCCCTACAATGTTGCTTTGATCGAAACAATCACTGTACCCAAGAAGATGGATATATTTTTAATAAAGGTTTGAAATCATGACCATATTGATTATAGGTGTTTTTTTCTGTGAATGCATGGGAAAGGTTGAGGATGATCTCGA
>CM065694.1:2311375-2326375 GCA_017654935.2 Phymorhynchus buccinoides
TTTTCACCGGCCTCCCCGCTGCGTACAGCCGACACATTCTGATTTCGGAGGAGCTCAAAGGAAATAATTATTCGGAAGAAAGGAAAAGGCAGAGTCAAAGAGTGGCAGATTAGGGGAAGTTACAAGCACATAACTTCCAGAAGGTGGGGGAACTATTTTTACGAAAGACCCCCCCCCCCCCCCCGGTATCCCGACGGGGAGCTGTGCTTGTAACTTCCTCTAATCTGCCACTCTCTTTGACTCTGCCTTTTCCCTTTGCTTTCTGTCATTGACTATCTTTCTGACTTATTGGCCTATTCTCCTGCCTTTTAAAAAATAATCTTCCAAATCATATTTCTCCTTTAAGCTCCTCCGAAATCAGAATGTGTCGACTGTACGCAGCTGGGAGACCAGTAAAAACTGAAAACCGGACGCATACGTACCTTACCCATTATGGCCATATGGTCTGGGAACGCAAAAGAAGAAGAAGAAGAAACAAATATACAGAGATTTAGAGAGAGAGAGAGAGAGAGAGAGAGAGAGACACAGAGAGACAGAGAGAGAGAGAGAAAGAGAGAGAGAGAGAGAGAGAGAGAGAGAGAGAGAGAGAGAGAGAGAGAGAGAGAGAGAGAGAGAGAGAGAGAGCAAGAAAGAAAGAAAAGGGAGAGAGAGAGAGAGAGAGAGAGAGAGAGAGAGAGAGAGAGAGAGAGAGAGAGAGAGAGAGAGAGAGAGAAAGAAAGAAAAGGGAAGAGAGAGAGAGAGAGAGAAGAGAGAGAGAGAGAGAGAGAGAGAGAGAGAGAGAGAGAGAGCAAGAGAGAGAGAGAGAGAGAGAGAGAGAGAGAGAGAGAGAGAGAGAGAGAGAGAGAGAGAGAGAGAGAGAGAGAGAGAGAGGAGAGGGTGAGAGAGAGAGAGAGAGAGAGACAGACACACAGACAGACAGACAAAGAGACAGTCAGATCAGATATAAAAGCATTGAGAGAAGGACATACAAAAGCGAGTAATAAAAAGCCAACTACTTATTTCTGATTTTGTTGCTGGTCATTATTTACGTTTCTTTGTTCTATGCCAAACGTGTTGTAATCCAGATACCTGCTTCTTCAAACTGCCGCCCACACAAAGTTAGGGAACACTCAGAATGCACATATTTTGGCTGATTGCTCATAGATTCAAAACGTTTCGCATTTAAAGCTTACAACTTGGCAGTCACACACACAAGAGAAATGGCCTTCCAATGAAAAGAAAAATGTTTCGCTATTTTCAAAGGTTGCTATGGTAACGTGAGTTTTAACCCTTTCACAGCCAATGTCGCATTTATGCACCACAATGGTTTTAACACCCATGTCACTAAAAGGCATCAAATCAGGGCCTGTTACAAAGACCCTATTTTCTTAATTTTGGGAGGTAAGGATAGGCCTAATGTTATGCATTTCACGGAGGAATTCCCAATATTGCAGATTTTTTTTCTCTACCCAGTTAAGTTTAATGGTATTTTTTGGCTGAAAAATGGCTGGCGGTGAAAGGGTTAAAAGACGCAAAAATATTATTTTTAAAGCATTGTAACAATTTCAGTGCCGTGGCATATTTTCCACAATGTGAATTGAGTAGCATGGTACTCTGAGCGTGTGAATGAGTCTAACTCACACAAAAACCCTTTCTAAACAAGAAATATACTGCAATTAATTGCTGAGTCACGATGACTGTGCGGGGAACGTTTTTGGCTCTAGGGAGAGCTCTGGAAGTACTACAGGAAGGTGTGGCTGTGCGGGGGCCACTGTCACAGCTTACTAATGACTGGCAGTTTTGATACATGATATTGGTGACACCTTCCTGCACAGCCCCCTCCCCACCCCCCACCCCCTCCCCTTCCCCCTGCTGCTATGCCAACAGTCTCCCTATTTTCAAAACACTCAACTCTCGCTGCACACCTCTGGTAACTAAGCGAATAATTTCACTATCTCTTCTGATAAGAAAGGACATTATTTAGAGTTGTACGCATTCTCTCAGCTTCCTGCTAACATGTGATGGGTACTATTTTGCACAAATCTCTCGATGAAATAAAAATGCTGATGCACTAAATTTGTTGCATTTGTTTTAAATGTTAGGCTTTTTTAACTCACGTTTATCACAGAAACCAAATGCGATCGTGAAACATTTTTGCTTTCGCTGTAAGGCTATGTCTCTTGTGTATGTAACTGCCAAGTTTTAAGTTTCAGACGCGAAGCATTTGGAGGTTGCAAGTAAAACATGTGTATTTTCAAATTGTTCCCTAACTTTTTGTGGGCAGCTTATATAACAACAACAAAATATTACTAAGATTCGACAAATAGTTGGTGCTCTGAATTTTTTTTAAAGACCATTGAAAGCTCTTTTGGTTTTAATTTGTTTAGACTTTACTTACAAATAACTTCCCCTCCCGCTTCCCACAGCATTAACTTTTCCCACCGAAACTTTTGAACACATTATTTAGACTAAAAGGGTTTAAAACGACATGGAGTTTAAAATCCAGTGAATGGAATTGAAAAGAAAAAGTACGTGGCAATTCGCTGTATTTGTTTCGATTTTGTCAACGCTTCCTAAACGAGGAGACGGGTACACAATAAAATAGGTATCCAGTACACTTCTCTTCATTCCTCTTTTTTATTTTCACATGTCTGTGACACACACACACACACACACACACACACACACACACACACACACACACACACACACACACACACACACACACACACACACACTACACACACACCACACACACCACACACCACACACACCACACACCACACACACACACACACACACACACACACACACACACACGTGTAAACTGGATGCGCAAACACGGAACTTTATCCAATAAATATTTTGCACTGACAAACATTTTGGGAGAAGTGTTATTTGAACACAACCTGTTAAGCTCAAGCTTATAAACAATTACACATTTTCTGAGGAAAAGAAAATGGTTTTCATTGATATTGTCGCTCACTGTTGTAGCCAGGCCTGTTATCTAAAGCTGAACACACGAAGAAAAGTAAAGATCAATGGCGAAAAAGAAATCAGTGTAATTTTCAAATTGAAATCAGAATGTTTTTTAGTGTTAATTTTTTTTTAATCTGTACTTTCGTCTTAAAAAGTATGACATCGCTCTGCTGACCACTACTGCACCAAAATCAATAACTGGTCAAAAGTAAAACAGCAATTTCACTTTAGAAGTAGAAAGTATGCGAAGGAAAAAGAACAGAGGAAGGAAAACAACAAAAGTCCGGATTATCATTACAAAGCTTAACAGTATACTTTCCTAGGCACTGCGGCGCGTTTCGTAGCTCAGCTAAGCACTTGTCCAGAGAATGTCATCAGTTTCTCAGCATAAAACATTTCTTTTTAAAAGTTAGTAGTAAGATTAGAAAGTGATTCACATGTCTTCGTTTTTCTCCAGTCCGTCCGGCAATCCATCCACCCACACACCCCAGCTTTTCCTTTCAAACCTCCCCTCAATCCACCGGAACGTCAGAACACACATTTATATTGATGCAGACCAAACAATTAAAACAGCTGGGGATTAAAACAAAGTAAAACAGAATTTTTAAAATTATTCTAGGAAATCTGTTCAATCTGATTTTTCAACACCACTTCTCCACTGAAGAGACAGACAGCATATCGTTCTGTGGTTTTTGTTCTTTCATTTGACACCCCCCAACCTTTCCATCAGTTTAGCCCCTTCTAACCCACACACAGTCCTCGTCTTCTCCCTCCTCGTTCCACTTGCTTTCTTCAATTCTTCCACAGATTCAATTTGCTATGGATTTTTGCCCAGGTTCACCATTGTTTTTCATGGTCTTCCTCTTGTTCATCCCATCACCTGCAGTTTCTCCTCGATGTGCTCAATCATGGACATGGCCTTCATTCAGTCCCGAATTTCCCCGCCACACTGCCGAAGTAACCCATAACAGTACTCCAGCATGTTGCCGTCATTCGATCTGTCCAACTTCTGGCGCATAAATTCCTTCATTTTCTTCTCGGCTCCATGCGCGTTAGCAATCGCATTTGTTAGGTGAGCCATCTTCGCGGCAGGTGGAACATGGGTGTCAGAAATCAACGCTTGCAAAGAAAGCTCGGCCGAAAAATAACGCTCGCAAATTGCTCTCCAATAGTTCTGGCGTTGTCTGTAATTGGGTGTGTTCTCCCACTGTCTGTATTTATTACAAAACTGTGGGTTCTTGGGTTTTAAATGTACCCTCAAAACAGGCAGTAATTTGTAGAATTTCTTATACACCTTTCCAGCAAATTTTTGGCATCTAGTTTCACTCGGTGTGCGAAAGATCGACTTCGAGTTTCGCTTCTTCGTTGTCTTCCTGGTCATCATCTTCTTTGACTTTGTCTTCATGTCAACATGAAATGTGCCTAAGTCGGTGAAAACGAACTCCCGCACTTTCTTCCCATACCCCATGCTTTTTGCTGTCAAATTGACCAAAAGGGCTTTTTTTTGCTGTCACCAACACGGTTTGAGAGCTACGGTAGGACTGAACTCTGGACGGTAGCGGAGTCTTGAGTTCAAAAGTTAAGGGCAGGTGAAATTATTTCATGGTAGCGTTGATGAGATGTAATGCTGCGCGGCGCTCGGCGCGAGAATTCTGATTGATCCTTCGTGCTTTACTTCAACTTCAACTTCTGTTCTATTTGTCCTCATACATACAAGGATAATTGTCTTGCGGACACGTTACACGTATGCACAAGAAACTAAACAAATGATTAAATAACAACAACAAAAATGCATGCATTAAAATATTTGTTTACAAAAGAGTACCCAACCCAACTCCTCATCCATTCTCTCTCATCTAAAAATATCCCGAGTTACGTCCTCCGAGTTACGTCCTCCGAGTTACGTCCTCCGAGTTACGTCCTCCGAGTTACGTCCTCCGAGTTACGTCCTCCGAGTTACGTCCTCCGAGTTACGTCCTCCGAGTTACGTCCTCCGAGTTACGTCCTCCGAGTTACGTCCTCCGAGTTACGTCCCCTCGTTTCATGAGCGCCTGGATATTTGTAATCATGTGGTTAAAACAAATCTTTAATATTTCCAAACAACACGTATAACAGAAAACAAAACAGAGCATCAACAAGCATGTACTCTTTGCATGCTGTTCTGTGCGTTGATTTGAAGTTTGTGAGTGAACATTACTAGGCTTGGGCCTTTTTCTCTCCATTAGATACATTGTTATACTGTATCTATCTCGCTGGTCATTTTCATATTGCTGTGGATTTTTAAAGCTATTTTATTTATACTCGTATCAATATTAATAAATAAAGTAAAGAATGATGGCTCATCGAAAGCTATGCAGGTGTTTTTAAACTTCAATGGGCGAACATTTTTATGTATGCTGTTGTTGATGTTGTTGTTATTGGCTTACACTGGCTAAAAGACTCCAGGAATCATCTAAATAGCGGAAGCATTTGAACACTATCTTGCAAGTTCTACAGACGAGAACATTACGCGTGTGACCGTTTTTTATTACCCCGCCATGTGGGCAACCACATTCCGTCTTCGGGGAATTTTGCAGACTGATTATGTTATGCTAGGAGCTTGTAATAGCTAAACTATGCATAGCATAACAACATTTTGATGTAGCCTTGGTATTCTAGCCTATGTCAATTGTCCGACACGGGCTTAAGCCAAGGCAGATGTTTATGTATGATTAGTTGCCTAGAAGCATTACAAAAGAACGCTTCGTTTTAGAAAGGATGCTTCTTGTTGGCCAAAGAAATCACGCATCTTTACATATTCATGAAATCACGTGCACAATTCGCAGAACACTCGGTGTTTTTTAAATCCAAATGTTCCCTGCGTTGCACGAAATGCAAGTGAACAGGTATTTCGCCAGAACAAATTGTCAGAGGCCATTTGGTTTGTCTTGGGTGGAAGCAGTCTTACTCAGTCTTCGGTCGTCTTCGAAAGCAGAGCAGAGGTAACCCGGTAAGTAACCTGTTGCCTGCAAATGGCCACACGCACATACTCCTGAAAGAGAAGATGGTTAAAGACCCACTGACCCAGCAAGATTGAGTCACTTGTTTTTTCTGGGTAAGTGTGACCCATATACAAGTGCCCCCAACTTCAATTTGAGGCTGCTCTTTAAAGTCTGTCTCGTTTTTGAATTTGGGGGCATTTGTATGGGAGTCAAACCTGGTAAAAAAAAAATTCTTACCAGCGAGAGAGGGAAACACGTGAAAGCCGTGATTTTCCTTCATGGATCTGGTGGGTCTTTAATTTAACAGACGGAATGAAACCTTTCAAGGTTTCCTTTTTCAGTTAAGTATTGGGTAGCTAATCGTCTAATGTGCAATGTCGCCTTTCTTCTTTTAATTAACGAGAGTAACGTAAATATTCTTCCACAATTTAAGTTTCCTTTTGTATCCTCTTTCTCCATGGTCTTGATTTGTAACGCTTTCAAACGCCAACCCTAGAATAATTTCGCCACATAATCCAAAGCCAGTTCAGAGTTTGGCGCATCGCATTTTCGAAAAGCGTTTATCGTTAAGCCTTATCAAAGTGGCACCTAACCTTAGTCAGTTCAAAAATCTCCTCCATAGAGACTCCAAGATTCAACAATTGAAATGTGTATATGATTAACACATCTAAAAGCGTCCTAGTCATGCCAATCATGAAAAAGAATACAAATAATCAGAAAGGACACAGGCCGCGAGGCCTAGTTGTCTTCATTCTCTGACCTAACCTGACCTGACCTTTGTCTCATTCAGGTAGCAAATTATGCAATTTGTAAACTTGCCTCCCACCCAGCAACTACTCCCCCCCCCCCCCCCCCCCACCCCTCGCTTCACCCGCTCACCAAACAATACTTTTGGCGATGTCCGAAATCTATCCGGGAAAAGACGATAATTCAACAGGACAGAAATTCGTCTGGGTTTGGTTTGGATACGTTGACGGCGATCCTTCCTGGCTCGCATTGGCCTCACTAGCCATATGCCAACTCATCCAGCATCCTAAGATTTCCACAAGGACGAACTGTTGAAGCATGGTCTTGGGGAAGATTTATCTTGGGGAAAATTCTTTAGTGAACCACAATACAGTGTGACTAGAAAGCCCTACGGCAAGGTCTTTATTAAACGTTTCAACACTAACATAAGGAAACATTGCTTCAGCAATAGAGTTGCTAACATCTGGAATGAATTAACAAACGAACTAAAATGTGCACCAAATACTAACTTGTTCAAAAATCGTCTCGACAAATCTCCAAATTATTTAAATTTATTTAGAAGCTTTGATGAGTAGCTAATCTTAGGAAAATTTGACCACAATAAACCTTGACCATTACTTGTATATAACACTGATTATAAAAAGACGGGACTCTAAAAAAAAAACTCACCTTGACGGCTTCTTTTGTCCCTATCTACTACTACTACTACTACTACTACTACTACTACTACTACTACTACTACTACTACTACTACTACTACTACTACTACTACTACTACTACTACATGGTCATCATCCCTCGGGACGGACGAACTGTCACGTTGATGGAGCCAAAAAAGGTTAGATAAAAATTCAACGGAACTGGGACAGCGCAATGAGAGTTAAAAGAATTCTTCTTCTTATCCCGTTGAGTATCCACAATCCTTTTGATTTTATGATAATATTGTTCGTCAGTTATCTAATGATCCCTGCCCTCTAGATGATGCCTTTGCTGTGTTTTCCTTCCGTCTTTTAATTCTCGTTCTTAGAGAGATAAATGTGGATACGAATTGAGTAAGATAATAATCGAACCGTCGAGGAAGTTCAATACAGATGTGTTTGAATAGTTCTATGGGTACACTTCACAATCATTTTTCATATATGAAATAATAAAGTACGAGTCTTTGAGTCTTGAGTCGCTTTGTATATAATGATTTATTATCTTCCCCTGATACCCATCCTCATCCCATTCAAGGCATTTCAGGCAAACGCGCAATTTTACAAACTTAGCTCAACAGAGCTCTTCGAAGGCTAATGTTGAACCATAAGTTAGTGGATAGAGATTAAGGAGGATAACATTTTGAAAGAGTTTACAACTTTCGTGTCCACTTTCCTTCTTTTTGCAATTTTGTTTGGAAAAGCTAAAGGAAGAAAAAACATAAAATACTTTTTTAATCTTTAAAATAAAGCACATACGTAGATTGAAGAAGAAAAGAATCTCTTTGTCAAGTAATACATGTGCAACGAATGGTGCGGTTGAGGGAAATAAAAAGCCTAAAATGACATCTTTGTTTTCCTTTGTCCACAAGAACCCCAACGAAAATGGCTGAGAAAGGCAGATGCGGTGACCAGCCTGACAGAGACGACCTATCGAACGGAGCACCCCACTCTTCAAGCTCGGAGTCGGAAGATGCGACCCCACCCCGCAATCAGGTTCCAAAACCTCGAACACGCTCCGTAACGGAACAACTGGAGGCTCTAAAACTTGCTGACCAGCAGGAGTCTGGTGGAGCTTCCTCGTCACAACCCCCGCCTTTGGTGGAGGTGGAGGGGGCCCAGCCCGAGGACCAAGCTGACGGAGCAGCCCGGGACGACTCTTCTTCAGAAGAAATCCCCATCGGGGCAGAAGCTTCAGACCTTCACCATCCTCCATCCCCTGTCCAACAGAACGCTGAGGCAGGAGCGGAGAATGACATCAAACCGAGGGAGGAGTCGTTAGGAGCCGCTGCTGCTGCCGCTGCTGCTGCCGCTGTTGTTGCCGCTGTTGGTGCCGGCAATGCAGAGACTGAACAACAGCAACGTCACCGTTTAGGCCTGCTCAGCTGCTCATCTGCTCAAATGAGAAGGGCGTTGTATCTTGTGAGGTGGCGTTTTACCAAGCGAAAAGACAGATCTGGTCTCCCTCTTAAGGTGTTGACCCGCTGCTCTGTTCAGCCACCTCCGGAGGTGGAAACCCCTCTCATGGAACGCCTGATCTATAATACAATCGATTTTAAGATCTACACCCTTCCCTTGGACGGCGGCGCCAGTCCTCCCGACCATGGGCTGAGCGAACAAGAGCAGAAAGTGATGGACAACATCCTGCGATGGCTGAGGCAGTTGCTGACAGCGTACCACGAAAATAACCCGAAGGACCCCATAGAGTCTGATGAGTCTGATTGACCCCAGTGTTGATGCCTTCACCCAGAAAGAACAAAAGAACAAAAAGGGGGGGGGGGGGTTGAAGGCTCTGTGCACAATGAGACCTCAAACTTACCAAAGCTTCCATGATGTTTTACCTGTAACTGTGAATCGTTGAATGTTATCGTGCGCCTTTGTTTAGTTCGTACACGTGTTACTCTCGTTCCTGTTGGATGATCGTTCGTGTTTCCTTGTCACCGTAGGGATATTATGGTCCAGTGGTGGTATTATTTTTAAAGATCGTTTTATGTCTACAGGTTTTTACATGCTGGAATTTTTGTGTTTTAACCTCAGCATAAAACGTTTTATCTAGTTGTTTTTTAAAGGAGTGTTACGTACGTTAAATGTTGTTTTCATCAAAACGATCACTGTACGCAAGAAGTTGGACTGGATTTTTAATAAACGTTTTAGCCCTGAACATGTTGATTATTATTTTCGTGTGTGTGTGCGTGCTTGTGTGCGTGTGTGCGTGTGTGTGTCAAAGTCAAAGTCAAAGTCAAAATTTTTATTTTCAGATGGAACATTGAATAAGCAATAATGGTTTGCTTTTTTACATCAAGCCATCTATAACACAACAGTTAAAGAAGGAAATAAACATGAGAACACCCCCCACCACCGCCACCCACACACACACACAGACACAAACCAAACCAAAACAAACAACAAAGACATTAATAAGTTCATGCACGCACACACCCGAGTACTCGTATACTCTCTCTCTCTCTCTCTCTCTCTCTCTCTCTCTCTCTCTCTCTCTCTCTCTCTCTCTCTCTCTCTCTCTCTCTCTCTCTCTCTCTCTCTCTCATAAACAAACATCTATACGCTCATCTCAATACATATATACATATATACATATATACATATATACAAATACATATAACAAGATAAGATACACAGGCACATTAATACTTCGAGTAATTTTCAGTGTGATAGAGGATCAAGATGATGATTCAGATCAATAAACCACATCATATGAAACATGATATAAATAAAATTGACAAGAATGTGATCAAGAAACCAACAGATCAAATAATTAGGTTGCCTTGTTTGTCACACAGTATAAATTTGATTAGAAGACGTGATCAAACTTAATATTATATTAATCATTAAATGGGTCTTCTTAAAAACATCATCATGGAGCATTAACAGGCAACCGTGTGCGTGCGTGTGTGCGTGTGTATGTGTGTGTTACAGTTCAGGGCGATCTCAAAAGATAATGGTGAATAATTTCACCCGTTGAAGATTGGCATGTAGGGGCCTTTTCATCTCATTCTTTACTTTCACTTTGCGAGCATCTTCTTGGCAACGCCGTTATAGCCACGGTTTATTCAGTGTGGGAATTAGTTCTATCAGCAGCTGTAACTGCATTTTCCCAACAATGCTAGACATGACAGTTTGCTCACATAGCAAACACGGGCAGCAAATCAAATCTCTTTTTCCAGTATACAATGCGGTCTTTTACCAAAATGACTCGTATCGTCGGTTGACACATTGGCGGCTTTTGCCATAGAAATTTGTTTTAATTTTAATCCAACCTTCCAGAAACGCAGCATCAATCGCCTGTTAGGATATCATGATTGGAAACGATTGACTAGCACATAAATTTGCAAAACATTTGTAAACCAATAAACTGAATGTTTTTTCTTGGGGAAATCGAGCTGACATTTTAAGCTTTAAAGATCCACCAGTCACGTGTCAAAATCACGGGGTTCACGTGTTTTCCCTCTTATAACTGGTAAGAAATCTTGTTTTGACCAGGTTTGACTCCCATACAAATGTCCCCAATTTGAAAACGAAACATCAGAGCAGCTTTAAAGTTGGGGGCATTTGTATGTGGGTCACAGCTACCCAGAAACAAAACGAGGGACTTAATCGTGGTGGGTCAGTGGGTCTTTAGACGTACGTAGTAACGGTGAAAATCTGTTTAACGTCCTCCGGTCTGGAACAGACACATATGGGACATTAGTAGATATCAAGATGGTGGGAACGATCCTGGAGGCAATGCCTGGAGGTAGTGCAACACCAGGAAAGTCCAGAATTTGTAGCAATGCAAATGTAAGTACGTAGTAACGTACAGCACATGGGTTTTCTACCACCTGGAAGTGCATTTTGTGTTGTTATTATTATAAACACTTGTTTCTTTTCCCTGTTTAGATACGCAAAGGCTCGTTCAGTTTTGAACTGCATCTGTTATTACTGTACCAAAGTGATCTCGTTTAATTAAACATTTTGTTCACAAATAATTATTTGCATCTACGATAATTAATTTAACACTCGAGTAGAGGGAACTAAGGCTTTTAACAAGTAATGTACAAATATATATGGTAGACAAAAAAATAGGCGGAAGCTCGTTCTTTACAATTAAATGGAAGCTGACGATTAGTATTTTTCATAATTTGATAAATTGACAACGTATTACAGAAAAAAAAAATAAACATAGGCCTACACGCAAGAACATACTTTAGGTCTTCGTCGTCGCTCGCTCAGACAGTCTCTTGTCATATAAGCGCAGATGCATCATGCTGCTGTTATGAGCCTAACTTAGTCCTAGCACGTCCGTCTTTGTCTGAAGAAAATCTTTAAGAATTTCTATTTTATAACAAAGGCAGGAGAATGGACCAGTAAGGCAGAAAGGATAGCAGATGACAGCAAGCAAAGGTAAAAAGGCACACCCCTTCACCGCCAATGTCGCATTTTTGCACCATAATGATTGAACACCCATGTCACGAAAAGGCCTCAAATCAGGGCCTGTTATCCAGAGAGCCTGTATTCTTAATTTTGGGAGGAATGAAGAATGAATGAAAATTGGTGTTTTACGTCCTCTCGGTCATAGACACATATGGGACATTTGTAAATACAAAGATGGTGGGAACAATACTGGAGGCAATGCCCAGAAGGCAGTGCAACACCAGTAAAGTCCCGATTTTTTTAACAATACAGATATGTGTAGCAGCAACCACGCCTCGGTTAAACCTCATCGGCTATGGTACCGCCACGGTATAATTGAATCAATGTTGGGAGGTCGGTTATGCTTTACGTCCTCCCGCTCTTTAAAAGAGCATATGGGACATTACTTATATATAAAAGTTGGGAGGTAAGGATAGGCCTTACTTTATAAAGGAATCCCCACTATTGCGGACGATTTTTTTTCTCTACCCAGGTAAGTTTAATGGAAATGTTTTGATGAAAAATGGCTGGCGGCGAAAGGGTTAACATAAAAGAGAGCGATAGATTAGAGGACAACATAAGCACAGAACTTCCAGAGAGTTGAGTTGCGTTGTGGTGTGTTGTGTTGCGTTGTGGTGTGTTGTGTTGCGTTGTGGTGTGTTGTGTTGCGTTGTATCTCACATTGTATTGTATCGTATCGTATCTCACCGTTAAGTGTCGTATTGTATGTATTGCATTGTACTCTAGTATGTATGTGTTCAACCGATTGCTGATAGCATGAATGTTGTTGATTTCCAGCCCCCCCCCCCCCCCTCCCCTCTCTCTCTCTCTCTCTCTCTCTCTCTCTCTCTCCCTTAAAGACCTACAGAGCCGGCTGTCAAAATCACGTATTTCATGTGTTTTCCTTCTTATAGCTAGTAAAAAATCTTATTTTGACCAAGTGTTGCTCCCATACACATTGAAAACGAGGCATCACTTTAAAGAGCAGCCTCGATCGTATACGAGGTAAGTCTAAATGCGGACCACATCGACCCAGAAAAAAACAAGGGACTTAATCCAACCGGCTCTGTGGGTCTTTAAGCGCTCAAAGAGGGGAGAGAGAGAGAGGGGGGGGGGGGTAGACAGAGATTTCAAGAATGAGTTTCTTCATTAAAGGGATGTGGCAAACACGATTCCGTAGATCAGGGGCGAGTTTCACTAGAAGACGGTCGCCGCGCTAATAACTGTTACGCCAAAAGGGGTCTAAGAAACACTTTATAAAACGTTTGCGGAAACATATTGTAAGCTCTTCTCTGATTAGTTGTTTTTTTAAAGTATTATTTTGACCAAACTTTAATGGACCAATCAACAACAAGAAATGTATTCACTCCATGCAAGTCACGTGATAGTTCGCCGCCAGATTGCTTGGGCAGAGCTTCAGAGCGCTTCGCAAAATGTCGGCAAAAGAAGAAGGATGTTTCTTATACCGTTTTTGCCGATTTGAGCTAACGCACCGTAACGTTAGCCCTTGTGAAATGGCCCCCAGAAACCAGCAAGCAAGAAGATCAGTAAAAGGTAGGTTACCTAGTGAAGCTCTGATGACCAGTGGAGACAATGGCGAACTTAGCCCTTGTCCTGTCAGATACTGATGGCGTTACACTGACAGTAACATGGACCCCACTTTATCGAGAGTGAGACTGGTCGTCACCGGTACACTTCAATGATCAAAATCTCAGTTTTTAAACCGTGCTGTTGGTGTGTGATGCAATCACTTTGAGGCAAAAACAAGCGACAATGTGAAAGGATAAAAGCGAAGAAGAGATGTTAATCACCAGTGAGATGATCGCTGGACAAGTCCCCCCCCACCTCGGGGGCAGAGGGGGGACGACAGGTGGAAGAGGGGGGGGGACGACAGGTGGAAGAGGGGGGGGGGGGTAAATTGAGGAATGGAGGTGTGGTGTGTTCTAGTCAGCCGCGTTTGACAGGGACCGTAAACAAACAGAAGTAGAGGCAACTAAGGACTAAGGATAATGATAAAGAGCTGGGAAGACAGTAATATTTTCTTCGGTGTATGCAATACGCCTATGCTTACAATGAAACGTCTTTTTTTATTAACCCTATCGCTGCCAGCCATTTTTCAGCAAAACAATCCCGTTAAGCTTAACTAGGGAGAGAACAAAAATCCTCTGCAATAGTTCGGATTCCTCTGTGACATGCATAAAGTAAGGCCTATCCTTACCTCCCCAAATTATGAAAATCGGCTCTTTGGATAACAGACCCTGGTTTGAGACCTTTTTGTGACATAGGCATTAAATCAATGTGGTGCTAAAATGCGACATTGGTGGTGAAAGGGTTAAGGCGTTATCGCATGTGTTATCATAATTCTCTTGCCCGATGTCACGAAATTAATGTTCTTTTCTGCTTTCTTGTTACAATCAAAAGTATGAAAAAATCACACCTCCAAGAATAACGAAACATAAGTCAATTTTACAGAACGACTCTCTCTCTCTCTCTCTCTCTCTCTCTCTCTCTCTCTCTCTCTCTCTCTCTCTCTCTCTCTCTCTCTCTCTCTCTCTCTCTCTCTCTCTCTCTCTCTCTCTCTCTCTCTCTCATTCTCTCTCTCTCTCTCTCCTCTCTCTCTCTCTCTCTCTCTCTCTCTCTCTCTCTCTCTCTCTCTCTCTCTCTCTCTCTCTCTCTCTCTCTCTCTCTCTCACGCAAAACTACATGGCTGTTTCTTTTTTGGTCAATTTGGTTTATTGTGCGAGCTATGAAGAGTTTTTGAACATTGGTGGTTATGTACGACCAAAAAGTCTAAATGTTACAACGAGTAATAACTTCGCAGCCTTGAGAGCAGAGAGAGAGAGAGAGAGAGAGAGAGAGAGAGAGAGAGAGAGAGAGAGAGAGAGAGAGAGAGAGAGAGAGAGAGAGAGAGAGAGAGAGAGAGAGAGAGAAACAGAGACAGAGACAGAGACAGAGACAGACAGAGAGACACAGAGAGAGCTAGAGAGAGAACACTGAACACTGAACTGTTTTAATGTCATTGGCTTACATAGCTGAGATGACATGGGGGTGCGAATAGAACAAAATAATGGAAAAATAAAATAAAATCGATCAAGGCATGAAAAATAAAATAAAAACAAATGTCTGTCTCGACCATCCAATCATAATCAATTTAAGCATATCAGATTCACACACTTATACCCTAATAAATTATTCAAGACTTTCCATTA
>CM065694.1:2336375-2458875 GCA_017654935.2 Phymorhynchus buccinoides
TTTACCAGAAGCTGCAAAGGCACCAACGGTGAAGTATTTGAGGTAAGTTCAGTTTGTGTCCTTATTCAAATGGCTTCCGTCGTTGGGTGCCATTAGCTTGGAGGTGGGGGCCAATTAGCCGTTTTAGGTGGGGTTGTTACTTCCCTTGGTTTGGTGGCTCACTGATACAGTCCCTTTGTTTGCTATAACTTCCGGTGGCGAGTTGGGCAGCTACCGTAGATAGTAGATCGACTTTCCTGTTTCTGTTTGCGTCGCAGACGCCACTTCTGACGATAAATCGCGATGTTGATACGAACATGAATGTTTTGCTGTCCCTATACGTGATTACGCGAGTTTTACTACTCCTTATTTGCTTCAATAGCATTTACTTTGTCACCATCTTTACCCTGCGCTTTTTGTTTTGTTTCTTTTCATGGTAGGCCTATGACGATAATGTGTTTACTGTTTACCACATCTGTGTAAATAATTACGGTGTGGCGAGAGCGCCGTATGCTTTGGTTTGTTCCATAATTTCTTCGATGGTTTTACAACAAATAAAATAATCTGAGTTTGAATTTTGATATGGTTGAGGGGAAAGGGGGCATGCAAGCAAACGGGGGGATTATACTAGAGGGTGGGTGGGTCGTGGATGAAGGATTTTCACTATGATTTGGGAATGGGTAGAACTAGAAGGGTGGGAGTAAAGTGGGGCGGATGGGGGAAGGGGCTCGCACAGTGACACACACACACACATGTACAGATATATATATATGTACAGAGAGAGATATATATATATAGTTTTACATCAGTTTAAAGAGGCAATGCTATGGCATAGCAGGCACCTTTCTAGAATGGGTTAACCAGTGACATAATTATAAGCCTTTTATTACTTGCCTTATATGCAAATTCCTTGATGTTGACTAACTCTACTTTTAAGTTGCGATGGAGGAAGCCAAGGGTCTTACTGACTTTGCTGCGCACATTTGAGATGTGGGTGTCCCATCTAAGGTCTTGTGATATTGTAAAACCCAGAAATTTATTTATCCATTTGTTTTCCCATGATGCTAATTCATTTAGGTCTGGTTGGATATCATTGAGGTCTCTGGGAGGGTCCACAGCTCGGTGACAGAGTCGTCCACAAAGAGAAAGGAAGTTGGAAGATAGTTGCCTCGAAAGACCATTGATGCCAACAGGAAAAGGGTCGGCCCAAGCACAGATCCTTGGGGGACTCCTGATTCTACAGGGATAGCTTCGGATGCAGCTCAATCAACAACTATTTTTTCCTGCCTGCCTGCAAGGAAGCTCTCAATTAATCTATTGACTGAACTTCTGATCCCATAGTGGCGAAATTATTCATAAGGAGATAGTGATAAATCTTATCAAAGGCCTTTTTAAAATCCACGACTAGGACGTTGGTCCTTCCAGATAAAAATTTAAAAATAAGCGACAAAAATGTGCTTGATAGTGGTGGTGAGAAATACTGGGTCACCAACTCACTCACACACACACACACACACACCACAACTCGCATACACACACAACACAACTCACACACACACGCACACACAGAGGCGCGTGAAGGTCGAGAGGGTATACAGTCCGTATATTGTAAAGACAAACAATTTATCATGTGTGTGTGTGTGTGTGTGTCACTGACTGAGTCAGTTGTGTCTGACTATAACCTTTTCATAGCAGATAAAGCGACTGCTATTCTACTTTTACAGGGCTGGACTGAAATTTGTTTTCATTGGTGGTAGGTGATAGAAGCTGTGAAGCAGTGACCGACACCTAGGCATCTATATATTAAAAAAAGACAAACAATGTATCGTGTGTGTGTCACAGTGTGTGCGTGTGTGTGTGTGTGTGTGTGTGTGTGTGTGTGTGTGTGTGTGTGTGTGTGTGTGTGTGTGTGTGTGTGTGTTTGTCACTGACTGAGTCAGCTGACTATGACTTTCACATAGCAGATAAAGCTACTGCTATTCTACTTAGAACTACAGGGCTGGACTGAAATTTGTTTTCAGTGGTGGTAGGTGATAGAAGCTGTAAAACAGTGACAGACACCTAGGCATCCATTATTTCAGAAGGCGTAAAATCTCTATTTTTCTCTCTCTCTAGGCATCCATAAAATAAGTTTTTTAAAAAGGACCTAGAATACTACCTTGAGGAACACTACTGCTAACATGTGCAGCCTACAGACTGATTTCACATCTTTACTATTACAATACTGAGTTCTGTTACATGAAAAGTCTTCTATCCATATTAAGTAAATTGTTGTGGATTCCATAACCATGTAATTTAATTTTATGTTGTAGGCCTACTTACAACAGTTGTGTTGTAATGGAAAGAGTGACTTGTTTTGGGCTTAAAAGCTGATTAAGTTCTTTTAAAACATTATTTATTATTTATTTTGTTATTATTTGTTTTTAAATAAATAGATCTAGCGCAGGCCAAACAATGTCTTAGCGTGTACTATTTCACTTCTGAGTACTGGGTGCACTATCCCAGGTTGTTGGGGTGATGGCTTATGCACAGTTTCTTATTTCAAACACTGGGAGAGGGGTGGAAGTAAAGTACATTTTCTTACTACACATTTCATAATTTGCACACCATTTCAAAGCCCCAGGAGAAATATCAGTATGCAGTACACTTTCTTGTTACAAACTTGCTGTTTGTATACCCTTTGAAAATCCAAAATAAACCTCTTTTTTTTTTAAAAGCGTGAATAGCAAATTTCTCCTTTACATCCTGCAGTCCTAAAGATTACAGGCACATGGGAGGGAACATGAGAATCAGTGAATAATTGACATCATTGGTAGTGCAACATACTGGGAATGAGATTGAATCATACAAATTATTTTTAAATTTTGTCTGAAATTGAGAGGATTTGTGGGGATACCCGGATAGTGTTGGTTAAAATAATGTGAATACGTCTTACTTTGTTGTGTCAGTGTATTTGTATTTAATGCTGTTATAAAGCAAAGTACACCTGTGCATGCGCATTAATTTTGAATAAAATCATACCAGCCCCGAAAGTCTCAAAACCTTTTCGTACGAACCTCCCCCCTTCCTCACTACTAGGCAAACGTGTTTTGAATAGGCAAACGTGTATGTAATTTTTTTTGGGCGTGGTTTCATGATCACAATAGCAGGCAAATGTATTTCACTTTTACCAAAACCGTTTTGAAAAAAAAAAATGTAACGAAGCCTACCTAACTGCCCCCTTCCCTCCCCTTTTTGTGGGGAAGATTTACTAACTATCCTGGGATAAACACTGATTTTAAGCACTGAGAGAAAGAGCATCATCACCCTAAGCTAAGTGACCCAGCCAGTCAGGATCCTTTCAGCGGGCACCCAACGTGATGCTGAATGGAGCAGCTACCTTCACTCTAAGCTAAGTGACCCAGCCAGTCAGGTCCCGATCAGCGGACACCCAACATTATGAAACATAATAGAAAGGAACCGCCTAAGCTAATGAAAAAAGTTATGTTCTGTGGCTTTTTCGTGCAAGACAGTATGAGTTTGCTCAGTTGCAGGGTTTGTGATCGAATAAATAATCACAACTGAGCCAAACAAATAAGATCGTGATCTGTTATGAGAAACACAGAGTGTTGTGTAAAAGTAGAGCTGATTAATTAAAAAAAATTAAAACAAAATTGTGTGTCAGAGATTCAATGCGAGATCTGCAAGCTGCACGCACATCTTTGGTTGTTCTTTGCCCATTACTTGTCGTCAGGCAAACATTCAGCCCCATCGGCTCGGAAGTGAGTAGATCACTTTTCGCGACTCCGCGCGCTAGAGATAAGCAAGCGCATTCACTCTTGCAAACCGGCTTCGATAAAACGGCTAATAGGCCGTAGGCCCTACTAAGGCAAGACCTGCACAATGTATTATTTTCTACTGTAATGGAACGTCATGGTGCACGCTACATGTTAGTCTGTTGTGAATGACTAAGACTCTCAGACGCCAGCTCTTAATACTACAGTCTAAGGGATTAGTTGGCCTTTGGGTGACTTTCCCCAAACTGGAGTCTAAGGGATTAGTTGGCCTTTGGGTGACTTTCCCCAAACTGGAGTCTAAGGATTAGTTGGCCGTTGGCGGGTGACTTTCACCAAACTGGAGTCTAAGGGATTAGTTGGCCGTTGGTGGGTGACTTTCACCAAACTGCAGTCTAAGGGATTAGTTGGCCTTTGGGTGACTTTCACCAAACTGGAGTCTAAGGGATTAGTTGGCCTTTGGGTGACTTTCCCCAAACTGCAGTCTAAGGGATTAGTTGGCCGTTGGTGGGTGACTTTCACCAAACTGCAGTCTAAGGGATTAGTTGGCCGTTGGGTGACTTTCCCCAAACTGCAGTCTAAGGGATTAGTTGGCCGTTGGGTGACTTTCCCCAAACTGCCAGCCTTTCTGGGCAAAGGTGTACTTTAATCACCCCACCCCCATGTTTACGATCCTCAATCTCAATGTCTGCTTCTTTTGGTTTTATGAAAATAATCCTAGGCTGGTCCTATCCCTTTCCCGAAATTAATAATAATAATAATTTAATTCATTTTAAAAAGTGACGCCTGTCCCTCGCGAGGCTCCAGGCGCCATTACAAAGATAAAAACCAACAGGTTTAAGAAAGAAGAGAAAGGTGACATACAAGATTAAAACATAAAAAAGAACTTTGACATCGTAAGAACAAGATATCATTAGAAAACATTAAAATTAATACATGCGGGGAACATATACCCCCAGCCCCTCCACTCTCTCACCACCCCCTTCCCCTCCCCCCTCCCTCACCCCGCGCTGTCTCCCCCCCTAAAAAACAACAACAGCAAAACACACCCTCCACTCTCTCTCGCGCCTTCTCACTCACATACACACACACACGCACGCACGCACGCACTCACCTACACACACGCAATCACACACACACCGTTTGGAATAAGACATATCAGCAGGTTGACGGTTGATACACGTCAGATTAATCATGGTTAAAATAGTTATGGAATAAGAAGGTCTTCATGCCTGATTTAAAAGCGTTAAACGTTTGTGCATTACGAAGGGCTAAAGGTAACGAATTAAAAACAGTAGGGCCAGCAACAGAAAAAGAACGCTTGCCATATGTCTCCAGGCGAACTCGCGGGATGGCCAAATGACCAGCGTCTGAGGAACGGAGAGATCTCGATGGTGTGTATGGCACAACTAAGTCTGAAAGATAGGAGGGAGCAAGATCGTGGAGGCATCGAAAACAGAGGGTGGCAATTTTGTATTCGATACGGGCTCGAACGGGAAGCCAGTGCAGCTCCCTCAAGAGAGGCTTTGCATGGTCGAATTTGCGTTTTCTGAGGACTATGCGTGCAGCATGATTCTGAGCTCTCTGCAGTTTGTCGAGAAGCGTGTTTGGGAGACCAAAAAACAAAGAATTGCAATAGTCCAGTCTGGACAAAACAAATGCTGACATGAGCTTTTTGGCCGCATCAATGGTAAGAAAAGGACGGATATGACCGATTCTGCGGAGCTCAAGATAGATGGTCCTGCACAGTAGCTTTATATGGTTCTCCATTGAGAGTACACGATCCAGATGTACCCCAAGATTCCTAACGGACTCGGCAAAACAGATGTCTTCACCAGACACAACAAGAGAACTGCTGTTGGAGACTGCTTTGAGCTGCCTGGACGTTCCAACTGGGATGACCTCGGTCTTCCCATCATTCATTTTCAGCTTGTTCACAGTCATCCATTGTTTGACAGATTCTATTGTCTGCTGAAGAGTGACAACAAGCTGGGGAAACTGACAGGGTTGTGCCGACTGATGCAGCTGTGCATCGTCAGCGAACATGTGATGCATAACATCAAACTGCCTGATCCACTGACTGAGAGGTTGAATGTACATTGTAAATAGCACAGGTCCTAACACAGAACCCTGAGGTACTCCATATTTCAGAGAAACAGATTTTGAAACTTGATTGAGTACAACAACAGACTGGAATCGGTCACTCAAGTAAGATGTGAACCATTTAAGAACATAACCTGACAATCCAAAAGAGACTTGTAGTCTCTTAAGCAATATGTTATGGTCAAGCGTATCAAACGCGGCCGACAGATCAAGTAGGGATAGCAAAGATATATTACCATTGTCACAAGCAGAGAGCAGATCATTGACAACACGAAGTAAAGCTGTCTCTGTGGAATGATTTGCCTTGTAGGCAGACTGGAAAGGCTCAAGCAAGTCAGACTGACTCAAATGATTGAGCAGTTGACACAGAACAACCTTCTCCAAGATTTTAGAAATAAAAGGCAAATTTGACACAGGCCTGTAATTCTTCATTACGTTTGGATCGAGATTGGACTTTTTCAACAGAGGTGTCACAATAGCATTTTTGAAAGAAGAGGGTACAGTTCCAGTACTCAAGGAGTTATTGACAATGGTGGTGATAACAGGTATTAACTCATCAAGACACTGATACATGAGATCTGCTGGGATGGGGTCAAGGCTGCAGGATTTTTTGGGTGTATTAACAATAATAACCCTAACCTGCTCTTCTGTCACTGGTGTAAAATCAAATTGACAGAAAGCTGCTTCTCGGTGGACATTTTGCTGAGCGAAAATTTGAGAGGGTGTGACTAAAATACATGACAGCCTCCTGGTTATGAGAGTTGGGATGCATCCTTGACAAGGCATCTCCACTGTAAGCAAATCCCTGCCCAGCCCTCTGGAACGGTAGCTGCCTCCTGTGCTATCTGGAAGCCTCAGGCAGACAGGACAGACTGGCGTCCATGGGGCCTACCAATACATGTAGTCTGTCTTCCTCAATGTAGGCCAATGTCATGAATGACTTGCCTCCTAAAGTCCAACTGTAGGCCTACGTCCTCGTCGTAGGAGGCGAGCAACAGCAATAGCCCCTCACGCAAGCCTTGTGTGTGCAAGACTATCCTTAACTATCATCAAGTTAGCGTCCCAGTTCCATAGGACTTTTTTTTTTAAATGATCACAATTAATTAGGATAGCCAGAGCGAGTAGCCATTGTTTTCGTTGCTTAAATTGTCATAATTATGTTTAGAATGCATGTCAATTTTTGTTCTTCTTCTTGTTGTTGACCAATGTGACGTCGCATCTCGTTTCAGATAATGGCAGTTTTGGCCCCAGTATTTCTTCTCCTGGCGATTCTCTGCGTCACTGGCCAGCAAAACCGTAATGATTGTTTTCCTTCTCGTTTCCAGTGTCTTTGTTTTGTGTGGGGTTCTTTTTCCTTTCTGTACTCCCAGTTTTGCTCCCCTCCCCCCCTTTTGGCATTCCTTAGAGCCTCTAGATGCGGCCTGTGATGTCAGATGGATTTCAGCCAAAGTTGGTTTGGAGTAAAAGTGTCATCTATGGATTGTTGTTGGTAAAATAATAAATTACTGGATATTGCCATTTTGAGACGGAATATTTTAACACCAAAAAAACATGAGTCACAAATTATCTCTCTTGCTTTAGCACTAGCTTTTACGGGAAGAAAATTCACAACTACAAGCATATAACATTAACACAGTGGCTACGGTTACGGGGTTGTTTCAAAAACCATGTTTAGGGATAGTAACTTTTCCTAGTCGAATTTTTTGTCAACAAATGCATTTTTTTTAACGTATATATTTAATGCATCAAGGTTTCGTTAAAATCAGGAATAGGGTTAGAGTCAATGTTAGTACTTTTTAAAGATACTTGTGCACAATTTTGGCATCCAGTGATTGGGTCCCGTAACCGTAGCCTGGAGAATGCGGGTTACGGACCCGTAACCATAGCCTCTGCCAAACATTAAAGTTTCCATTTTTAATTCCGTCATCAATTATGAAATATTTATTTCCGTGTTTGCTGTAGGTTTTAATCTTTGCATTAAAAAATAATTTTCTATGCGTTTGTGTCTGTAGGTATAAGGCAGGAGGGATGGTGGTGGTGTTATAATTGCATGTCTATCATCTTGATTACCCGGCCAGATGCCGGGGTTTTGCGATTGGTTTGTGTCAAGTCAAGTCAAGTCAAGTCAAGTCAAGTCAAAATGATCTTTATTGAGGATAAAAGGAATAAGCTTAAAAGCTTTTTTACATCCTGTCCTCAAGAAACAAAATAACAACAAAGAATGAAGGCAAATCAGTGTACAAAACCATCACATGAAAACATACAATTCTTAATTAGACAAAACATACATATAAAGCCATTTATATAAAATCAAAAATAATACGATTAATAAATGTTTACATGCAATTAGAGAAGAAGAACAAAAAGAAGGAGAAGGAGGTGAAGAAGAACAAGAAGGAGGAGGAGGAGGGGGGAGGGGCAAACAACGAAGAGAGCTAATGTTAAAAAAATAAAAAAGCATGAATGAGAATGGGAGATTCAGACAAGCAAATAAGCAAAGAAAAAAACACACACATCGCATGATTCAAGTAATATCAATACCGAAGTGTTATGACACGTTAGACGCTCATTTTTAAAGTTACAGAGACGGTTTCATAGAGCTTCCAACATCTTAGCTTTAAGTGCTTTCATAAAGGCTTGCCTCGAGGAGCATGATTTTAAAGGAGAAGATAAATTGTTCCAGGCCATACCCCCCGAGTATACAAAACTAGATTTAAAAACATTATTACGGGGTCTGGGAAAAGAAAGTTTGTGTGTATGTCTACATTCGTTGATAATGAAACGTTGAGTGATTTTTTTAGGAGCTACTCCATTTACAACGCCGTACATGCATGAACACTTGTTGAATAATAGTCGGTCCTTTAGTGGTAGGATATTTAAAGAATTGTAATCACTGTTTGTGATGGAGTTTGGCTTTAAAAGAATTAATTTTATGGCTCGTTTGTGTAATCGACTTATCTGTTTCAGATTTGTTTCACTGCTGTTGTCCCAAAGAGTTGATGCGTAATTCATAAGAGATAAGATGTGCGCATGAAAGAATGTTTTTCGAGAGTTCAGATTTAAAAAGTGTTTGATTTTTGCAAGTTGGTATATCCTTTTTGAAATGCGTTTGCCAAGATTAGATATATGTTCAGACCATAATAAATCGTTATCGACAATGACACCTAAAACGTTATGCGAAGTTACTTCTTCTATCTTTTGACCCTGAATGTACAACGGTGGGAATGGAGTTATCATTTTTTGTCTTTTTTGTCGTGTAGTAACATACATGCATTTTGTTTTTGTAGCATTTAGGGACATATGGTTAATTTCAGTCCAATTGGTTAAATTTTCTATATTTTTCTGTAGATCATTTACCAATTCATTAGGATTACTATTACATGACTGCAGAGATGAGTCATCAGCAAACATTTCGGAAGAACAATTTAAACATAGCGGTAGGTCGTTGATATAAAGAGAAAATAAGATGGGTCCTAATATTGAGCCTTGAGGAACACCAAATTTAACTGGGAGTAGTGTTGATCTCTGTGATCCGATTTCAACAAGTTGTTGACGGTCGTTAAGAAAAGAGGTAATAAATGTTATGGCATGATTGGACATTTTGTACTGCTTGAGTTTTCTTATTAAAAGGGCGTGATTCATAACATCGAACGCCTTGGCAAAATCAATGAAAAGAATTCCAGTGAAATCATTGTTATTTATATTAGAAAGGCATTTATCAACCAACTGTGCGTCTGTGTATCGATTATCTGAAAAACTACTGTTTGGACTTTGATTAAAATTGGCAGAGGGGTAGACAGCTTGAAAAGGAAGCTTCCTTTCGTTAATCAACACCGTGCTGACCTTGACCTTGAAGTTTGACCTTGAAAACCGAAATGTCCTTCTTTGGGCTATGTAATTTCCCCCGAGCTTTATTTCGTGAACTAGTGAACAGAATCGCTTCAAATTTTGTGTGGTGGTGTATCATAGTGCAGGGAAGTTTGTATATAAGTTCAGCTGTATCTCGTGAACTACAGAACAGAATCGCTTCCAATTTTGGGCTATGTATTTTATGCGTTCTGTAAGGGTGGAAAGTGGTGTGTTTATTGGGGGGGGGGGGGGGGGAGAGGACATAACTCGGTGCAAGGAAGTTTGTATAAACGTTCAGCTGTATCTCGTGAACTACAGAACAGAATCGCTTCAAATTTTGGGCTATGTATTTTATGCGTTCTGTAAGGGTGGAAAGTGGTCTGTTTATTGGGGGGGGAGAGGACATAACTCGGTGCAAGAAGTTTGTATAAAAGTTCAGCTGTAGGCCTATCTCGTGAACTACTGAACAGAATCGCTTCAAATTTTGGGCTATGTATTTTATGACTTCTGTAAGGGTGGAGGGGGGGAAGAGGACATAACTCTGGCCAGGTTTGCGATGCCCTTGTTTAATCTGCCATTAATGTTGGCATTAACATAGTCTGATTTTATAAGACTGTGGTTCCGGATAAGATGGCCAATCCTTAAAACAGTTTCTCTCAGCTTTTTTGTTCCCGATTTCAGGAACATTCCTGAACTAGTCTACTTTCACCCATGATCTTTGTTGGTTGGTTGTTGTTTTTTTCTTTCTTTTATCCTGTTTTCATATAGTCAGGAGAAGGTCGATTGCGTGGTGTTATTACCAGCGAACGACGAGAGCGAAGCTGGTACTGTTTTCAGTGGATTCTGAAGCTATGTATCTATCTGACTACCTGACTATGTGACTACGTTAACACAATAACGTTTGAATGAAGGGACATAGGACGCTCAAATTTTGCATGCCGATAGGTACTAGGAATATCAAGGCCAAGTTCGAAAATGAAGGTCATAGGTCAGTCACTGGAGCCGAAAATGCTGCCGAACACCTGGCACGATAACGGAGGGACCTAGGACGCTCAAATTGTGTATATGGATAGGTAATAAAGATATCTAGTCCAAGTTAAAAAATGAAGGTCATAGGTCAAAGTCACTGGCGCCAAAAATGCAGCCGACCTTCTGGCACGATAACGATTGAATGGAGGGACCTAGGACGCTCTAATTTAGCATGTTGATAGGTACTAAGAATATCTCAGCCAAATTAAAAAAGGAAGGTCATAGGTCAAAGTCACTGGACCCAAAGATGCTGCCGATCACCTGGCACGATGTTGTTTGAACGCAGGGACCTAGAACACTCAAATTTTGCTAGGCCACGTTCAAAAATGGTCATAGGTCAAGGTCACTGGCCCCGAAAATACTGCCGCGCAGCTGGTGGTCTAGCGTCTTAACACTCGTTTGTCTACAGTTCTGCTGAAGACGCAATGCCTGAGCGACGTGTCTGAATGCCCCACTACTTTGATGGCGCAATATCCGGTGTGCGGAAACTGTGGCGCATTCTTCACATGCGCCGGAACTGCTGCCAGTGGTCTCCACAACTGTCCTTCCAATCTACTCTACGACGTCCACCTGGGCGTCTGCAACTTCCCCGACTGGGCCAATACTTCATGCGAGTACGTAAAACAGCAATTTCAAAGTGGTTTGGCAAAGGTGCACTTCACTGTTTAGCTACCCCACCAAATTCTCTCACTGAAATTTTTCTCATTGAAAATATTCACTAAGAATAAGAAGCAACATTTTGCCTTTCTCAAGAAAGGGATAGTTAGTGTCAGTAGCCCCTTGACTGCCAGAGAAAATTAAAGAAAAATTCATTGTACGAATCATGCCATGAAAAAGACAACTGATAGAGCAAATCTGGCAAAATAGAACTCTCTTGACTATGTTAGAGCAAAAGCCAGCATATCAGTCAGGCATTAGAATAGTCTGAAGTTCAATCCTCTGAAAACCGTAGTAAAAGGGCTTTCAAGGCCCCAGACTGAAGAGGGACAACACTGAAATGAGTTCCCAACACCACCAAAAGGGCTTTATATAGTGAAAAATCAACTTTAAAATGCTATATAACAGATCCTCAAAACACAGGCCTGCTAAAGTGTAGTGTCTGTATGGCTGGCCTGTTCAAAATTGTGCTGTTGGGAGAGGTTTGCACCATTAGTGCTTTCAAGCTGTTGGTATTGTCCAATGTGTTAGCAACATACTTCAAATTGTGCTGTTGGGAGAGGTTTGCACCATTAGTGCTTTCAAGCTGCTATCATGTTTTGCTATAGGCTATGCTAAGGAAATTTTCAGACACACACAAAATCACGCCAGTGGTTTTCTTTTGCCTATACACACCCACACATACTAAGTACTAACACCCACACATATCTTGGCCACACCCCCTCCTAATGAACGAACCACCAGAAGAAACCTACAGCGGGGTAGGAGAGTTGTAAAGGGAGCCTATTAAACCTTACAAAGAAGGATTTTCGCCAATGCGGCACGTAACAGAGAAAGCGTTGAATCATGACGAACGACGATCGTCAACAGAGCATTGCTCACAGCGGATTCTGTGACGAACAGCGTTCGTCAACAGCGCAGTGAAGAGGTTAAAAGGTTTGGAAGCGAAACGTGGGGTGGGTGGTGTTACAATAAGAACATAGGGGTGGAATTCTGAATAAGATATTCAGCTATGGTTTCAATGACATATTCTTTGTCAAATTTAACATACCATATTTTTCTGACTATATAAGGCGATACATTTTCCCCAGACTCAGACCCCTGCACCTTATAATGTGACTGATGAAACAGTAAGAAATATAGTAACAAAATCTGAAATTTGGGTAAAATTTTGGGGGTGCACCTTATAAAAACATACACAGTATGTGTAAAATATCCAATCATTATAATCATTGCCAAGCACACCCTGACTCGTACATTTCTTCCATCCGTCTCTCTTCTCACACACACATGCGTGTAGGTAAGTGTGTGTATGTGCGCACGCGCATGTGTGTGTAGATCTGTGTATGTGTGTGAAAAGAGAGAGAGAGAGAGAGAGAGAGAGATGGATGGAAGAATGGCAATGATTATGATTGGATATTTTACACATACTGTATATGTTTTAATGTTGCAACGACATATTTATGTTTTATTTAATTATTTTAATATTGTTTTACCCTCAAATATCTAATTTGTAACTGCGCGCGTGCGTCTGTGTGCGCGTGCGTGCACGCTCGCCCGCACGTACGTGCACGCTCGCCCGCGCGTGTGCTTGGGTGTATCTGTGTTCTAATTTAAATTGAAATGTTATTTTTCATGTTTTATAAATTTGTCTTTAGGTTTAAACTGTAAAAAATTTTGGTTCTTTGATTGGCTGTTAGGTGGACGGTGTTGGGGGGGGGGGGGGGGGGAATAAATGTAAGAGAAAATGAGTATGTGTGTGTGTTTACTTGTTGGGGTGTCTTTGCGTGTGGGCATTTTTCTCTTTCACCATGGCGGCATAGTGATGGGCAAGTTATATTGTGACTGGCCTTTCGCTGTGAAGCCGTGGTTGGGGGTGGGGAGTGTTGATGTGTACGGGCCCTTTAATGTGTAGTATATGTATTTATTGTATTGCATTTTGTATTCTTTTATATTGACTGCGAGACAAATTTCCCCGTTTTTTAAATGGGGACAATAAATAATTGATTGATACGAAAAATACGGTAGACCGCTTTCTATGCTTTTACAACTACGGTTTAACCAATTTTTCCCTCCTTCTTATCTACAGAGCAACCACCACGACGACAACTACGGAGACCTCCCCCGACATCTGAAACAACACCAAAACCCATCGACGGATGCATAACAGTTTGTGACGGACAAGTAAGGGACTTGCCAAAGTTTTATCCATCATGTACCGACTGTGAGCACTTTTTTGTGTGCTTGTTTCCATTCGAGGGAGAGTCCTGGTGCATGGACAACAATGTCACAGCGTGTGTCACCACTTCTACCACTTGTCATTAATCAAGCAGTGGGACAGCAACGTCACAGCGTGTGTCACCACTTCTACCACTTGTCATTAATCAAGCAGTGGGACAGCAACGTCACAGCGTGTGTCACCATTTCTACCACTTGTCATTAATCAAGCAGTGGGACAGCAACGTCACAGCGTGTGTCACCACTTCTACCACTTGTCATTAATCAAGCCGATTTCCAGGAGCAGGCTCGATTCCAGTTCCTCAGAGTGGAAAAAAACTTGTCAGTGTTTTTTTCCTTTGCGAGTTGTTGATTTAATTTTTTTTTTTCTGTCTGCTGACGATTGTTGATTTAATACCCAAATGTTACTTTCACAGAATCTTGTTGGGTTTCTTTTAATCTCTTGTTTTTAATTAAGCTTATTTCTAGGAGCAGGCTTGATTCGAGTTCCTCAGAGTGGAAAATATTGCGTGTTTCTCTCTTTTATCCGTTGACGATTGTTGATTCAAGATTGTTGATTCAAGATCCAAATGCGACTTAAGAATCTTTCGTTGTTTCTTTTAAAGAAGAGTGGGGGAGAAGGAACGGATAAATGTAAATCATTGACATTTATTAAGCTTGATCATTTGTATTACAGTGGAACCTCCTTTATAAGACCTCCCATTATAAGACTCCCTCACACATGAATTGCTTCTCTGAGACATTGCCCTTCTTTGTAAGTATTAAAATCACCTCCCTTGTAAGACCTCTCCCTTATCAGACCTCATTTTGGATGACTTTTGAAGGCCTTATAAGGGAGGTTCCCCTGTATCAGTCACAGAGAAAAGCCAACCTTGAGGTTTTTGTTTTTCTTGTTGAGGTTTAGGGGAGTGTTGCAAAATGATTCTCGAGTGGAAAACGTTTTTGTTGTGATGGCTGGGGTTCTAGTGGGGAGGGGGAAGGGAAGGGGAGACGAGAGATAGACGTAGTTCTTGTTATTCCGTTTCTGTTGCTCCTGTTGAGTTATTTTTGTTCATTTCTATTTATCTCCAGGTATTAATTAAGGAGAATAAGCGCTATATAAGTGTATAGTTATTATTAAACCTCTGATCAAGGCTATTATTTTTCTAATTTTACAGTTTGCTACAATTGCATGGGTGCAACTCCCCAAAATGAAAGACCCTGAAAGGCAGGGGTCCAGGGTCCAGGGGCAGAGCCCTGTTGGACGATTCAGGGGGTGGGTGGGGGGGGGGGCAAGCTAAGAGAGAGAGATAAGATAGACAGTTAAAATGATAGACATTTTGAGTCTGATAAACCTTGTAAAATTATTACATTGCCTTTGTAAACTTCCAAGATAGAACAACCAAGTTCAAAACGCCCCAAATCGCTTGTGGTCAATAAAAATTAAAAAATTGGAGGAAATTTTAAAAAAAACAAGTTGTTTCTGGTAAAATAAAAAATACTGAAATCAGTGTAAAAATGAAAGAGTAGCACCCATGCTGAATTGTGCTCTCCCTAGTAACGTTGTCTTTTGCTATGCTTGCGTTTCATCAGTGTCCATTGGATGAAAGTCAGAAAGCACTATCGCTGAAGGTAAAACAAAAAAGGCAGGCAGATTGTACATTCTATCTTTTACCCATCAAACTGTAAAATGCTTATGTTTACCAACCCGATCTTATGTAATATCTAATGAAATAGTACCATGTTAAAACCACATGGATGCAACTACACAAAATAAAAAAAACTGAAAGGCCGGGGTCCAGGGGTAATGTCCCCCTGCAGCTGAAGAAAAAATTGATTTATGAAGGTATTTTAGTTTGCTTTTTCCACAATTTATACAAATGCTTATTTTAAAGTGTTTGAAAAGTACAATACACACAAAGATCTTGTTTGACAACTTAAAAAAAAAAAAGGAAGTTCCTGTTCTGGTAAAATTCAGAAACACGAAATCCTTGTGTACCAGGAAGAGTTGCACCCATGAATGCTGTGTAAGTTCATTGACCCTAACTCGATGTGTTGACCCTAACTCGATGTGTTGACCTTAACTCGATGTGTTGACCTTAACTCGATGTGTTGACCTTAACTCGATGTGTTGACCTTAACTCGATGTGTTGACCTTAACTCGATGTGTTGACCTTAACTCGATGTGTTGACCTTAACTCGATGTGTTGACCTTAACTCGATGTGTTGACCTTAACTCGATGTGTTGACCCTAACTCAATGTGTTGACCCTAACTCGATGTGTTGACCTTAACTCGATGTGTTGACCTTAACTTGATGTGTTGACCCTAACTCGATGTGTTGACCTTAACTTGATGTAATGTGTGTGGTTGTGCATTTGTGGTCTTTTTCGAGTGTATCCGTATAGTCTTAAAATAATTTACTTATAAATACATGTGTTTGATGTATTGCAATAAAGATCAAAAGTTAATGAATAATCCCAAATCTTAGGATTTTTTTTAAAGAACGAAAATGACAGTAAGTTTAACCCAAAAAATAAGCCGAAATTTAAACCCAAAAAGATAGGTTTAATAACAAAAATAAAAAACAAGTTTCAGAAATACCAAGAGAGGGGTATTGTTTTTTGTTATTACTGTATTTTACGGACTACAAGGCGATACTTTTTCCCAGACTGAGACCCCTGCGTCCTATGATGTGACTGATAATACAAAAAGAAAATAGAGTAACAACATCTGAATTTTGAGTCAAATTTGGGGGGTGCGCCTTATCAGGTAAAATCCAGTACATTTTTCTTTTGGGGTTTAAATTTCGACTGTTTTAATTCCTTAGAATCTTTTAGATTACAGTTTTCAAACTCAATCTTATTGTAGCTTAAAATTGCTGAAATTAAAAAAAAAAAAAATCAAATTCCTTCACGCCATTCTCCGCAACACACCAAATACCATGACAGCGGCCAACATACTGAACACAGTGTCACACATGGGTCACGGCCAACATACTGAACACAGTGTCACACATGGGTCACGGCCAACACACTGAACACAGTGTCACACATGGGTCACGTTTCTTCCACAGTTTTATTTGTCACAACAGAGAGAAGAGGTGTTCAGTAGCCGCTGCTGGTGATGATCTCCTGGTATTTCTGAACCTTGGGGGCCACGTTCTTCTTCGCCTGCTCCCGCAGATGCTGCAACACGAGTAAACATTCACACATTAGTTCATCTTTCTTTTACACCTTCTCCCTTAAATACTACATCCACCAACCACACAAAACACATGCAAATGTGTGTGCGCACATGCACGCACACACACTATATCTCTTTCTTCAAATGACAACCATCTTTAAAATATGAAGCCTCTTTAGGCCACTGTCCCCTCAGACATGACATCTCTGTCAGAGAACATCAGACAATGTAGGTAAGTAATAATAACATCATCGGGGATCACAGAACTGTCGTCACAAAATTATAAATCATTTTGAGTTAAACAAGGTTCGGGTAAATATTTCACAATGATAAACATCCTTTTTTTCCCACTGATATAAATCCATTCTCAATGGATACAAATGTGAAATCAATTGAACTTATTTTCCTAAGAAACAATCTGCTTGGAGCAAAGATCTGCGAGAGCAATCTATCTGCCTGCCTGTGTTATTCGTGCTGAAACTAGAGTTCTAACCCTTGGCCATGGATCAGATCATCTGTGTTGAGTTCTAGAGTTGATCAGCATCGCCCAGAATGAAAGTTTTGTCAAACCTCAATTTTCTTTGCAATGTCAATGTCCTATCCCTCTTAAGTAGTTGTACCTCCCGTTATAAGACTCCCTCCCACATAAGACCTACTTCTCTGAGGCATTGCCCTTCTTTGTAAGTATTATAATTACTTCCATTATAAGACCCCTCTCTTATAAGACCTCATTTTGGATGGTTTTTGAAGGTGTTATAAGGGAGGTTCCACTGTACTACCATTACAATCAAACATTGCACAATACACACATAAAGGCAGCAGAAGCTCCAGTATTCCCTCAGATAATGGTGTCTCCTTCAGGCTATATTCAGACAATGTAGGTAAGTAAGAATACATCATTGGGAAGTACGCAGGAGTGGTAGCCTTTCAGAATCTCCCCGCACACACTTACAACCAAAAACTATTTTACTTTTAAAAGATTCCAGACGAGTTCACTGGCTTTATAAAAGACATGCAACACATTCTTAATGATAAACTATAATAACACATTCTTAATGATAGACTATAATAACAAGTCTTTCATTGGGGGGTTTTCTCCCTCCAAATATTTTTACTATGATCGCAAGATTGTACATGAACCACAATAAAGCATAAAACTTCATTCAAGCACTACAATACATTTTTTTTCTTCTTCTTTGATCACTTAGACAGTGTTCCCGATTACGCAGATCTGTACATAAATTACGCACAAAGTTTCAAGTTTGACGTATAAATCTTTCAGTCAATACGTCATTGTGACATACAGTTTTTCTCTCAGCCGATTGCTTCCTCAAATGTGTTTGCTGCGATCAGAATGCCGAAGCCATTTCGGCTTGCGGGAAACGATCAACCAAATATACTGGGCCTATTCTTTCACTACTATACCATGCTTGAAGCAGACTACAAAAACTATCATGAACCACAGAGTAATTTCCCTTTGTTTCTCGCAACCCATGCTGCTCGCATGTGCACTGCTGCCTAGCCTAGCCGCTGCTTCGCTGGATTGCGAAAACTTCGATGCAAAGTTTTTCCAAAGACTCTGAAGTTTTTAAGTGAGGTGACAAAACCCCTCGAACCAGTTCCAGGCCCTTCAAGTTCTACTTCAACTGTCAGTAGTGATGAAAAGAAGAAAGTAACTCGCAAATTCAAGTTAAGTTGGTGTGAAGAATTTGACTGGCTTCATGTCTTTATTTTAGAGCATATTGTCCATTTCAAATTACCCTTATAATTTGGGGGTAAAGGGTCATGATGACCCTTAAAATTTGGAAGCATGGGGAACACTGTTCCTGTCAATTATGAGCGCAGATGCGTCATGCTGTCATGCGCTTAACTAAGAGATAGTTAGGCCCAGCAAGTCCGACTTTGGATGGAAGAAATCTTTTTGAAAGTGCGTCATCAAAAAAGGCAGGAGAATGGACCGGTAAGGCAGAAAGATAGTAGATGACGGCAAACAAAGGGAAAAGAGTCAAAGAGAGTGACAGATTAGAGGAAGCTACAAGCACAGAACTTCCAGAAGGTGGGGGAACTATTTATACAAAAGGACTCCACGATATCCCCACGGGGGGAATTTTGTTTGAATATTTTTTTTCAAATACGTTCACAACTTGAACTCAGCTTTCCCATTTAAAAGAAGCTATAACTGTATTAGAGCTTGCATTGACGATGAGAGCTTTGTGGACTATCTAGTTCAATATCAAACAATTTACCTGATCAATTTTTCACCTACCAGTATTCTAAATGTTCGGTGCTAACAACCCTACCCCAGTAACCATCGCTCTTCAACGTAAATTTACTTACTTATAAATTACCCCAGATACTTCCACGTTAAACTAAAAGCTTTCGCTTGCAATCAATTAATATCAAATCCTTTACGGAAGTTAAAAGGATTTCAACTGACTTCATCAATTTCTTGGCTTGCTGCTTGCTGTTTTTCTTCCTACTAACAATGCCATCCTACTGACAGCGACATTTTATAACTTGGCACATGTTCCCTCAGACATGGTTTCTCCTACATGGAGTATTCAGACAATGTAGGTAAGTGATAATGACATCACTGGGAAGCACGACACCTCTGCATGTCTAGCCAACATAAGACTTCACTACCAGACAGCAATTACAAGAGATCATTAACATGCAACACATTCTTAAAGATAGACTATAATAACAAGTCTTTCTTCTTTTTTTTTCTCCCTCCAAATATCTTTACTATGATCGCAAGATTGTACATGAATCACACTAAAGAATAAAACTTCATTCAAGCACCACACTACAATTTTTTTCAATACGCTCTCAACTTGAACTCAGCTTTCCCATTTAAAAGAAGCTATAACTGTATTAGAGCTTGCATTGACGATGAGAGCTTTGTGGACTATCTAGTTCAATATCAAACGATTTACCTGATCATTGTTTTCACCTACCAGTATTCTAAATTTTCGGTGCTAACAACCCTACCCCAGTAACCATCGCTCTTCAACGTAAATGTACTTACTTTAACTTATAAATTACCCAAGATACTTCCTCATTAAACCAAAAGCTATCGCTTGCAATCAATTAGCAAATCCTTTACGAAAGTTAAAAGGATTCTTCTTCTGTGATGGTGACCAACTTCTTTATACAGAAGTAATTGTACACACTTTAGGGGGTGACCATAGACAATGAAGCGGAAGAGGGAAAGAGAGAAAAGAGCACACATTACATTATCAGTTTTCCAAGAAAGGGCTACACAGTCACCCTATTAGATTTACTCGAGTTCAGCTTCAATATCTAGGGTAAAATCAGGATTAGAAAACAAAATAAAAACCTAGTTCCGGGCTGGGGAGGGGAGGACTACAGGGAGCTGCCGGCAGCTACTAATTTTCACGTTCGTGAAGATTTCAACTGGCTTCATCCATTTCTTAGCTTGCTGTTTTTCTTCCTACCAACATCATAGTATTTCTTTTGAAATCGGTAACAATGCCATCCTACTGACAGTGACATTTTATAACTTGGTACATGTTCCCTCAGACATGGTATCTTCTACATGGAGTATTCAGACAATGTAGGTAAGTGATAATGACATCACTGGGAAGCATGACACCTCTGGAGGGAAAAAATACTTGAACACGTAGAAAGAGGTCAAGCATCTTTAATCAATCCAGAAATACAGGAAGAGCCTATGGATCATGGATCATTTATCAATATGCTGCCTTCTGCAATATCTAGCCAACGTACAATTTCACTACCAGACAGCAATTACAAGAGATCACTGCATGGCAGCACTTCAAACATGACAGGTCAGTGCAACTACTATTACTAGCAAGACAGTTTATACAAGATATCAACGCAAGTCGTCTGCTATCCTCCAGTTCGCAAAATATGTAACTATCCATGAGCTTTATCTCAATTTCTCTCCCTTACACATTTTTTCTTCCAACTAAAATTACTTTACCCATGGAAATACCCCCTCACCCACTTCAACTTTTCCTTAAAAATCAGTGAATTCTCTGAAAAGCCAGCTCCTTGTAGCGTGTACCACAATCTTTTCTCTCCTCCGTCAAAACTGGCTCACCTGCAGCTTGCGTTTGCGTTCGTAGAACTGCTTGGACTTGACCTTCCTGCGGGCCTCCAGGGTGCCGACGACCTTCTGGTACTTCCAGCCGACCTCATGGGCCAGGCGGTTCAGGGAGCAGAACTGCGCACACACACACCAATGCACAGTGAGCATACAAGGAAGGATACCACAAAATCAAATCAAGTGTTGGGGGGGGGGGGGGGAATTTTCATTTCCGGTTTACCGACCGACCCTAGTTTTGGGCCACCGACCCTAAACTTTTTTTGGACGAATGGGGGGAAAACGAAAATAAGCGAGCAAACAGAAACATCATAAGTACAAAAGCAGACACTGTTTTGCTTTATTAATTCACACACATGGAGTGATGGACCGAACACAAGTTAAAAAATAAAATTAAAAAGTCTAGCACCTACCTACCCTATTTTTCAAACTGATAAATCCCAGACATTGTTGTTGTGTTTTTGGGGGGCGGCCATACTGGGAAAACAGGCAGAGGAAGGCACTGCATAGACATTGTGCGTTGCATTTGCACATCTAATGCTCATGGTCCCTTGTACATTTCTTTGCCCAGAACTATTTCTTAAAACTTGAATGCTCATGTCCCCTTTTAGTTACATTTCTTTGTTCAAAACATTACATATTAATTTGTGGTAGTCTGGCTCAGATGGTAGTGCATGTAAAGTATTTTCACGGAGCTGTCAATTCCCAATGGGACGTAATCATCACTGCACAAACTGTACCACAAAAGCGTCAATTCATAGACTGCAAATGAGCAATACACACTTTTAACAAAATAGATCAGTTGTATCATTATCCGACATCCCAGAGTTTCATAACTCGCTTACAAACAACAACAGTATTTAAGGAATCTGCTGACCCAGTATTATCATCTCTGATCTTCAACTTGAAATCCTCAACACTTCCAAGGTAAATCATCATTATGGTGCTATGGTGCCAAAGAACCCCACTTAAAGTAAACATTGCACGTTACACATAAGTCATACTCAGTCACATAGTTCTTAGGACAAGCTGAAACTGGCATGATTGTGTCATCACCTCGAGAAGAGATGGAAACGGGAACTAATTAAGAAGGAGAAAAATCACTAGATTGTTTTACCATTCTGATCAATCTGCCAGCTGGTTAAGATTTTCCCATTAACCGATTGATTAATAAAATATTTATTTATAACATTTTTATGGTGCCTGTCAACAAAGTGCACATCAAAAGTAAAGACAGACACCTTTAGCAAACCTCCATTTTATGCAGATTCAGAATATAGTTGACGGAATCAATGGAAACTCTCATAGTCTGCCATATCAGTAGTCATCACAAGTGTGTCAGACCACTACTTTATTTTGTTAATCATTGAGTTCCCAAAACAGCAAACCAAAACCTCTTCATCTAACTCAGCGTGCAAGGCAAGACGAGGACAAATCTTTAAGTCTTACTAACGCAGGGGTGGAAGGGAGGAGGAGGGGGAGGGATGGACATCATAATTGTCGGGCACAAAATTATCTCTCAAAACTTCCAGGCCAGGATGGAGAGGGAGGGGGTGGGGGGTAAAAGATCACAGTAAAACCAAACCTACATTTTAGCTAATCTACTTTCAATGTCGTTTACTTTTAAAAAGCAACAAGGCTACATGATCCCTTTAACAATTGCATTATGATAATTACAAAGATTTTTTTCTCAATTAACCAATCATCGTAATAAAAAAAAAGTTCTAATGCACCAAGCACAAGATCAGGAACTCTCAGTTCCTCACTTTCATTCAGAGGTCCAGACACAAGTTTCATCATGTCTTGCGTTCATGGTGCCTACACGTAGATGCACGCACTATCAATGATAAACACTCGGCAAAAGACAGACTGCAGGACAAAACTCTAGTCCAGCCTATTATATCACATGAAAAGATAAAAAACACATGAAAAGATAGAAAACTATAAATGACTTGGCACTAACCATCAAGTCATGCTAATAGCCCTGCTAGGGCCATATCGGGGTGAAGGCTCTCACCATATCAAAATCTGACAACACACACCATTCTCTTAAAAAATCCATCATACAGTGGAACCTCCCTTATATAAGACCCCCCCACCCCCCACCCGAATTCTAACACTCCTTCCCATATAAAGACCTACTTCTCTGAGACATTGCCCTTCTTTGTAAGTATTAAAATTACCTCCCTTAAAAGACCCCTCCCTATTAAGACCTTATTTTGGATGATTTTTTAAGGTCTTATAAGGAAGGTTCCACTAGGACCCCATTAGTTTTATGAAGACTGAACCGCTACAGTAATAAGATCCTGTGAAAAATTACACTACTTTTAATCATGATGTATTCAACAATGAAAATAATTCTTTGATCAAGATATTGATTAAATGCATTTCGCAAATTTCTCGCAGACATCTTGAAGCTTCTTCCTTATTTCCAATTTAAACCTAATCTCAAATGCAAGAACAATATGCATAAGAAAGGAAACTCTCATAGTCTGCCTTATCGGTGGTCATCAGTGAAGTCAGACCACTACTTTGTTCAATAATCATGGAGTTTCCGAGCCATCCAATCTCATTTGGAAAAAAACAAAAACCTTCTTCCTCCTTTGAAGAGTCAGTTTTAAATTTTCAGTTGCACAGCAATTTGTTTGCCAAGCTATTGAAGCATCAAACTGTCTGAGCTACTAAAGACTAATAAATTTATGAAACTCCTGGACATGAGAACCATCACAACACACCAACCACTCGCATTTCATCCTCCATTCACCGACGTCAATACAAAGCTACAAAACTCGTCAAACGAATAAGAATTGAGGGTAGTATCCATCAGACTCTTCCACACTTAAACAGCAAGCAAGAACCAAAATTGTTGGGGGGTTCCTTACATCCCAGTCTGTACTTCCAACATTTGCTACCTTCATCCACTGCTTTCTGTCTCTTCTCACGCGCTCTCTCTCTCACACACACACACTTTGTTCAAAACATTACTATTTCTTTAACTACTAATCTTATTAGATATTAATTTGTGGTAGTCTGGCTCAGATGGTAGTGCATGTAAAGTATTTTCACGGAGCTGTCAATTCCCAATGGGACGTAATCATCACTGCACAAACTGTACCACAAAAGCGTCAATTCATAGACTGCAAATGACTCAATGAGCAATACATACTTTAATAAATATATACAGCATCATATTGATATTTGATACAACGGCATCAGTTGCATCATCCCCAAGTTTAATAATTCGCTTGTAAACACACAACAGGATTTAAGGAATCTGCTGACCCAGTATTATTATCTCTGATCTTCAACTTGAAATCCTCAACACTTCCATGGTAAATCATCATTATGCATGGGTGGGAGCAGAACATTTCAACTATACTGAATCATTTTCTCAGCTGTACTGAAAAAGAAAGCAATGCTATCTTCATATGTTCCAGTCGGACAGAATTGCTATACTGAATTCAGTATTTATCCTGAAGGCCTCCCACCCCTGATTATGGTGCTATGGTGCCAAAGAACCCCACTTAAACCTTGCACGTTACACATATGTAACGTCATATTCATAGTCACATAGTTCTTAGGACAAGCAAAAAAACTGGCATGATTGTGTTATCACCTCGAGAAGATCTGGAAACAGGGACTACTTAAGATGGAGAAAAATCACTAAATTGTTTTACCATTCTGATCAATCTGCCAGCTGGTTTCAAATGTTCCCATGAACTGAAGTGATTGATTAATTTTAAAAAAATCATTTATAACATTTTTATGGTGCCTGTCAACAAAGTGCACATCAAAAGTAAAGACAGACACCTTTAGCAAACCTCCATTTTATGCAGATTCAGAATATAATTGACGGAATCAATGGAAACTCTCATAGTCTTCCATATCAGTAGTCATCACAAGTGTGTCAGACCACTACTTTATTTTGTTAATCATTGAGTTCCCAAAACAGCAAACCAAAACCTCTTCATCTAACTCAACGTGCAAGGCAAGACGAGGACAAATCACGAGTCTTACTAACGCAGGGGTGGAAGGGAGGAGGAGGTGGGGGGATGGACATCATAATTGTCGGGCACAAAATTATCTCTCAAAACTTCCAGGCCAGGATGGAGAGGGAGGGGGTGGGGACAGAAGATCATAGTAAAACCAAAATTAGTCTTGCTAATCTACTTTCAATGCCGTTTACTTTTAAAAAGCAACAAAACTACATGACCCCTTTAACAATTGCATTATGATAATTACAAAGATTGTTTTCTTAACCAATCATGGTAATAAATAAATAAAAAGTTATAATGCACCAAGCACAAGATCAGGAACTCTCAGTTCCTCACTTTCATTCAGAGGTCCAGACACAAAGTTTCATCATGTCTTGTGTTCATGGTGCCTAAACGTCCTGGACATGAGAACCATCACAACACACCAACCACTCGCATTTCATCCTCCATTCACCGACGTCAATACAAAGCTACAAAACTCGTCAAACGAATAAGAATTGAGGGTAGTATCCATCAGACTCTTCCACACTTAAACAGCAAGCAAGAACCAAAATTGTTGGGGGTTTCCTTACATCCCAGTCTGTACTTCCAACATTTGCTACCTTCATCCACTGCCTTCTGTCTCTTCTCACGCGCTCTCTCTCACACACACACACACTTTGTTCAAAACATTACTATTTCTTTAACTACTAAGCTTATTAGATATTAATTTGTGGTAGTCTGGCTCAGATGGTAGTGCATGTAAAGTATTTTCACGGAGCTGTCAATTCCCAATGGGACGTAATCATCACTGCACAAACTGTACCACAAAAGCGTCAATTCATAGACTGCAAATGACTCAATGAGCAATACATACTTTAATAAATATATACAGCATCATATTGATATTTGATACAACGGTATAAGTTGCATCATCCCCAAGTTTAATAATTCGCTTGTAAACACACAACAGGATTTAAGGAATCTGCTGACCCAGTATTATTATCTCTGATCTTCAACTTGAAATCCTCAACACTTCCATGGTAAATCATCATTATGCATGGGTGGGAGCAGAACATTTCAACTATACTGAATCATTTTCTCAGCTGTACTGAAAAAGAAAGCAATGCTATCTTCATATGTTCCAGTCGGACAGAATTGCTATACTGAATTCAGTATTTATCCTGAAGGCCTCCCACCCCTGATTATGGTGCTATGGTGCCAAAGAACCCCACTTAAACCTTGCACGTTACACATATGTAACTTCATATTCATAGTCACATAGTTCTTAGGACAAGCAAAAAAACTGGCATGACCTCGAGAAGATCTGGAAACAGGGACTACTTAAGATGAGAAAAATCACTAAATTGTTTTACCATTCTGATCAATCTGCCAGCTGGTTTCAAATGTTCCCATGAACTGTTTTACCATTCTGATCAATCTGCCAGCTGGTTTCAAATGTTCCCATGAACTGAAGTGATTGATTAATTTTAAAAAAATCATTTATAACATTTTTATGGTGCCTGTCAACAAAGTGCACATCAAAAGTAAAGACAGACACCTTTAGCAAACCTCCATTTTATGCAGATTCAGAATATAATTGACGGAATCAATGGAAACTCTCATAGTCTGCCATATCAGTAGTCATCACAAGTGTGTCAGACCACTACTTTATTTTGTTAATCATTGAGTTCCCAAAACAGCAAACCAAAACCTCTTCATCTAACTCAACGTTAAAGGCAAGACGAGGACAAATCACGAGTCTTACTAACACAGGGGTGGAAGGGAGGAGGAGGTGGGGGGATGGACATCATAATTGTCGGGCACAAAATTATCTCTCAAAACTTCCAGGCCAGGATGGAGAGGAAGGGGGTGGGGACAGAAGATCATAGTAAAACCAAAATTACAGTCTTGCTAATCTACTTTCAATGCCGTTTACTTTTAAAAAGCAACAAAACTACATGACCCCTTTAACAATTGCATTATGATAATTACAAAGATTGTTTTCTTAACCAATCATGGTAATAAATAAATAAAAAGTTATAATGCACCAAGCACAAGATCAGGAACTCTCAGTTCCTCACTTTCATTCAGAGGTCCAGACACAAAGTTTCATCATGTCTTGTGTTCATGGTGCCTAAACGTCCTGGACATAAGAACCATCACAACACACCAACCACTCGCATTTTATCCTCCATTCACCGACGTCAATACAAAGCTACAAAACTCGTCAAACGAATAAGAATTGAGGGTAGTGTCCATCAGACTCTTCCACACTTAAACAGCAAGCAAGAACCAAAATTGTTGGGGGTTTCCTTACATCCCAGTCTGTACTTCCGACATTTGCTACCTTCATCCACTGCTTTCTGTCTCTTCTCACGCGCTCTCTCTCACACACACACACACTTTGTTCAAAACATTACTATTTCTTTAACTACTAAGCTTATTAGATATTAATTTGTGGTAGTCTGGCTCAGATGGTAGTGCATGTAAAGTATTTTCACAGAGCTGTCAATTCCCAATGGGACGTAATCATCACTGCACAAACTGTACCACAAAAGCGTCAATTCATAGACTGCAAATGACTCAATGAGCAATACATACTTTAATAAATATATACAGCATCATATTGATATTTGATACAACGGTATAAGTTGCATCATCCCCAAGTTTAATAATTCGCTTGTAAACACACAACAGGATTTAAGGAATCTGCTGACCCAGTATTATTATCTCTGATCTTCAACTTGAAATCCTCAACACTTCCATGGTAAATCATCATTATGCATGGGTGGGAGCAGAACATTTCAACTATACTGAATCATTTTCTCAGCTGTACTGAAAAAGAAAGCAATGCTATCTTCATATGTTCCAGTCGGACAGAATTGCTATACTGAATTCAGTATTTATCCTGAAGGCCTCCCACCCCTGATTATGGTGCTATGGTGCCAAAGAACCCCACTTAAACCTTGCACGTTACACATATGTAACGTCATATTCATAGTCACATAGTTCTTAGGACAAGCAAAAAAACTGGCATGATTGTGTTATCACCTCGAGAAGATCTGGAAACAGGGACTACTTAAGATGGAGAAAAATCACTAAATTGTTTTACCATTCTGATCAATCTGCCAGCTGGTTTCAAATGTTCCCATGAACTGAAGTGATTGATTAATTTTTTTAAAAATCATTTATAACATTTTTATGGTGCCTGTCAACAAAGTGCACATCAAAAGTAAAGACAGACACCTTTAGCAAACCTCCATTTTATGCAGATTCAGAATATAATTGACGGAATCAATGGAAACTCTCATAGTCTGCCATATCAGTAGTCATCACAAGTGTGTCAGACCACTACTTTATTTTGTTAATCATTGAGTTCCCAAAACAGCAAACCAAAACCTCTTCATCTAACTCAACGTGCAAGGCAAGACGAGGACAAATCACGAGTCTTACTAACGCAGGGGTGGAAGGGAGGAGGAGGTGGGGGGATGGACATCATAATTGTCGGGCACAAAATTATCTCTCAAAACTTCCAGGCCAGGATGGAGAGGAAGGGGGTGGGGACAGAAGATCACAGTAAAACCAAAATTACAGTCTTGCTAATCTACTTTCAATGCCGTTTACTTTTAAAAAGCAACAAAACTACATGACCCCTTTAACAATTGCATTATGATAATTACAAAGATTGTTTTCTTAACCAATCATGGTAATAAATAAATAAAAAGTTATAATGCACCAAGCACAAGATCAGGAACTCTCAGTTCCTCACTTTCATTCAGAGGTCCAGACACAAAGTTTCATCATGTCTTGTGTTCATGGTGCCTAAACGTCCTGGACATGAGAACCATCACAACACACCAACCACTCGCATTTTATCCTCCATTCACCGACGTCAATACAAAGCTACAAAACTCGTCAAACGAATAAGAATTGAGGGTAGTATCCATCAGACTCTTCCACACTTAAACAGCAAGCAAGAACCAAAATTGTTGGGGGGTTCCTTACATCCCAGTCTGTACTTCCGACATTTGCTACCTTCATCCACTGCTTTCTGTCTCTTCTCACGCGCTCTCTCTCACACACACACACACACTTTGTTCAAAACATTACTATTTCTTTAACTACTAAGCTTATTAGATATTAATTTGTGGTAGTCTGGCTCAGATGGTAGTGCATGTAAAGTATTTTCACGGAGCTGTCAATTCCCAATGGGACGTAATCATCACTGCACAAACTGTACCACAAAAGCGTCAATTCATAGACTGCAAATGACTCAATGAGCAATACACACTTTAATAAAATAGATCAGTTGTATCATTATCCGACATCCCAGAGTTTCATAACTCGCTTACAAACAACAACAGTATTTAAGGAATCTGCTGACCCAGTATTATCATCTCTGATCTTCATTGTGGAATCCTCAACACTTTCATGGTAGATCATCATTATGGGGTCCAAAGAACCCCACTTATACCTTGCACGTTACACATACGTCATACTCGGTCACATAGTTCTTAGGACTAAAACTGGAATGATTGTGTTATCACCTCGAGAAGAGCTGGAAACAGGGACTAATTAAGGAGAAAAATCACTAGATTGTTTTACCATTCTGATCAATCTGCCAGCTGGTTAAGATTTTCCCATGAACCGATTGATTAATAAAATATTTATTTATAACATTTTTATGGTGCCTGTCAACAAAGTGCACATCAAAAGTAAAGACAGACACCTTTAGCAAACCTCCATTTTATGCAGATTCAGAATATAGTTGACGGAATCAATGGAAACTCTCATAGTCTGCCATATCAGTAGTCATCAGAAGTGTGTCAGACCACTACTTTAATTTGTTAATCATTGAGTCCCCCAAACAGCAAACCAAAACCTCTTCATCTAACTCAACGTGCAAGGCAAGACGAGGACAAATCTTGAAGTCTTACTAACACAGGGAAGGAAGGGAGGAGGAGGGGGAGGGATGGACATCATAATTGTCGGGCACAAAATTATCTCTCAAAACTTCCAGGCCAGGAGGGAGAGGGAGGGAGTGGGGGGTAAAAGATCACAGTAAAACCAAAGTTACAGTTTAGCTAATCTACTTTCAATGTCGTTTACTTTTAATAAGCAACAAAGCTACATGATCCCTTTAACAATTGCATTATGATAATTACAAAGATTTTTTTCTTAACCAATCGGGGTACAAAAAGTTCTAATGCACCAAGCACAAGATCAGGAACTCTCAGTTCCTCACTTTCATTCAGAGGTCCAGACACAAGTTTCATCATGTCTTGCGTTCATGGTGCCTACACGTAGATGCACGCACTATCAATGATAAACACTCGGCAAAAGACAGGCTGCAGGACAAAACTCTAGTCCAGCCTATTATATCACATGAAAAGATAAAAAACACATGAACAGATTTTAAAAAAACCCTATAAGTCATGCTAATAGCCCTCCCGACAACTAGGGCCATATTGGGGTGAGGGCTCTCACCGTCACCATATCAAAATCTAACATATATATAAGACCCCCATTATCACACTCCCTCCCACATAAGACCTTTTTTTTTTTTTTTGATCAAAGAAACCACAAACACCACTAACTGTGAAAAAAATAAAATAAAAGTAAAAGTAGAAGATTGTGCCGGTTTACTTTTTGTCCCAATGGGGGACAGATAGTGTATGAGCATGGTACATAGAGATCTCGTTCGAACCTACTTCTCTGAGACATTGCCCATCTTAAAATTACCTCCCTTAAAAGACCCCTCCCTATTAAGAGTATAAGACCTTATTTTGGATGATTTGTGAAGGTCTTATAAGGAAGGTTCCACAGTAGTATTGATAATCAAGCAAAAGGACCCCATTAGTTTTATGAAGACTAAACCTCTAGAGTATTAGGGTCCTGTGAAAAATTACACTACTTTTAATGATAATGTATTCAACAATGAATTAAATGTCTAAACATAACATTTTTAAAATAATTCTTTGATCAAGATATTGATTAAATGCAATTTGCAAATTTCTCGCAGACATCTTGAAGCTTCTTCCTTATTTCCAATTTAAACCTAATCTCAAATGTAAGAACAATATGCATAAGAAAGGAAACTCTCATAGTCTGCCTTATCGGTGGTCATCAGTGAAGTCAGACTACTACTTTATTCAATAATCATGGAGTTTCCGAGCTATCCTATCTAAACTAGACATTTCCCCCTTTACACGTGCAACAACACAAAATGAAAATAAACAACTGAAAAGGCAGGGGTTTAGGGCTAATGTCCCCCTGCAGCTAAAGAAAATGGTAGATTTTTGAAAGTATTTTAGTTTGCTTTTTAATGGTAGATTTTTGAAAGTATTTTAGTTTGCTTTTTCCACAATTTATGCAAATGCTTATTTTAAAGTGTTTGAACAATACAGTAGACACACAAAGATCTTGTTTGACAAATTTGAAAAAAAAGAAAGGAAATTCCTTTTCTGGTAAAATTCAAACAGGAAATCCTTGTATACCTGGAAAAGTTACACCCACGCTCTTCTCCTGTAGACACACACACACACACACAAACGACAGAAAAGACTTTAACCCTTTCGCCGCCAGCCATTTTTGAGCAAAACATTTCCATTAAACTTACCTGGGTAGTGGGTAGAGACAAAAATCTGTCTGTAATATTGGGGATTCTTCTGTGACACATTTAAAGTAAGGCCTATCCTTACCTCCCAAAATTAAGAGAATAGTGTCTTTGGATAACATGCCCTGATTTGATGCCTTTTAGTGACATGGGTGTTAAATAATTGTGGTGCAAAAATGTGACGTTGGTGGTGAAAGGGTTAAACAAAAAGAAGAAGGAAATAACACCCAGTTCAGCTCAGATGGTAGTGCATGTTGAAAAGTGTTTTCACGATGTGGTCAATCCGCTGTGGATCAAAATCATCACCACAGAAATCTGGGTGGATAAAAGGACACCAATACAGGTGGCAGCTTAAGTTATGATCATTCTTCTAGTCTTGGAGCTCAAAAATGCAACAGAACACAATTTCAAGCTACATTTATTAATACTATATTAGTATATAAGTTAACAACTCGCTATCCCAGAAAGTATGTGTGCATGCTTACGGCACATTTCTATACACATGCATGCCAATTATATCAACTGTTACATTAAAATCTAAAGCTTTTTTTTTTTTTTACAGCAGCATATAGAGGACAAATCATTACATAACAAATGACACTTCACATTACATTGCCCTTGGGTGGTTGTTGTGGTACCCTGGCTAAAAGACTCCAGGGATCATCCCAACAGCCGAAGCACTTGAACACTATGGCACAAATGCACCAGCTAGGGCTGAGAACATGAGTGACCGTTTTTTTTATTACCCCGCCATGTGGGCAGCTACACTCCCGACTTCGGAGGATGCCCATGGGTTAAGATACAATATTTTCTTATTCCCTTTCGATTCATTTCATTAATAAATACTTCCCTATTAATTTCGTTGATGTTTTCTAACACAAGTGTTCCGTTAAGGGGGCGGGGGATGAAAGAACAAAGTAAAAGAGCACCCAGAGTGTCAGCATGTCTCAGACTTCAAATGGTTTCATAAGAACTCAATGCGCTGTGAGAAAGTCATCACTGATAGCTGAAACTTGAATTCCAGTCTTTTGAATTCCAGTACGAGTCATTGCCTCCACAAATGTGATAACACGTTTAACATATCATTGATATGGAGTAATTTCAATAATGCATATCAGGCATGAGATTCAGAAATTATGATTTAGGCATAAAAGTGGCCCCCCAAAATGGGTTGAAGCCCCTTGAAATTGAAGTCTTTTTTGCCATTTAAGCCTTAAAATAACAGCATTAGAAGTAGAAATGAAATATTTCATTTTTATTCAGTCGTAAGTATTTATATATTCAGTTGGTCTCTTGTTGATTTTAAAATTGACTTCTGAAGCCATCAAAAAGCCTGAAATCAGCCTAAAGGCTAAAAACAAATCTCATACCTGTGATTTTAAGGAGCTGTCAAATGAAAAAAATTATTCTCTCAGGTGAAACGATCGGGACACAAACCGTAAATTGCATTTGAGACGGAAGATTACAGTTAACACAAATTTTATGTTTTGCTCAACAATAGTTAATTTCCTCGTTTATATTATAAAAAAGAGAAAAAAGTAACTGGGCCATTTCCTTTATAAATTTGTATTACAGTATTACAAAACTACTTCCACCATCAGTGATGCAACAATCAAATCAACCCAGCACAAGATCAGGAACTCTCAGTTCCTCACTTTCACTCAGAGGTCCAGACACAAGTTTCATCATGTCTTGTGTTCATGTCGTCTCCATGCACTCTATTAACGGCTTTAAAAACACTTTGAGCACAAGACAAAGGCCCGGTCAAATTTTACTTAATGCAAACCATTTCTTATTATGGCATCAATAGGCAACTCTTTCATTTCAATCAATGCTAAACTTTTGTGAAAATAACACTACAAGTACTTGTCAGACACTTTGCATTCACAAATAAATCACATGCTCAAAAATAAATAAGCAAACATACATTAGCAAAAAAACTTTTAGTTTCAACGGGATACTCTCAATTAACTGTAATGGGCAAGGATGTCAAGCTGATTTCTTTCAAGCTTTTTACATATTTTCAATTTAAACTAACTAGCTTAAATTAATATTTTCATACCTGTACTTTACAAAAGCATGTGCAAAAAAACACACCAAAAAACCAAACACCCTAAATGAACAATAGTTTTGCATAGTGAATTTGCAGACTGAACGTTCTCTGAGCTATGCCAGAATGCAACAACAATATTCAGCAAAGACTAGGAAACTCTCATAGTCTGCCTTATCGGTGGTCATCAGTGAAGTCAGACCACTACTTTATTCAATAATCATTGAGTTTCCAAGATATCCTATCTAAACTAAGACATCCCCCCCCCCCTTTCAAGTGAATAGAAAATGTTCGCAAATAATCAAGGGAAGCAACCTCATGGTGAATGTGAGTGATCCCGCTTGACAGAATCGGTCAAACGCAAACAGGAAGCTACACTCGTCCAATGAACTTGCCTCATGCTATGTTTGTTATGGTTTGACTAATCCATTCAAGGTAGACTACTCTAATTTTCACGTACTTCTCTCCCTTTGTTTTCCTAAATATATCTATTTAACCCCTTGACTGCCAGAGAAAATATATTAAAAAATCTTAGTACAAATCATGACATGACATGAAAATGACAACTGATAGAGCCAATCTGGCAAAATGGTCTGGGGATATAACTCTCTTGACTGTGCTAGAGCAAAAGCTAGAATATCAGTTATTCCTCTTCATCTGATGACGTCATCAAGTCACTATGTGATACGTCTTACACGGGAGGTTCCACTGTACATAAAACACCCGAGTAAAGGGGTTGCCCAGAAATAATAGAAACAAAAGGAAATAACACCCAGTTCAGCTCAGATGGTAGTGCATGTTGAAAAGTGTTAGTGTTTTCACGATGTGGTCAATCCGCTGTGGATCAAAATCATCACCCCAAAAATCTGGGTGGATAAAAGGACACCAACAGAAGGCTACACTGTCATCAGCTTTGTAGATTTGAGCTAGAACCTGACAGACATTACATCAATTAGAATTTATAGTGATATCCATAATAACTGCTCTCCACTCCTAAAAAAGTGAGAGTGAGTGAGTGAGTGAGTGCGAGTGTGTGTGAGTGAGTGAGTGCGAGTGTGTGTGAGTGAGTGAGTGAGTGTGTGTGTGTGTGTGTGTGTGTGTGTGCGTGTGCGTGTGCGTGTGTTGTGCGTTTTTTGTGCATGCGTGACATGTCCTATATCTGTCAAGTGCAACAACTATTAATGTTGCATTCAAGTTTTTAAAGCAACAACTGTTGCAGCACACTGGAGACAAGTAATTTTCAGGCATGGGAATTGTCAGAGACAAAAACTCAGATGCGTTATGCTGCCGTTACGCGCCCAACCAAGAAAATAGTTATGCCCAGTAAGTCCAACTTCGGCTGGAGGGTATATTTTTGAAAGTGTTTCTTGAAAAAAGGCAGGACAATGGACCGGTAAGGCAGAAAGATAGTGGACGACAGAAAGGCAGTCAAAAAGATTGACAGATTAGAGGACGTGAACTTCCAGAAGGTGGGGGAACTATTTATACAAAAGACCCCGGTATCCACAGGGGGGGTGAGATACAATTTGGTATCATTTGCTCTTTCAATTAACTGATAAAATCAAAATAGTGTTTTCCTTACAGCTGCTATGTAAAAAATAAATAAATGAAAATAAATAATGCAAAGAAAACAGACCAAAAGTCACAGCATGTCTCAGACTTAAAACAGTTTCATAAGTACTCAATGCGCTGTGAGAAAGTCATCACTGACAGATGTTTTTCGAAGGTCTTCTTGCTTGAAAGTATGTGATCCAAACTTTTCAAATTATTGACCAAAATTGTCAGTCCTGTTGATATCCAAGAGGGCCGGTAAGCCTAATGAACTTTTGCTCTGTAGTTTGTACATATGTGACCCAGCACCACAAAAGGGACGTTAAGTCGCTGGGATAATTTCTCACAACATGCTTGGAAAGTCAAAATCTCATTTTGGGGGTGTTTATTTTGAGTTATGAGTACAGTATCTTCATGTTATCTAACATCTACCTTTCATGTTTATAAAGGACAATCTTTAATGTGGTCTCTAAATGGTCTTATAAGTGCTTTAAAACGAGTAGGTCAATGCATTTTCTTCAGCTAGGCCAGACTTTAGATTGTGTTTTCTCAAAATGGCCGACGCTCACCATACTATTTAAAAGCTCACAACTCTGGAACGGAAAAAGATGCAAGAATGGTTCTTGTATCATTACAAAGAGAAGGGTCTACACCTAATGTCCCTTTTCCCTTTGCTTACTGTCGTCTACTATATTTCTGCCATACTTGGGTCATATTTTTGTATATTATAAGCATTATTTTGTCTTTTTTTTAATTTTGCAAATTGAACTTTTTTGTTAATTTCAGCACCAACTCAATAGTAACACAGGTTAACTGCATCGCATGCACATGTATGTGCATAGAAAATAGTTCTATCAGGCTCTTAGGTAGAGAAAAACTAGCATTCTTTAGACAAGTGACCGATCTAGATTTATCTATCATACCTTCTGTGAGCAAGTCAACAATGTTCACTCACTAATTGCAAATCAATTGAGAGATCAAATTATCTACTTTTAGATAATACACACTGTGCTCTTCCAAAAACAATGCACTCTACTACACATAAAATTAAGTGGAAACTCTCATAGTCTGCCTTATCAGTGGTCATCAGTTATCTGTATCAGACCACTACTTTTTGTATAATAATCATTGAGTTTTCACAAACTGACATCAAGTGACAACAAATTTCAGTTCCTTTAACCCTTTCAACGCCAGCCATTTTTCTGCCAAAACTTTCCATTAAACTTACCTGGGTAGAGAAAACTTAAAAGATTTAATCTGCAATATTTGGGATTCCTTTGCGACACCCATACAAATTAAAATAGGGCCTATTCTCTTACCTCCTAAAATTAAGAACACAAGATCACTGGATACCAGACCCTCATGAGATGCCTTTTAGTGACATGGGTGTTCAATCATTGTGGTGCAAAGAGGCGACAGTGGCGAAGAAAGGGTTAACACTCTTTTGGAGGCATATGTTAAAATGAAAAGGCATCCTATCAATCTCTACAAAATGACAGAGATGTCTGCATGATCATGTGAATATTTTGCTCTTTCTTTTCTACTTGAGAACTGTCTACAGTGTGGGTCATTAAAAGAAGATGATTAATTGGATTGTATTACAATTTGCCATATCAACACTATCAATATGTACAAAAGTGATTTGTTGAAATTTGCACACAAAAAGCCATTCATACAAGGGTGTTTTTTCTATATAATACAGCGACTATTACAATTTAGGTCCATAAAAAATGTATAATATAAAATGACCTGTAATCAGACAATCGGAAATTAATAGGTGTAATTTTCTGTGAATTAATTTTGTCCTTTCACAAATAAAGCATGTTGTACTGTAAGCATGCCTAAAAAAAAAGAGAGAAAAAGAAACCAGGCATATTTGCATTAAAAAAAACCCAATAAAACAATACTGTAGTGCATATAAACAACATTACCAGTATCAACAAATGTATTAAAGATTATTGCTTAGCCTCAGCCGATTCTGACATGAGAACCCGGAACTCCTACTCTGAGGCCATTTTAGAATATAGTTGTACTGAAAATTGAGGAAGATGCTGCTAGCAGAAGTCTCAGAACAAAACTGGTTTCACGACATGTCAATGCGCTGTGAGAAAGTCATCACTGACTCCTGCTTAGCATCTCTCATCCAAAATAAAAACAAACAACTTTCCACAAGAAGTGGGTGTCATGATGACATGCAAACACCTTGAATACTACCTAAACACAAATATTCAAAGCAGACAAGTTTTCAAAGGTAAGAGGAGAAAAAAGAAAAAAAGAAAACAAACACGAAGCTGTCTTCTTCCTTCTGAAAAGCACAGCACCACATCCAAAGAATCGAGTCTCATCACTTACGAACATGCTCCATGCCAGAAGAGGGTTGCAGCCTGCGTTGAAAAATGCCCTCTCCGCTCCCAAGGAGCATTATAAGTTGATATATCTAATCTGAATAAAACCAGGGAAGCATAGAGAAGCCCTTGCATGTACTTCTGGCTGAGAAATCTGTCCCACATACCGCCAAGTACTAGAGAACACGATGTCCAGTAACCAATGAGAGCCGGGTTTCATGTCGTCGACACTGATTTTCTTCAGGCATATCGCTGCCTGCAAGGTCATTACATTCTCATGGGTGCAACTCCCCCCCCCAAATACCCTGAAAGGCTGGGGTCCAGGGACCCATGGCCCCGGCAGGGTACAGGGGCAGAACCCCATTGGACGATTCAGGGGGGCAACTTAATTAATAAGAGAGAGAGATAACGAGACAGACGGACAGTTAAAAATGATAGACAAAGACAGTTTGAGTCTGATAAGCCTTGTAAAATTATTACATTGCCTTTGTAAACTTCCAAGTTAGAACAACTAGACTAAGTTACTAAGTTCAAAACATCCAAAATTGCTTGTGGTCAATTTTTGTTGTTGATGAATTAAAAGAAGTTCAGTTTCTGGTAAAATTAAAAATAGTGAAATCAGTGTAAAAATGAAAGAGTAGCAGCCATGCATTCTGATTTGATGTTCAGGCAGCTGGCTTCAGGCCCATCCACATGCACCAAGTATGGTAGGTCAGGGAGGAAAGATGCAAGAGAGAAATCAAGCTGCTGATCCACTGACCTTGCGGGTCTGTCCCAGACGCAGCACCTTGAGGGCAGAGGGCACCACCATGCGCTTCTGCTTGTCGTAGGGCGGGGGGATCCCCTCAAAGGTCTTGAGGCGCTCCATGGCCTCCTTGCCGCGTGCAGTCTTGTGGGGCAGCATGCCTGGAAAAGAACAATAATCCACCCCCGTCAGGCTTTGCACAGGCCTACATGTCCAGCCTTCTGGACTGAATCAAAAGTCACTCTCCCTGTCAAAGCATTCTTTTTAACATACTGATGAACATTTGTTGGGCTTCGATTTTTTTGGATTATTCAATTACCAAAAAAATCAATCATAATCATTATGTAGTAACATTGTTTGTTTTTTAAGCTGTCCAAAATTTCAGAAAATGGCTGTTGACAGCCAGTGCCATTGTCACCCTGAATGGCTCAGATGGTAGTGCATGTTGTGTGTTTTCACAATGCTGTCAATGTTGTGGAACATAATCATCATTGCTCATCAGGGTGACCAGGTGCACTTCACATTAAAAAAAGAGCAAAAAACGGACTACTGGGAAACTATGGCTACTAAAAATATTCATACTAAAAATAACCCTACTGCAGACTGACTTGTCCTAAGACAGATACTAGTCTCCCACCACAAAATCCTGCTGAACTTATATATCCTACTTTCAAATGGCGGAAGGAAAAATATCACAATATTTTTTTCAACAAAAAAAAACCCCAAAATGCGCCCATATTTTAGTTTGCAGCGAATTTTCAAGCGTCTTACAACTTGAAGAAAATTTTAAATGTTTTTTTTCTTACAACAATATTAAGTTACAATGTTATGAATCAAGATATTACACACTTTATAAATTTTGACAATTTTTACCAGAGTTGCCTAACTAATTTTAAAGCAATTTTCTATAAAAGATCCACTTCCATCAACTTACAAGACATGTGCGCCTACACTGGCTGAAAATACACCTGTTAGAGTAATTGCCGAGTGTGCTATGTATAGATTTTCTGTTATTCATTCTGGCAACATTTCAGACCCATTGTGATTTCATGACGTTATTCAATGTAGGTAAGGAAACATCATCATCAACATTGCCAAACATTTCTATTGACCAATAAAATAAAACAGCGTTTAGCATAAGTTGTCAAAAATGTACAAAATTCTTATCTCGAAATGGCTCAGATGGTAGTGCATGTTGTGTGTTTTCACAATGCTGTCAATGTTGTGGAACATAATCATCATTGCTCATCAGGGCGACTGTGTGCACTTCACATTAAAAAAAGAGAGCAAAAAATGGACTCATGGAAAACTAAAGCTACTAAAAAAATCATACTAAAAATAACCCTACTGCAGACTGACTCTTGTCCTGAGACAGATACTAGTCTCCCACCGCAAAATCCTGCTGAACTTATATATCCTACTTTCAAATGGCGGAAGTTAAAAAATCACTATTTTTTTTAAAATCAGTTGTTTTTTCTTACAATATTAATTAAGTTACAATGTTATGAATCAAGTTATTACACACATTTTTTCAGCTTTTTTGACACACGTATTTCTATAATAAATATTGACAATTTTTACCAGATCTGGCGAACTAATTTTAAAAGCCATTTTCTATATAAGATCCACTTCCATCAACTTACAAGACCTGTGCGTCTGCATTGGCTGAAAATACACCTGTTAGAGTAATTACTGAGTGTGCTACGCATATAATTTCTGTTATTCATTCTGGCAACATTTCAGACCCATTGTGATTTCATGACGTTATTCAATGTAGGTAAGGAAACATCATCATCAACATTGCCAAACATTTCTATTGACCAATAAAATAAAACAGCATTTAGCATAAGTTGTCAAAAATGTACAAAATTCTTATCTCAAAACTCTTTCAGTGCTGATATTTACTATACAGCTTTCATTAGTTTTAGGTAATCCAAATGCAGCATGTTGATTGTCACAAGGACTCAAACTCCTCTTCATGTTTAAGAGACCTGCAGATCTTCAGATTGTGGGCGGGTCCAGGCCATTGACCCGCATTGACAGTGATTTGACCCCTCATTTTGTGCACCCATGGATCATCTGACCCATGAAGTTTATAACAAAATTTAAGTGTAATACAACGGTGACACATCACTGGCATATTATTTTGGAAACTGACCCATCATTTTCTGTAATACTACAGTGACACATCACTGGCCCATTATTTTGGAAACTGACCCATCATTTCCTGTAATACTAGTGACACATCACTGGCCCATTATTTTGGAAACTGACCCATCATTTTCTGTAATACTACAGTGACACATCACTGGCCCATTATTTTGGAAACTGACCCATCATTTTCTGTAATACTACAGTGACACATTACTGGCCCATTATTTTGGAAACTGACCTGTCATGTTCTGTAATACTAGTGACACATCACTGGCCCATTATTTTGGAAACTGACCCATCATTTTCTGTAATACTACAGTGACACATCACTGGCCCATTATTTTGGAACTGACCCATCATGTTCTGTAAGCAGGGGTCATATGACCCATGAAGTTTGAAAACAATCTGAAGTTCTGGACCTGAAATGAACGCCCTTCAGCAAGGTTGGAGGCTCCTTCAGCCTCAGGTTTCTTTCCGTAGTATGTGTGCACGTGTCTCTTCCCTGCAGACTGTGGCGATATTCTTATTCTGTGCCTGTCTTTCATGCCACACTAGCCAGTGCGTCAAAAGAACAACTTCTGTTTAACCCTTTCCCTTTCGCCGCCAGCCATTTTTCAGCACACAAAAAGACCATTAAACATTAACTGGGTAGAGAAACAAAATCATCTGCAATATTGAGATTTGTTAATAACATTAGGCCTATCTTTACCTCCCAAAATAAAATAAAAATAGGGTCTTCGGATAACAGGCCCTGATTTTATGCCTTTTAGTGACATGGGTGTTAAACCATTGTGGTGCATAAATGCGACATTGCGTTTTTGGCTTAGACAAGTCAGGAAAGATGTATCTAGACTATTATCTCAGATTGAGTCTAATACATTTCTTATACATTTTATAAGAAAATCAATATTTCCTCAATGTTTCTCTGGCAGTGAAGGGGTTAATATTACTGGCCATAGGTAAAATGCTATTCAAACTGAAAAGCAAAACAACTGAATACATGCAGCTACATGTACAATATTTGCAACGACATCAAACTGATTTTGTCTCCTTAATTTCATTCACAACTGGCCTTCACAATCTGGTCATATTACAAATCTTTTGAGCAGTGCTTCAGAATACGTCTTGATTTCATGCAAGAATCAATGTAGGTAAGGATAAGGTCATCATCAACACTGCTAAGTAAAAATCCAACACACACTTGACTCGAGACACTATAACACAAAATTTCAAAGTTCCAAGTTGTACCCCAAGTTAGCACAATCAAAACGACTATATTTTTAACAAAAATGTTCAAGCTATTGCGTGCTAATGCCAGACCTGGCTACATATTTATTTTTAACAAAAATGTTCAAGCTATTGCGTGCCAATGCCAGACCTGGTTACAAGTCTTGAGTAGTCTGGGTAGCTGAAATGAGTAGTTTTGGTGTAAAATGTGTAGTCATATTCATTAGAACCACCAAACACTGGTGAAAATGGAGTAGCAATCAAGAATTAAAGAGCATTATTATTTATAAATTTTGAAGAGTAGTAGAGGTCCAAACTGAATAGAATACTACTTGAAAATAGCAGACTAAACAGGTCTGCAATGCATGCACACACAGGGCTCCCAGGGACCCCCATTCTACAGGACCCTCTAAAAGAATGTGCAGGGGGTCCCATGGATGCACTAGAAAAATTATTTTTAGCATTCGCTATGCCACTAACCCGCCTCTAGGACCCTCTATACTGTAAGCGAAGGAGTCCCTGGGACCCCTTGTTTAGCGGGACGATTGGGAACCCTGACACACACGCATATTTCAACTTTTTTTTTACCCAAGTGATGTGACCGTGTACAATTGTAACCGTACCTCTGACGACGCGGATGAACATCTTGGAGGGGGCACGGAAATGGAAGGGGCCCCGCGACGGCTTCACATTGCACCTCTTCTTCAGGTACTCCAAGTACTTCACTGAAAACATGCATGCATCCATCTTAGTCCTTCACATTGCACCTCTTCTTCAGGTACTCCAAGTACTTCACTGAAAACATGCATGCATCCATCTTAGTCCTTCACATTGCACCTCTTCTTCAGGTACTCCAAGTACTTCACTGAAAACATGCATGCATCCATCTTAGTCCTTCACATTGCACCTCTTCTTCAGGTACTCCAAGTACTTCACTGAAAACATGCATGCATCCATCTTAGTCCTTCACATTGCACCTCTTCTTCAGGTACTCCAAGTACTTCACTGAAAACATGCATGCATCCATCTTAGTCCTTCACATTGCACCTCTTCTTCAGGTACTCCAAATACTTCACTGAAAACATGCATGCATCCATCTTAGTCCTTCACATTGCACCTCTTCTTCAGGTACTCCAAATACTTCACTGAAAACATGCATGCATCCATCTTAGTCCTCCTCCATTTGACTTTCCTCTCACAGTAAATTCAAAAAGAATTAACTTTTGCTCAGTTTACTTTGCGAAATGCTTGTTTGTTTGGTTGTTGTTGTTTTTTGTTCACACTCTATAATGAAGAGTTAATGATAGATTTGGTTTCCTCAGAAATTCAAATGAGCGTCATAAAAATTCAGACAATGTAGGTAATTAAACATCATTGGAAACCATTGAACAAATAGTTCATTGTTGCAGCAAGGCATGCATTCTAACGTGAATGTTTTCACGCTTCTATAAAACCTCATCTTGTCCAAAAGAACACATTTTTCTCAAGCCCAAGTAAAACAATTACTCAAAATAACAATATTTTCCCAAAACCCAGTCTTTAACTTTACCCTAAACAAATGCATTTCTTCTAAATAAATGAAAACCAGCCAAAGAAATAATAACTCCTTGCCCTTGACCTTACAAAAATTGCTTGTCCAAGATTAAAAGAAACTGGATTTAAATCAAACTTTCATATTTTCTTATTATGATTGTCCAGAAGCAGAACACCATTCATCAGTGCTTCATGCAACTGTTTTATCTTTAAACCTGAGCAAGGCAACTAAACTGTGGCTTTAAGTTCAAGTCAAGTCATATCTATTCTGTTCTCTTTCTTTAAACCTGAGCAAGGCAACTAAACTTTGGCTTTAAGTTCAAGTCAAGTCATATCTATTCTGTTCTCTTTCTTTTAACCTGAGCAAGGCAACTAAACTTTGGCTTTAAGTTCAAGTCAAGTCGTATCTATTCTGTTCTATTTCTTTAAACCTGAGCAAGGCAACTAAACTTTGGCTGTAAGTTCAAGTCAAGTCATATCTATTCTGTTCTATTTCTTTAAACCTGAGCAAGGCAACTAAACTTTGGCTTTAAGTTCAAGTCAAGTCATATCTATTCTGTTCTCTTTCTTTAAACCTGAGCAAGGCAACTAAACTTTGGCTTTAAGTTCAAGTCAAGTCATATCTATTCTGTTCTCTTTCTTTAAACCTGAGCAAGGCAACTAAACTTTGGCTTTAAGTTCAAGTCAAGTCATATCTATTCTGTTCTATTTCTTTAAACCTGAGCAAGGCAACTAAACTTTGGCTTTAAGTTCAAGTCAAGTCATATCTATTCTGTTCTCTTTCTTTAAACCTGAGCAAGGCAACTAAACTTTGGCTTTAAGTTCAAGTCAAGTCATATCTATTCTGTTCTCTTTCTTTAAACCTGAGCAAGGCAACTAAACTTTGGCTTTAAGTTCAAGTCAAGTCATATCTATTCTGTTCTCTTTCTTTAAACCTGAGCAAGGCAACTAAACTTTGGCTTTAAGTTCAAGTCAAGTCATATCTATTCTGTTCTATTTCTTTAAACCTGAGCAAGGCAACTAAACTTTGGCTTTAAGTTCAAGTCAAGTCATATCTATTCTGTTCTCTTTCTTTAAACCTGAGCAAGGCAACTAAACTTTGGCTTTAAGTTCAAGTCAAGTCATATCTATTCTGTTCTCTTTCTTTAAACCTGAGCAAGGCAACTAAACTTTGGCTTTAAGTTCAAGTCAAGTCATATCTATTCTGTTCTATTTCTTTAAACCTGAGCAAGGCAACTAAACTTTGGCTTTAAGTTCAAGTCAAGTCGTATCTATTCTGTTCTTTCTTTAAACCTGAGAAAGGCAACTAAACTTTGGCTTTAAGTTCAAGTCAAGTGGTATCTATTCTGTTCTATTTCTTCTACTCACATTTGTTTCTGTAGAAGTTTCCTGAGATGTGGATTCCTTCACATCGCACCAACACAACTCTCTGGCCTGGAAATAAAAATCAAGTACTCAGACCACAACACCGCACTTTCTTTTTCACACATATAGGTCATTCCCTTGGACAACGTTGTTTTTATTTATTGAGGGGGGAGTTGTTCGTTTGTTCTTTCACAAACAGAAGAAAAACTGACCTTTTTTGTCAAAAGTTCTGACACACAGAATTTTCATACAATTCATCATTGAACAAAACCTGGTTAACCAAGAACCAAAATCTCAATTCCTCACAGAAGTTCAGAGGTCCAGACACAAACAAGTTTCATCATTTCTGGTTCTGTAGAAACCTTGAATTAATCAGATTTTTATGAAGGAAGTCATAAAAAAAATATGCAAAATCCTGTTAATTTATATCTTTTATGTGCTAAGGGAGAAAAAAAATAGGGTAAAGATGACCTCCACATAAATTAAAATAAGATCCACTCAAATGTTTCGTATAAGTCCTGAACTTGTCTTTTTTTCCACACACACACATGAAAATACACCAAATGTCTAAACATTGAATTTGAAATTGCATCCATATGCATCTCTTATAATAAAACTTTTACATCCATAAGTTTCTACAACTAATCACAACACCCATTGAAGAACTTACAACAAAAAAGTGCATATTTGCATTCACAGAATGTGACATATTCACATTACAAAACATAAACATAATAGAACACTAAATTATCTTCCATTACAACAACAAAAACTTTACAAAACATTATCTCGGAATAACTTTTCAAGATAACAGAAAAAAAAATGTAATCTAAAAATTAGAAACATCATGTCAGTCTGCATTTACCAACAGCGTTGCAAATTGAACTGCCAACTATTTAGCTACTTTCTGTTCTAGCAATGGAACAATTGAATTCGGACCCCTGTAAGTTCCAGAACAGACATGAGCCGTGATGAGGTATGCAGATGTCTCAGATTTTATATGGTTTCATTGGATCTCAATGCGCTGTGAGAAAATCATCATAGACAGCTGCTCCCCTTGCCTCCTTAGACTAGTAAGAATTTGTTAAAATGAAATAAAATGCTAAAATAAAATTATCATTAAATGCTACATGGACTTTTCTTATCAAAGGCCTTTCTTCTTCTTCTTCGATCGCGCAGTTTCCTGTCAATTATGAGCACAGATTCCTCATGCTGCCATTATGCGCCTAACTAAGAAATAGTTAGGCCCAACATGTCCGACTTCGGCTGGAGGAAATCTTTTTGAATGTGATTCTTGAAAAAAGCCAGGAGAATGGACGTTAGGCAGAAAGATAGTAGATGACAATAAGCAAAGGGAAAAGGCAGAGTCAAAGAGAGTGACAGATGAGAAGAAGCTACAAGCACAGAAATTCCAGAAGGTGGGGGAACTATTTATACAAAAGGCCCCCCAGTATCCCCACGGGGGGATCAAAGGCCTCTTAAAACTTTTTTTTAATTCTTTTTTTTAGGTGTCACCAGAACCTACCATTAGTAATAGATTTTTGTTGACGAAGCTTAGCCTCATAGCAAGGAAGGAATTTCTCAACATCAAGTCTACACAACAGCTAGGGGCCATATTCCATGATGCAAGAGCTTAATAATTTGCTTAGCTTTTCCTACTTTTTCGTGTTAGATTTTGAATCTTGAATTGAAACAACTTGAAGTTGAACTCTGTTTCAGGATTTCAAATGCTGAACAACAAATCTCAAACCAGAAAACATGATTACTTCACTGTGCAATTAATTACAAGAAAAAAAAAGAAAAAAAATGAATCTTTCAATAAAATGCAAGATCCGTTCACATGCATAACTTGATATCTAACACTAAATTAATGATCTTGTCCCATTACAAAAAAAATTCAAATAAGTCTTCAGGGTCGGACAGTAACGGCTGCCTGACTGCCCGGGGCAGGTAGTCAGTTGCAAGTGTCGGGCAGGTTGCGAACTCGATGACCTGCCCGCCGGGCAAGTGCTTAGAAAAAAAAATCTCACACAGTTTATTTCAGTCCGTTGTAAAAAACGCAAGTCAGGTTCTAGGCCTACAACGCAGGCTACTACTACATCAACAATGATAGGCCCTACTATCACCACGCTCGCGAGTAGTTTGACTTGAGGTCAGCATCACTTCCGTAAAATCGGATAGCCATTTGTATCGAGCAAGACGATTGGCTAAAGAAAATTCATTATCCAATCAGAATGAAGCATACTTAGCCAGTCAATTGCAGACAGGCTTTGGCAAAATGGCAGACGATATTATGACATGTGCTTCGGGTTCAGACAAGAAATCAAAACAATGTTTTTTTAAGCTAAACGTTTTATTTCTGCACTGCAGATTCTAACAATATCAAGATAACATTTTGCTTATCATGGGTGAAAAATGTTTTTTGTAATTCCCTTGGAGCTGTGTGACAGGATGGCCAATCATGAAGACTCTTTCTACTAGCTTTTTCACTCATGGCACATTCACATGGGTGCATGCGGTGACCAAAGAGTTTGCCTGAACTTCCCATCATAACCCTTGCAATAATGGTCCATTTAAGAGCAAAAATAGCATGAGAAGAGCCCTATCTTCAGGCAGACCACTGCCTGAACCAGCATCAAATTGCCTGAATTCAGGCTTCAGGCACACCCACATGCACCCCTGCATTCATTTATCGGGCAGGTGGCTAAAACTGGGCGGCAGGTTGCAAAAACAGTTAGTCCTACCCTGGTCTTCAACCGGATGCTGTTCCCTAAGATCATAAAAACCACAGTAAAGATCAGTCTCTTACTTGTATCCTTGGTTAAGCAAATACAATAAAGAAATAATCTCAGCTGATTCTAGGATTTTGAAAAAGTTCCCCCCCCTAAGAATGAAAAAAGGGGGGCAGGTCCAATGGATACGAGGGGAAGGCGGCCGATTCAATCTTCGCTAGCTATGGCCACTTCTTCAGCCACTTGTCTTGGAACCGGTGTTCCCTCGCACTAGTGCCGTTACCTTCGGGCTGCTTCTCTGAGACTGTTGATGCAGTAGCTGTTTCTGCAACATCTTCTGCACACTCGTTTGGCAGAGGATTTCTTTTTTTTACTTTGCCACCACAAAAATCAGTCGAAGAGCGTCATTGTCCGCTTCATTTTGAAGAAAATTCAACATGGCAGGTAGGACTTTCGCAACTTCTTGTTGGTAAGAAAATGAACGCCATTGATCGATTGATTTACACTAACATTGTAAAGGAACCATGTAATGTCGAGAAATCATTCATTCCTGCTCGATGCTTTCGGTTTCTGCAGACGACGGATTTAGCAGACGACAAAGGAATTCTCGCAGTGATCTATAAAAAGTGCGGGCATTTGTGCAAATATGCGGGTGTTGGCCCGCGTTTAGACCCGATTATTGCTGGAGGAACAGATTTTTGGGGGATTGTACCAATCCCGCGCCCTAGAATCAGCTCTGGATCTGTGCACATCTCACAAAAATGGGAGAACAAGATCAGAAACTCAGTTCCTCACAAATTTTCAGAGGTCCAGACACAAAAAAATATTTCATCATTTCTTGTTCTCTAGAATGGTAAAGCTAAACACAAGTTTGTTAAAATTTCCGCTTTCAAATACTTTACAGCATAAAAAATGACAGCGTGTGTATCCATACTTCTAACACAAGCTTTTGACTTTTGCAGGTATCAATTACATTTACATGGATGCAACTCCCCAAAATGAAAGGCCGGGGTCCAGGGACCCATGGCCCCGGCAGGGTACAGAGGCAGAGCCCCATCGAACGATTCAGGGGGGCAAGTTAAAAGAGAGAGACGAGATAGACAGTTAAAATGATAGACAGAGACAGTTTGAGTCTGATCAGCATTGTAAAATTATTACACTGCCTTTGTAAACTTCCAAGATAGAATAACTAGACTAAGTTGAAAACACCCAAATCGCTTGTGCCGTTGTGGTCAAAAAATATTTTTTGATTAATTAAAAAAAGCTGAAGTTCAGTTCCTAGTAAAATTAAAAATACTGAAATCAGTGTAAAAATGAAAGAGTAGCACCCATGCATTTACTGCCCTTCTCTTTAAGTTTAAGTTTTTAACTTACCTTGCAAAAGAGTTTTGGCTGTGATGGCTGCTAGGCGTCCCAGCAGATGCCCCCTGGCATCAATAATGAGTGGCTGGGGAAAAAATTACATGCTCCAAATTCAAGTCATTTCATGTAAAGAGTCACAGAGACAGAAAGACAAATTCCCACACTTGCCACGCCAAATTGGAATCATCAGGAATTTATTTGCATCAATTCAAATTGAATTAAAAACAATTCACAACATCTGACTTACATTCTCACTGAGCAATTTCTTGTTTTTGTATCTACAGTGAAAATCGCTTACGTCAAAATTGAAGGGACTGAAAATTAGACACAAATCAATCACTAGTGCTAATGGTATTTCCACATGGGGCAGAAGTCGGCGCTGAAAATGGCGACTGTTGCGACAAAAGTACGTTTTTAAAACAAATGATTTCCTCTCAAATCCAGTCGCTTCAAAACATTTCTTTGTTCCAACCAAAATGCTCAATTTTACCAGCAACAAGTAAATGTATTCACACTTCTAATAGGTTGAACATAGAATCAATAATGACGGAGCGCTTACCTTCGACATCATGCCCATGATGAACTTGTGTGGAAAAAGAACGGAAAGGGGGCTACAGACTTCCACTTCCGCTACGGAGTCCCAAAAGCTAAGGGACGCAACTCTCCGCATAATTTTTTGTTCTAGAGCCAAGTCACAGATTCAAAATCACTCCAAACGCTTCCTTCCATAGAGCGACCAGTCCTAGTTATTAGGTACTACATGTAGCCGCGAACGAAGAGAGCGAAGCCGGTAATTACCAGCTCTTCTTCTTCACAGTACGTAGCCACAATCAACACACTGATTAGTATGCCACGGAACCGGCCAACAAAACCCTGGGTTTTCTCAGACGGAACTTAAAGATCAGCAGCATTACCATTAAGGAACGAGCTTACAAAGCCTTCGTGCGTCCCTTGCTTGAGTATGCCTGCTCTGTCTGGGACCCATACACTGAGGAGAACATTGGCAAGTTGGAGGCGGTCCAGCGTAGGGCAGCACGATTTGTGACCAATCAGTACAGGCCTACATCAAAAAAGAAGAAAAAAAATTAAATAAATAAAACAAATTAAAATAATATCAAATTGGAAATCGATGGGACTGCTAAAAAGCTTAACGGCTTGATTAGTCCCTATTCTACTACTACTACTACTACTACATCAAGTGTGAGCACCATGATCGAGAACCTGGGCTGGGAATCACTGGAGAGCAGACGGCAGAGGACCAGGCTCTCCACGCTGCACAAGATCAGCACAGACGCTGTACACTACCTAAATCTGCAAGCCAAGCTGGTGCCTCTTCCATCTCGGCAAAGGCGTGGACATCACCTGCAGTTCCAGCGAATCCAGTGCCGCACTAAGTACAGGTCAAACTCGTTCCTCCCAAGGACCATCAGGGAGTGGAACGAGCTGCGGCAGGACTCCATCGCAGCCTTCACTGCTGACGTGCGTGGCACTGACGTCGGGACTGCAGGCTGACCAGTAGCTCATCAGTCTCGCCCCCCCCCCCCCCTCCGCCCCCTTCCGCCGTCCTTGCTTCTCCCTTACCCACTCCAATCCCTATTTTTTGTTGTCACACCACCACTGCCAACTGAAATTTGAACACCACCGGAACCCCTCTTTTTCAGTCTTTTTTTTCAAAAGGTGCCAGAATGGTCAGCTCATTGACCGTGGGCCCTCAAGAGAAGAAGAAGAAGAACCGGGGAGGTTCATCCACATATGCCGGAAGAAAGGGCCAGGAGGCCAAAGATTAAAGAAAGAAGAGAGGAAAGACAAACTGAAAACGCCTAGCTTGATGGGAATCTGCAGGGGAGGAGGGGGGGGGGAGAGGGAAGAATGTAGGGGGGGGGGGGGGGGGGGGGGCTTTTGCTTGGTTGCTAGACTGCTGACCCCTGAGTGGGGCCACCAGCCGCAGCAGGTGCAGCAGGTGGGTGTCCTTTGAGGAAATATCAGAGGATCTATCAAGAAATGGATTTCAAACTTCCTGATGCCCAGAACTCAGAACAGCTGTGGTTGTGGAGGGCAGCCGGTCTGATCCCGTCGCCGTGAAATCCCCCAGGGTATATAGCGTCATCAGCCCCTGTCTCTCAGTCCTGGTCTACATAAATGACCTCCCAGACAGAGTGGCATCTCGATCCTATCCGCCTCTTTGCTGATGACACCATCTTGTATCGAGAGCAGGCAGACCAACAAGACCAGCAGCTACAGGAAGAGTTTGTGGATGCAACCAGGGATGGCTTTTTTAGAACAAGTGGTGACTAGACCAACAAGAACAAGAGAAGGCCAGAAATCCAATATTTTAGACTTAATTTTTGTTAATGACATTGAGCTCGTCTCAGATGTTGAACATTTATGCCCTCTAGGGAAAAGTGATCACCAAGTTTTAAACTTTTTAATCTATATAAATGCAAACAAATTTGACAGTACACCGCAAGCACAGAACAAAAAATTTAATTTTAAGAGAGCACATTTTACTAAAATGAAAGAATACTTCGCAAACGAAGAGTGGACACATTTTGAGGCTTTGGAGGTTGATGATTGCTGGCAGATTATTCGGGACAAAATTCACAAATCAATGGAAGAACATATTCCCAAAATCAAAAGGAACATGAAAAATAAAAAATATTCAAAAACATACTGGATGTCAATAGGACTTAGAAAAGGTGTTTGAAAGAAATAGAGGCTTTACAAAAGATTTTTGGAAAACAACAAATCTAAGCAAGGTAAAAAATATCGAGAATATATAAAAGAAAGAGACAAGAGTGGTAAGCAATTAAAAAGGGAGAGAAAAACTCATGAACGAAAAATAGCTGATAACTGTAAACAAAACCCTAAACTGTTCTGGAGGTACATTAATTCCAGATTGAAAATGAACACAGGGATTAGTCCACTTAAAGATAAAGATGGTAATCTTGTATGTGATGATGAGGGTACAGCTAATATTTTAAACAACTACTTTTCTAGTGTATTTACTAGAGAAAACACAGACAATTTACCAAGTGTAAATTCTAAGGTGTCTCAGGCTCATAAATGTTCTGATGTTCATGTTTCACAAGAACAGGTAAAACTGAAACTGAAGGAATTAGACCCCAACAAAGCCCAGGGCCCAGATAGTGTGCCAGCACTGATTTTGAAAGAACTGTCTGAGGAGCTGGCCTCACCTCTAACTATTTTATTTAGCAAATCCTTACAAACAGGTGAGCTGCCCGCAGACTGGAAAAAAGCTGAAGTAGCAGCCATCTTCAAAAAGGGTACAAAATCTGAACCAGGAAATTACCGGCCTGTAAGCCTCACGTGTATTAATTGCAAAATTTTAGAACAATTTATTAGAGACACAGTTGTAGCCCACATGACAAATTTTAACCTGTATTCAGAATGTCAACATGGCTTTAGGACAGGAAGATCTTGTATGACCCAGTTGACGGATGTCATGGACAATTTTACTAAATTTTTAGATGAAAAGGAAACTTTTGATGTGGTATATTTAGATTTTCGCAAGGCTTTTGACTCCGTCCCACACGAACGATTGCTATTAAAGCTTCAGTCTTATGGTATAGATGGGAACATATTAAGATGGATAGGAAATTTTCTTACGGGTAGAACACAAAAGGTACGAATAAATGGTAAATATTCTTCTGAAGCAGCAGTGTTGAGTGGCATTCCACAAGGTAGCATCCTAGGCCCCATTCTGTTCACAATTTTTATTAATGATCTACCGGATCAAGTAGAAAGCATATGTAAATGTTTTGCGGACAATACCAAAATATACAATACTTCAAAAAATTCTAAAACAATTCAACATGACATTGACAGACTAATAAGCTGGACAGAGAAATGGAATCTGTATTTTAATGATAGTAAATGTAAGGTGATGCATTTAGGAAAGAATAATCCAAGTTGCAATTATGAAATCTCACATGGTACCGACAAACATATTCTAAAAACTTGCAAAGAGGAAAAGGATCTTGGAATTATCTTTGACTCTGGATTAACATTTGATAACCACATTAATACGGCTATTGGTAAAGGCAACAAAATGCTGGGCCTAATTACAAGAAGTTTTATTGGGTTAGATAATATAGTATTTTTAAAACTATATAAAAGTTTGGTCAGACCTCATCTAGAGTATGGAAATCAGGTTTGGAGTCCGTTTTTAAAAAGGCAATCGGCAGCATTAGAAAGGGTCCAAAGACGAGCATCAAAATTGATGAAAGGCGTTAGTCACATTGATTACGAACACAGACTAAGAAAGTTGAAATTACCATCTCTGAAATACAGAAGAATTCGTGGGGATCTGATAAATACATACACAATTTTTCACAGTGATAACAATATTAATAAATCTTTGTTCCAGCTAACAACTGACTCAAGAACCCGTAACAGTGATTTAAAAATACTAACCCAGTATAGCCGAACTAATATTAGAAAAAATGTATTTTCTAACAGAGTAACAAAGTTTTGGAATACTCTTCCTGCACATATTAAACGAGCACAGAATCTAATACAATTCAAAAACCTCCTTGGTGGATACACCAACATATCAAAACTGCAATACGAGCATGACTAAAAGGCAGATTTGCCGAAAACAAAATACAAAAACCTCTCATGTCCTAACTACCTGACCTGACCTGAAGGCACTGGAACAATGGGAACATGCAATTCCGGGTCACCCAGACAAATGCAGTTATATCATGATGCACGTCTCCCTAAAACTGTGGAATTCAGTAGTCAAATTCATTTGACAGCAAGGCCACCACAGGGTGAGGCCAACTTATAATAAGAATTATCACCATATGGTCCGAAAATAAAGGTTGGGGGGGATAGGGGGGGGGGGGGGGGAGAGAGAGAGAGAGAGAGAGAGAGAGAGAGAGAGAGAGAGAGACAGACAGACAGACAGACAGACAGTTACTACATACAGTAGCCAAATTGATTTGACAGCAGAGGCCAGGTAAGGTCAAAGAGATTACTGGAGCTGGGAAACGGTGTGAGGCAAACTTATAGTAAGAAAGCATTGCCATATGAGAGAGAGAGAGAGAGAGAGAGAGAGAGAGAGAGAGAGAGAGAGAGAGAGAGAGAGAGAGTTAGGGTTATGGACTTAATTTTTTTTATTAAAAATTGAGAGAAAGTACCCCCCCCCCCTCTCTCTCTCTCTCTCTCTCTCTCTCTCTCTCTATCTCTCTCCCCCACTGCCCAGAGAAACATCAACGACATTGAGGCAGTCCAACGTAGAGCAGCACGCATCGTCATGAATGACTGCCATCAAAAGTCCAGCGTGACTGCCATGCTCAACAGAGTGGCCCACGCTGCAAAAACGAAGAGCCGCCACAAGACTCACAACATTCTACAAGATCCTCAAAGGGCAGCTCCAGGTCAGGTGCGAACATCTGCAGCCCTTAGCTGCAAGAGCGAGAAGAGGACACAGCGAGCAGTTCAGCAGGATCCCCTGCCGCACCCAGCAGCGCAGCTCCTCCTTCTTCCCCCGCGCCATCAGAGAGTGGAACGCCCTGCTTCCAGAAACTGTTCAGGCCCCTTCTGCCAAGGCTTTCTTCAGGAGGCTGTTGGCAGAGCACTAAAAGCTCCAGACCCAAGGGTAGGCAGTGGCTGGGCCGGCATCACGGCTGGGTTCCGCTGAACGGCCCCAGTCTGGCTGTCTACCCACCAAAGCTCTCTCTCTCTCTCTCTCTCTCTCTCTCTCTCTCTCTCTCTCTCTCTCTCTCTCTCTCTCTCTCTCTCTCTCTCTCTCCTTTGTGTTCCACTGGAGAGACTACTTGACGGAGAATGTAAAACACTTTGTATTTTAGTTTCCAAGTATATTTTCCACGCCATGAGACAAAGACAGCGATTTTTGGAAGGCTAAACATCAATTTTCAACTCTATGCTAAGATATGATTTTCATTGTTAATTATATTAATTGTGTCTGCATGTGTTGAACCAGTTAATTGTCTATTCTATGTAGATATCGAAAGTAATTGCCAAGAACGTGCAATTTATACTTTTGTTCCTTTTTATTTATGTTCCCCCATTCTCCCCAATGTTTATGTGCCCATGGCCTAAAGACATTAAAGTAATTCAAGTTTCAAGTTTCTCTCTTCTTTGTTTTTGTTTTCTTTTTTCTCTCTCTTCGCCCTTTTCACTGCAGTTGTAATAATAGTCAGAACTGATTTTGACAACTATATTGGAAGAAGAAGAAGAACTTCCAGACTCCGGCTGCGAAGCTCTCTGGAGTCTCTACGAAGAAAGCGAAGCTGGTAATGTTTTCAGATAATTCTGTTTGTTCCAATGTGGCTATCTGTGTGACTATTTATGTTACCACGATAATGTTTGAACGGAGGGACCTAGGATTAGGAAGCTCAGATTTTGCATACGGGTAGATGGAAGTTCAGCTTAACGTCGCGTATCGGCTTTCGCCATGTACGACGGGCTGAACAAACCAACCAGGGTATAAACAAAAATTTATGTTCCTGAATCACTGTCTTAGCCAAAAGGCCGAGAAGCGATCAGAATAAAATACGGGTAGATAGTTAGAATATCTATATATAGGCCAATTGGCCAAGTTCGAAGATGGTCATCGGCCAAAGGTCAAGGTCACTGGAGCCGTTTTTTGCATGACACAATCCAAGGGAAAGAAATTTTGAACGGGACCCTCCTCGTGGGGATACCAGGGGTCTTTTATAAAAAATAGTTCCCCCACTTTCTGGAAGGTCTGTGTTTGTAACTTCCTCTAATCTGCCACCCTTTGACTCTGCCTTTTTCCTTTGTTTACTGTCATCTACTATCTTTCTGACTTATTGGCCTATTCACCTGCCTTATTTTTAAACAAAATCTTCCATATAACGTTTCTCATTTGAATTCCTCCGAAATCGGAATGTGTCGGCTGTATGCAGCAGGAAGACCCAAAACAGAAAATGGACACATACGTGATTTACCCATTGTGGCCTTTTGGCCTAGGAACACATGCAGAAGAAGAACGGGACCTGGGAAGCTCAAAATTTGCATGTGAATAGTTAGGTAGGATATCTAGGCCAGGTTCAAAGATGAAGGTCATTGGTCAAAGGTCAAGGTCACTGGACCTGAGGTGTTTTTTTGTGTGCAAGACACAGACCAAAGGAAACAACTCTTGCTTTGAAACAGGCCACCACTCTGCAACTTGTTACTTCCCTTTTCTTGTCGAAGTCACAGGTGTGCGAGTCCAAGGTTAGTGGATTTGTGTGAGTGTGCTAGAGTGGTTGACCTGGTTTTCTCATTCACTTATTTTGTCAGTTGAGAGTTAATGTTAGGGTTGTGGTCTCTCTTTTTCTGTCTCTCTTACCTGTGTCAAATAAAGGTTCGTTATCCGAGTCAGCCGCAAGGTGAATCACTGCAGCCGAAAATGCTGCAGTGCAGCTGGTGATCTAGCATCTTAACGCTCTAGTGTTTTAAGAGATTTCTGCTTGTTCCTGACAATCTATCCGACTACAGTGTATGTATCGGACTATGTGAACACAATAACGTTTGAACGGAGGGACCTAGGATGTTCAAATTTTGCATGGGGATAGATACTAAAACTAGAGCGTTAAGACGCTAAATCACCAACCGCGCGGCAGCGTTATTCGGCTCCAGTGACCTTGACCTTTGACCCATAACCATTACCGACCTTGGCCTAGATCTTCCTACTACCTACCCGCATGCAAAATTTGAGCACCCTAAGTCCATCCGTTCAAACGCTAGAGAGGATATATACAAACATACAAACACCACCTCAGACACGAGTGAAAACATTACCAATCCGCTCTCTACGATCACGGTTGGTAAACATGCAGATAGGCTAAGTTTGAAAATGAAGGTCATAGGTCAAAGTCACTGGGGCTGAAAATTCTGTTGAGCACCTGGCATGATAATGTTTAAACGGAGGGACCTAGGATGCTCAAATTTTGCATGCGAATACGTACTAAGGATATCTATGCCAAGTACTAAAATGAAGCTCATAGGTCAAAGGGAAAAGTCACGGGAGCCAAAAATGATGCTGAGCACCTGCATGATAAATTTTGAATGGAGGGACCAAGGACGCTCAAATTTTGCATGCTGATGGGTACTTACGATACCTAGGCCAGAATCCAAAATGAAGGTCGGAAGCTCAAATTTTGCATGCTAATAGGTAGTTAGAACATCTAGGCCAAGTTCAAAGATGAAGGTTATTGTTAAAGGCCAAGGTCACTGAAGCCGAAAATGCTGATGTGCATGTCAATGCAGCACACGCACATGCAAGCACACAAGCGTCCATTCGCCACGTCAAACAATGCGGTCATTGGTGAAAGGTTAAGGTAACTGAACCTGAAAATGATGCAGCGTGGCTGGTGGTCTAGTGTCTTAACGTTCTAGTTAAATTGACTATTCTGTCGCAAGGCCTACAACGCTGACTTCACTCATCAAATCAACACGCCAGGACACCTGCTTTGCCTTATTTTGAACACAAGAGCAATATTATTTTTCTTTGGTGAAACAAACCCTGAAACAGACCGCAATACATCACTAGAACATGCAACAAACAAGCACACAAGTGTGAAGTGACTTTTTCACAAGAGACACAACAAAACAACTGGATATTTCGGTGAATGTTGATAAAAGGCGCATTCGCGGAAATATCCAGTTGTTTTGCTGTGTCTCTTGTAAATAAACTAACGTCACTTCACACTTGTGTGCTTGTTTTCCTTGGTGGTGAGCTACTTCTAAGTAAATATACACACTTTAGAGATTTGACCAGAACAACAAACAAACAAGAGCGAAGCGCCGCAATGACTCGCTCAGTGTGTGTGTGTGTGTGTGTGTGTGCCGGTGTGTGTGTCCCATTATTCTGCACAATCTTGCGAGTCTAGTTGATTCACTGGCTGCAAGTCAACTCGGCCTTTTACCAGCTTGTCCTCTTGTCAACTCGTCCCCGGGTGCAAGTCAATGAACAATCTAGTTGAATCCTTTCACCACTAGGTGGCGCAACACTCAAGTGGTCAAAACTTAGTAGTAATCCTTGTTGATGAGAGATCTGAGAGAGAGAGAGAGAGAGAGAGAGAGAGAGAGAGAGTCACACCCTCTCTCTCTCCCCCCAACAAAGATTACTATTAGGTTTTTACCACTTGTGTGTCGCGCCACCTGGCGGTGAAATGATTCAGCTAAGTCGACCATTCGGCCTCAAGCCCTGGTCATTTCGTCCTCGGGTTCACTCGTCCACTAGTAAAACATGCACATGGCTCTATCCGTCTCCATGATGATCATTAGTGATAGCATTTATTACATCGAAGAGGTAGTCGGGTTACAGCTGGAAAGAAAATTTGGGAATGATTGGCTGAGATTGTTATGTTCAGCTACTTTACGATGTTCGGTACTTGTATAATGATTATAAATAAGAAAACAAAGACGCACACATAAAACCAACTGATTCTTGCTTACCAAACGCAAGCATTCCCAACATAATAATGGTAGCAATGCTCAACGCTTTGAGGTGTGTGTTTTATTTTAGCACAAATGCCATGTGGGAGTACTAGTAGTAACAGTTCTTTTATAAGTTTTATACCAATAGATCCCCCAAACCCTTTTTCCTCAATATTTTGGTATGTGGTGTTTTTTTATGCATATCAATGTTTATGCAAGCTTTTGGCTAACTTATACTTTACATCTCCCTGTCCGACAAATGTTCACTGCAAAGCAACATTCTGCCATTCTCAGGAAAGGGATAGGGGTAGGATCAGCCTAGGATTGTTTTCATAAAAAATGAGAAGCAGACTTTGAGATTGAGGGCCATAAACATGAGGGTGATTTTGAAAGAACAATTTCGCCAAGCCAGGACTCCCAGCCCATTTGGCCCCGCCAAATTTGGGGTATATGAAGCGCTGTAAACAAAAAGGACCCTCTAAGAGAATGTGGAGGGGGTCTACAAGATCATACAGGATGCTGCTGAATGACCATTACCAACTTGACCTTTGACATGGTCATATTGTTTAATCTTCAGACCTACAAATTCAAAATTAACCGGATAAATTGGTAGACTAGCTCAAGGTCTGTTCAGGAACTGTAACCTTGCTGCCCTTGACCTTAAACCTTGAATATGGTCACATGTTCAAGGTCAGTGAGGCTTAAAGGCTTTGTTTCTTGCTTTTAGATTTTTCAATCGCATCTTTTTGCACACACAATGGCATTCAAAAGTATACCTCCTGACCAAATGCTGAACATCATTCACAGCACAACATAATCAATGCAGAAAGAAACATAACATCAAGATCACTTGTGGTTTGGCAAAACTTTAATAACCCAATACAGAACGGAAAGTCTTGAGAGTACACAAGTGTTGCATGTCCTGAGTACCGGTACTGTTACAGACTCAGTAGTAAATTTGAATCATGCAGAAACATTAACTCATAGAAATAAACTACCGCATTTTTTAGACAATACGGCAATACTTTTTCACAGACTCAGACCCCTGCGCCTTATAATGTGATTGAGAATATAGTAAGAAAATATAACAAAATCTGAAATTTGAGTAAATTTTTGGGGATGCGCCTTATAGTCCGAAAAATATGGTATGGAACTATGACGATTCCCTATGCATTGGAAATAAAAGATGTTTTTTGGAGGGGGAAGTCCACTTTTTTGACTGAAGAGGACTTATCAATGGTTCGTCTGTAAGGTAAGAAGCTTAATTACAAACTTGATAAGAATGCGGATGCAATGACATTTTTTCTCACATTCAAGCAATTGCTAGTGTGAGTGTGTGTCTGTATGTGCATAAATTATGTGTATTTTATGGATGCGTGTAAGTGTGTGCTCAAATATAATGCATAAGTATATTAAAGAAGGAAAGAATTCACAAGTATACAAAAACAAATACAATTTTTATAATCAATACGCATTAACTACTGATTATCATTTGAAATAATGTCCGTGATTTTTGCTGTTTGTTTTTCCTTTTAAGAAAAATGGAACCGAGTAAAGTGCCTGCTCATATATAAATATGAAATATGTACATTCTTACCTGCAAACGATGTTGATAACAATGAAGGCTAGTTAAATGTCACACTTTGTCTTTTTATAAACGTCATGTTTGGAAAAGCAAGTTTATGAATTTCTGCAGCTTTTAGACGCTGCTTTGATCAAGGAAGCAACATTTTTGTTGTTTCTTTTTAAATCTAATACGGCTAATTAAATCAGCCAAAACTTTTATATATTTGTTTACAGCACATTTAAGAATCATGAAATCCCAATTTTCGTATTCCTATGTCTTTATACTCAAAATAACCTTTGCACCTTTACTTGTGCCCATCTCGTTAAACATTGATTACATTGATAGAATACATTTGAAATTTAATTTCGACATGACAAATACATCAACATTTTCCTTTTCTTCAAAGATTAAAAAAAGGAAACTTTTGGTTCCAGTTCTGGGTAAACCATAATCTACACCCAAAAAGAAAAGAAAAGCAAAAGATGAAAATGGTTCTGGGATCAATCCTTGTCCCATGGACATGACTGAAAATTTCACCTTTTGCTCTTTCGGGTTTACTTTTCAATCCTTTACGTATCCAATGCAAGCTACAATACGCCTCAGTGCCTTTCTTCAGGCAGATCACTCGACACTGCCTGAACCAGCATCACTCTGCTTGCATCAAATTAGGCTCTCCCCGCAGACACATGCTCTCATGGTCTAATAGAAAAAACAGCCCAAAGCCTTGATCCAAAGCTGTTTTACAGACGTAGAAATCATGTCATTCTCCAGTGTACATATGTTTTCTGATTTTACCAAGAAAATATGCAGCTACACAAAATATAAAATAAGTTCTAGCTGCAGATATGGTATCAGGAGAAAATGTCTTGTTTATTTCCCGAACCTGTCAGACGCTGTGCCTTTCAAATAACAAAACAAAAACAGACATATATAAGGACAGAAACAAACAAAATGTCAAGACAGCGAATCAAATTCCATGAAGACATAAATGTAGAGATGCTTTCTTTTCCAAACACTACACAGTAATTTTCGGACTATAAGGCGAACCTTATTATAATGCGAACACCCCAAATTTGACACAAACTGTTTTCCAGATGTTGTTACTATATTTTCTTACTATACTATTAGTCACATAAGGCGCAGGGGTCTCAGTCTGGGGGAAAAAGTATCGCCTTATAGTCCGTAAAACATGGTAGTCTAACCTGGTAGAAATGTTTCACCATCTGTAACTGTAAGTGTAATGTTCAAACTAATATCGTAATCGACCAGCTTATCAATTTTTGTTTCAAGCAGAAACTGGAGAGACTTATGCAAACACTTTCTGGAGAAAACAAAATCACAATGAATAAACACTGTTCTAAATCATCCTAATGTTTTCAGTACATGATCAGCTTGCTTTTTGTTTGTTTGTTACTTTTTATTGTTGTTGTTGTTGTTGTTTTACTGCATCAACTTTTGACAGGTGGTATGAACATAAGAACTTAAATAAGGAAATTGAATTCTGTAGAACAAGTTAAAGCTCAATTTACCTCTAGTTTTTGCCTCTACACAAAGAGAAAAAGCGCAAAGAAAGGGCAGGGGAGCTAGGGAGGCAAAACAAAATCAGAAAATATTACTTCAGCAACATTTAACAAGTTTAATGTGGCACAGGCTGCCACCCTCATGTTTCTTTTTTAATATACACTGCAATACCTTTTCTAAATAGAACACGCATATTTAATTGGAAACGGTGGTACTTAAAAACAAGTCGTGACAAAATGCTGACGAGTATTTCAACCAGATTACATAGGCAGGCACAATAAGACACATTTCCCATCTCTATATAAAACCTTGCACTGAATCGCAGTTAACGTTACAACTATATTATATACACTAAAAACTTTTGTGATCCAAAAACCAAAAAGAAGAAAAGAAAAATCCCTCTACCCAAGACCTAGTCAGTAGTGGCTATTACATCTAAATTCATAGAAATAATTGACAAATACACTGCAGAGATTTCACTGCAGATATTTTATTTAATTTAAACATCAGCATGTATGTACAAGCAAAAGCCTACAATCAATTCTAGTTTAAAAAAATTCTCATTACAATAAAAGCTACGTAAAAAGAAACATTCAAAAGAAGCCAAATTCAACACTATTCACATCGCATCGAGATACAGCCAGTTCATGCATCTTCACATTATGTACACTTTCTGTCCATCGTTTCACACACAGTGGGCCTGCAGTTTATTTTCTCCTTTCTATATATAGTTGATTCATTTGTGGGCTTAATTGGACGCTTCAGCCTTGTTAGAGCTGGGCCCCTCAGGAGAATTCTTCTGGTTCTTCACTTTGTAGTCATTCAGAGCAGCTTTGATCGCATCTTCTGCCAGCACTGAAAAAACCCATAACAAATTAATAGAAAATTAAAATATATCAAGATATAAGGACAGCTTTCTTCTTGAAACAGAAATTACGCTAATTAATACACAAAATCGCTTTGTACTGACAACGATTACACCTAATTTATCCATTCTCAAAAACAAATTTAGAAAGCTAGTATAATCAACACCTAATTTATCCATTCTCAAAAACAAAGAAAAGCTAGTATAATCAACTCTTTTTTTCTCTCAAAATGTTAACATTAATTCCTCGATTTTATTATATTCAATTTTTGTTTTTGATTTGTCTGCTCAATACGGATCAAGCAATCACATGTTTGGCATGTTATTTTTTTTGTAACAACATTTTGGGTATGATTGTGCACAACCAAAAACTGATTTCTAGCCAAGTAACTCTGGCAGTTGGTAGATGCGGGCTCCTTGCAGCACTTGGCTACTCAAGACATGCACACATTCAATGCTACAACCCCCCTCCCCCCCCTCCCCCCCCCCCCCCCCCCCCAAACACACACATATTCACATACTTGAACAATGAAGCTTCACTGGGGGTAAGGCCAGCTCTTTCGCTATGTCAGTATTCTTGATGTTCAGTGCCTCGTCCATCTGAAAGCAAACATTGTCAGGCATTATAAAACACTCAGTGCCATTCCTTACCCGACAATAATGAATACCCCTTAACAAAGAATAGCAGTCAGACAGAAAGCTGACAACAACAAATAAAGTCAACCGAAAAGAAAGACAGAAAAGGAAGGAAGCAAGGAGTGAAAGGTGATCTAAGAAAGAAACAAGGCTTCTGAAAACGTACAGATTGTGCGTATTTACGCACTAGAGCTCTCAAATCACCCCCAAGAATATGAAACTGTGCGTGAGATTTACCCTTTAAAATCTCATTTAGGGGGTAAGCTATGACGCATTAAAATGATGACGCATGCTTGAACACAACCGTCACTTATCAGTAAGTTAATTACGTTTTTCCTATCTCCTTGGCCTTCCTGCCACAAGCTGTTTAGGCTAGATCTATAATTCTACTGGATCGCGCAGAAATTGTTGAAAGATCATTGCGCATGGGGTGGGGGCAGCAGGTGATGGAGCTTCTCCCATGTTTTCACCTTTACCCCTTAAAATTTGCAACTGGGGGTGAAAATACCCGTTAAAATTATAAACAAGGGTGAGCATACCCCTTAAGAAGGTAAAAGATAAGAAGCTGTCGCATGAAAATAGGTAGCTTGTAAAAATAAGTAGCTCGCTACTATGAGAGTCTGTATTTGCGACAACCACAAATTTCACTTTTTCTGTACTTTAACCATTTAACTAACCCTAACCCTAACCCTAGAAAAAAGTGAAATTTGTGGTTCATGCTCAATGTCGCAAATACACACTGTCATAGGTAGCGAGCTACTTATTTTTACGAGTTACCTATTTTCATGTGACAGCCCTGAGAAAGAAAAGAAAAGAAAAATTAGAATAAAAACAAAAGTCCCACCCAGTTGATCAGATAACTTCATTACAATATTTATATCAAAGTGAGAAGTGTTTTGAGCAGCTATTGATCTTTTTCTATTTTACTAGGAAAAAAAACCCCAACATCTTCCATGACCAACTGTTCTACCAACGTACTTCCAATACCTAACATAATACATTCAATACCTAACATAATACATTCATTACCTAACATAATACATTCATTACCTAACATAATACATTCATTACCTAACATAATACATTCAATACCTAACATAATACATTCAATACCTAACATAATACATTCAATACCTAACATAATACATTCAATACCTAACATAATACATTCATTACCTAACATAATACATTCAATACCTAACATAATACATTCATTACCTAACATAATACATTCAATACCTAACATAATACATTCAATACCTAACATAATACATTCAATACCTAACATAATACATTCAATACCTAACATAATACATTCAATACCTAACATAATACATTCAATACCTAACATAATACATTCAATACCTAACATAATACATTCAATACCTAACATAATACATTCAATACCTAACATAATACATTCAATACCTAACATAATACATTCAATACCTAACATAATACATTCAATACCTAACATAATACATTCATTACCTAACATAATACATTCAATACCTAACATAATACATTCAATACCTAACATAATACATTCATTACCTAACATAATACATTCAATACCTAACATAATACATTCATTACCTAACATAATACATTCATTACCTAACATAATACATTCAATACCTAACATAATACATTCAATACCTAACATAATACATTCAATACCTAACATAATACATTCAATACCTAACATAATACATTCAATACCTAACATAATACATTCATTACCTAACATAATACATTCAATACCTAACATAATACATTCATTACCTAACATAATACATTCAATACCTAACATAATACATTCAATACCTAACATAATACATTCAATACCTAACATAATACATTCATTACCTAACATAATACATTCATTACCTAACATAATACATTCATTACCTAACATAATACATTCATTACCTACATAATACTCAATAAACATAATACATAATTCAATACCTAACATAATACATTCATTACCTAACATAATACATTCAATACCTAACATAATACATTCAATACCTAACATAATACATTCATTACCTAACATAATACATTCAATACCTAACATAATACATTCAATACCTAACATAATACATTCATTACCTAACATAATACATTCATAATACATTCATTACCTAACATAATACATTCAATACCTAACATAATACATTCAATACCTAACATAATACATTCATTACCTAACATAATACATTCATTACCTAACATAATACATTCAATACCTAACATAATACATTCAATACCTAACATAATACATTCAATACCTAACATAATACATTCAATACCTAACATAATACATTCAATACCTAACATAATACATTCAATACCTAACATAATACATTCAATACCTAACATAATACATTCAATACCTAACATAATACATTCAATACCTAACATAATACATTCAATACCTAACATAATACATTCAATACCTAACATAATACATTCAATACCTAACATAATACATTCATTACCTAACATAATACATTCAATACCTAACATAATACATTCAATACCTAACATAATACATTCAATACCTAACATAATACATTCAATACCTAACATAATACATTCAATACCTAACATAATACATTCAATACCTAACATAATACATTCATTACCTGACATAATACATTCAATACCTAACATAATACATTCAATACCTAACATAATACATTCATTACCTAACATAATACATTCATTACCTGACATAATACATTCAATACCTAACATAATACATTCAATACCTAACATAATACATTCATTACCTAACATAATACATTCAATACCTGACATTGGTTTTAACCCTTTCGCCGCCAGCCATTTTTCAGGCAAAGATTTCTGGGTAATGAAAAGTTGGTGTCTGCAATATTGAGGATGGCCCTATGACATGTTACTATCAAATAAGGCCTTTCCTTGTCTTCCAAAATTAACAGCATACGCTCATTAGATAACATATCCTAATTTCATGCCTTTTAGTGACATGGATGTTAAATTGGTTTGGTGCAGAAATGCGACATCGGCGGCGAAAGGGCTAAGCACGGTGCTCATTTTTCTTGGAGAACAGATGTTCATCATTCACTTGAGAAAAGAAGATGATTGTCATACTTCATGGAATTCTAAGACTCTCAGAAGTCTCTCTGATGTGACACGATTTAACGCCAAATGAAATTTCAAACGATTTCCTTACCGTTTTCCCCTTGACCCATTCGGTGGCCAGGGAGCTGGAAGCAATGGCAGACCCACAGCCAAAAGTCTTGAATTTGGCATCCACGATTTTCCCCTCGTCGTCTACCTTGATCTGAAAGAGAATTACAATAATACGATAAAGGAAGGCTCATTTTCTTCTATGATTTTAATTAAAAAGCACAAATGAAATGAAAAGGACTACCTCTCACTCTCTCTATACCCTCTTCCACTCCCATCCTTAAAGCCTGTCCTATAGAAACATAAACACACACACATTCACTCACTCAAGCATTTATATTATTACAACCACACACAGCAATTTCTTTGGATTAATTAACATTTATGATTATTTCATTTACAGTTTACAAACTAGATATCTTGTCAGGATATCGGGGGTCTTTTGCATAAATAGTTTCCCAATCTTCTGGAAGTTCTGTGCTTGTAACCCTGCGCTTACTATCATCAACTATCTTTCTGTCTTAAGTACCGGTCCATTCTCCAGCCTTTTTTCAAGAAACACTTTCAAAAAATATTTCCTCCAACCGAAGTCTAACTTACTGGGCCTAACATTTCTTAGTTAGGCGCATAACGGCAGCATGATGTATCTGCACTCATAATTGACAGAAAACTGTCTGAGCGATCAAAGAAGAAAAAGAAGATGAAGAAGAAGAAACTTAATACAATTCATCTGTGATCAGATTTGATGGAGGAAGGGAGCCTAAACTGCATATCAAAGACTCGAAAGAGCGACAAGTGATAGCACCTCCCATTTTCCGGGCAAAAGACAGTCGCATGTCAACAAAGCTTGAAAGTACCTGCAATTTCATCACATCCCCACAAGCAGGGGCCCCAACGAGACCGGTTCCCACTTTCATGTCATCTTTATCCATGGAGCCCACATTCCGGGGATTTTCGTAGTGGTCCAAAACCTAAACAAACAAAATGACACATTTGAATGAAGATCATAATGTCCATATTTCCAATTCCAAGAACAAAATCAAATGACAAGGGTGTAGTTTACTTTAGCTACCCACCTCATCATATTCTCAGCTCTCAATCTGAATTTTGTTTTTTTCCATTTCATAACATTTCATCTAGCAAAATTAATGCTAATCAAATCCTCATCAGAAAATTACTCACATTTGCTTCGATGATAATGCAAGTGTTGCACTTGCACATGTGTGGTTTTGAAACTTCCTAAAAATCTAGGCTTTTGAAAGTTTGTCTGCTTATCTATGGATCTATGCACAAGACGACTGACGTATTGATGACGATTACTCTAATAAATATGTCAATGCATGAGACGAGCGCATGGTAAGTGGGCGCTGGAAAGCCGAAATAAGCTTTCTTCAACTGAAAGTTGGTAAAGGTCAAGATGTGCCACCCCCCCTACCTATCTCGGTGAATTCTATTTTTCCGTTATTGCCTTTCTTACCATACATAAAGCTGTATTTTAGGAACATTTTTAGCTCATAACCTTTTTGGAATACTAACCCTATCCCTAACCCTAAACCTAACCCTACCCTATAAGATGGAAAAACGCAACGAACCACAACTGTGACAAATCGCGGTGTACTGCAGTACATAGTGGGGGGTAGGGTTAGGTTTAGGGCTAGGGCTAGGGTTAGTATTCCAAAAAGGTTATTAGCTAAAAATGTTCCTAAAATACAGCTTTATGTATCATGGTAAGTAAGGCAAAAACGGAAAAATAGAATTAACCGAGAAATGCAGGGGGGGGGGGGGGTGGGGGGGCACATCTTTAGGATTAGGATTAGGATCTCAAAACATAGCCGTAAGGCTTTCCTGTCCCATCTTTTTTTATTTAGTTGTTTGTCTCGGTCTGTCGCACACTCAGTTTTTATTAATATTAATCATCGTAATCATACATAACTGCCTTATAGTCATTCCATTCGTCGAGAAGGTTTTTAAAAATGTTAGTATTCTGTGCTCTTTTCATGTTAGGTGGTAATTTATTCCATACAGGTGCAACTCTGTTAGTAAAATAAAATTTTCTATTATTAGTCCTGCAATGTTGAATAAATATTTTATCGGTACTGTTCCTTGTTTTGTCAAAATCTGATATTATGAATAAGTCATGCACATTTAGGTCATCTACACTATTAAATATTTTATAAGTTTGAATTAGGTCACCCCTAAATCTCCTTGCCTTTAATGTAGGTAAATTTAATTCTTTCAACCTGTCTGAATAAGAAACATTTTGAAGACCTTGTACTAACTTAGTTGCTCGTCTCTGTCTCTTTAAACCTGGATACCAAATACAATTTCCATATTCTAAATGAGGTCTTACTAAACCCTTGTACAAGCATAAAAAAGTGTCCTTGTCCAAGAAAGAAAACGTTCGTTTAATTATACCAATTTTCCGATTAGCTTTACTTACAGCACTGTGAATGTGTTCATCAAATTTCAATTTATCATCAAATATTACTCCCAAGTCCTTTTCCTCAGAGCATTTCATAATAACGTTTTCTACACCATTGTTATACATTTTGTAGTCTGTGCGTGGATTACTTTTTCCCAAATGCATGATTTTACATTTTGAAGCATTAAAAAACAGACACCATGTTTCTGACCACCTAACCAATGAATCTAAGTCTTTTTGTAATACATCTTGATTTTTCTTTATATTATACATTTTCGTATCATCTGCAAAAATTTTACAATAGCTTTTTATTTCTTCAGGTAAGTCATTTATAAAAATTGTAAAAAGAACTGGGCCAAGAATGCTCCCTTGAGGTATTCCACTTAACACATTTGTTTTTTGAGAGTATGCATTTCCCACCCTTACAGTTTGTTGTCTTTCTTTTAAAAAATCTTCTATCCATGCTAAAACTTTACCTGTTATTCCGTAATATTGTAATTTAATAAATAATCTTTTATGCGGTACAGTATCAAATGCTTACATTTAATTTACATCAATATTTTCACCTTTATCTAATAGTTTTGTAAAGTCTTCCATCACTTGCAGTAGTTGTGTAACACAAGATCTATGCTTTCTAAAACCATGCTGGCACCCTGTAAAAAGATCATTAATTAACATATGATCAACAATTACTTCTCGAATTATAGACTCAAAAACCTTACTAGTAACAGATGTCAAGCTTACAGGCCGATAATTTCCTGGATCACTTTTTGTTCCCTTTTTGAGTAAAGCAATAACATTTGCCACTTTCCAATCACTAGGGACAGTTTCATTATCCATTGATTTATTAAAAAGAAAGAGGTACAGATAACTCTTTACTTAATTCTTTTAATATTCTAGGCGGTATGTTGTCTGGTCCCTGGGCCTTATTTACATCCAGTTCTTTTAATTTGATTTCAACAGCTTTTGGTGTAACCAAAATTTCAGTTAAAGTTTTACCTTCTGACCAAATAGCTTCGTTTACTGGGGGTAAGTTATCTAAATTCTCCTTTGTAAACACACTTGTAAAGTATTCATTAAATGTATTTGCCTTTTCACTGTCTGTTGACGCAATATCACCATTTTTTTTTTTTAATGGACTTATGCCTGTTTTAGCTTTAGTCTTTGTACGTACATATTTCCAAAATCTTTTTGGATTCGATTTACATTCCTTTGCTATGTTTTTTTCGTGTTCTTTCTTTGCCTTTTTTATTTCTTTATTTGTTTTGTTTCTTATTGCTATATAATGAAGGTAATCGTTTCCACTTTTAGTTTTAAGAATCTTTTAAATACATATTTCTTTTTTATTATCCTCCACACTGATTTATCAAACCAAATGGGTTTGGGTTCTCCCTATGATTTACTTTAACCTTAGGGATATTCTGTTCCATAGACTGAATTATTTTTGTTTTAATAGAGTCCCATGCTTCATCAACATCAGCAAAATCTAAGACTGACCAATCTACCTGGCTCAAATCCTCCCTCATTTTGTCAAAGCGACCTCTTTTACAATCAAATCTATACAAATCTTCTTTACACTCATTTTTTGTAGATGTGTTAACATATAAGCTATCCACAAAAAGTTAAGGATCACTTGCAAACTAATTCATAACTTTCCAAATAAGAAAGCCAATGCGTTGAATTTTGGCCAACATTTAATTCAATGCTTTAGTGATAACGATGCACAATTGCCTTCAATTTCGAGCAATCGTTTGGTCTGTACATTTGATTTACTGGGTACGTAGGGATATTTCTGTTCCCAAAGTCATTGAAATCACAAGACAGGTTTTAATAGATGTCCCAATGCTTCAGTCAACATCAGGCTGTTCTGGCACTCGACGCAGCAAGTCCTCTACCAGGGTGGTGAAGATCCTCTGTGGAAATCCTCCACTCAGCCTTCTTGTAGAAAGCGCACCTGGGAGGGGGGTGGTTGCTTCACTTTGCGATCCAATCCCAGAGGTTCTCAATCTATACTGCAAATCTTCTTTGACACTGCAGGAAGTCGTTTTTGCCCTGTGGGGGCGAGCGTTGTCATCCTGGTTACAGCCGGCGGTCCCATGCATAGGCACAGAGCGGTCGAAGGATCTCATCCCGGTATCGGAGGCCAGTCAGGTTACCCTGTACATGATACAAGGGTGTTCTGTGGTGAAGGCTGAAGGCCCCCAGACCATTACAGAACCTCCACCAAAGGCCACCTTTTCTTGGACAGTCAATAAAGCGTTCCCCTGGGCGCCTCCAGACCCAGTCAGGGTGGTGCTCAATGTCTGAAATAAGTTGCCTTTACCTTTACCTGAAAGTTTTTATTAATGCAAAAACAAATTTTTAAGAGCCTCTTTTCTCAAAGAAAGCTACATAATAGTTTCTACAGACAACTGATACACTATCTGTGAATACAGTTTTTCTTAAAAACTAGTAGTGTGAACTGAATTCCAGCTTTCAATCATCTTGACTTTTCCCTGTTGCTCAAGAAAAAGATGTCACAAATGTATGTATTTGAGTCATGAGTGAAAAGAAAGCTACCAATAGTTTCTACAGAAACTGATACACTATCTGTGAATAGTGTTCTGTCCAGCTTTTTTTTAAAAACTAGTAGTGTTCTGTCCAGCTTTCAATCATCTTGACTGTTGGAAGAAAGATGTCACAAATGTATGTATTTGAGTCATGAGTGAAAAAATAGACCAATGTTCCCACAAAATCGTACCTATTTTTGCAAACTATTGACAGAAAACGCATGTTTACACCAATTTAGGTATTTTTCTCTCATTTTCTCAGTACAAATCTGATAGGGGTACACTCACTAGCCTACACTGGCTACAGCACAAAATTCAGTTTTGCCATGATCAAATAAATACATATTGTTATGAAGACAATTTTTGAGTCGGTAAAACGCCCAAATTACTGAATTTGATTATCAACAAATTAATGTCAACAGTGACAAGAATAAAAACCCACGTGTGCGATTATCTAACTAAAAGACTCAGTCTTGACTTAGACTGCGGAGTCAACTCAACGGAAAATCATTGACTAATTTCTTTAGACAACAATGAACGCTTATATTTATAACATGTTGTCTACAAGTACAAACTTAAACATGAATGCTGAATGCTTTACGTTTTTGTGGTACAAAGCCGATGGAACGACCACTCCAGAGTCCAAAGCAGTGGACAATGCTTTACCAACAGTCCTTGCTCCTCGAAACAGCGCCATGTTTACAATTTCTCAAGAGTGAAATGCAATGACCTTGACTTTCGTTTTGAAACGGCTCTGTGAGGGTCACACACCGCTTCTCAAATTACAAGTCTGGTGGTGTGGTGTGGGGTTGGTTTTTTGGTGGTAAAAACAGAACCGATAAAAGTGAACCACAGCTTGCTGTTGCACAAACTCCAACGGATAGTGGAAGGGCAGATACCAGCACTTCCACCTGAATATTTCCTCGCTCCAATACCCCCAAACCCCCAAGTGTTTTCACCCCCACGTCTGGAACTCCTTTTCTGTTTCACCTCCGTCACAATTCAGCACTTCTCGCTTTGAAAACCCAAATGAAAACTCACTTGTTTCAAAGAGCTTTCTCTCTCTAACTTTTCACATTAATTAGATGATGATTGAATGAATGTGTACGCCAATTGCGTGTGAATCAGTGAATGTGAGCGCCTTCAATTGAGTTTAATTCTAAAGAAAGGCACTACATAAATACTATGTATTATTATTTATTAATAAACTGAAGAAAAAGTCGACCTTAGACGAAACTCGACCGACTTCACAGAGGAGAACATCGTCCAAAGAAATGCAAATACTGATTGTTTCAAGAATCTTGTGGACGACTTACCAAAATTTAGAGATCTCTTTCTGGAACTTGATTAGTAATTACTAAAGATGATTTGATTGCTTGTATTTGTATTTTTTGGTGTCAGACCCCAATGCAAAATAAAAATGTATATGACGAAATATGCTTGTATTTGTATTTTTTGGTGTCAGACCCCAATGCAAAATAAAAATGTATATGACGAAATAAGGTTTTACACCCTCTGCGGCCTTTCGGCCATGTGGGGCATTAATTTAGGACCCGATGAATGAAAAATGTTGTTTTACGTCCTCTCGGTCTGGAACAAAAAAAATGTATATGTCAATGATTGGACATTTTACAGGCCACGAGGCCTAGGCTGATGAAAGCCTGTCCCTAATACCTAACCTAACCTAACCTAGCCATGTAGTGCAAAACAGCAGAGGCGTTATACGTACCATCCCACCAAGCTGCACGGCTCAATATAGAAGTTCACTCTTTGTAAGAACTGTGGTAGACTGGAATCAGCTGACTGACGATCACAGCAGACCCCAGAACATCGCCGGGGTCTGCCGCATTCAAGGACTAGACTAGGGAGTTAGGAACCATAGGTCAAAGTAGTGGTAAATGAAAAACAACATTTTTTTGAATGAAAATTCGTTTAATGTCCTCCGGTCTGAAACAGACACATACTGGACATTAGTAGATATAAAGATGGTGGGAGCGATCCTGGAGGCAATGCCCGGAGGCAGTGCAACTCCAGGAAAGTCCCGAATTTTTAACGATACAGATGTATGATTATTAATCTGATAACCAGTGGTAAATGCTTGTTGCCATTTGTTTTATATTCTGTTTATCCTCCATGCCCCCAAGAGGGGTCAAAGGATTATTATTAAATTGAAAGTGTGTGTGTGTGTGTGTGTGTGTGTGTGTGTGTGTGTGTGTGTGTGTGTGTGTGTGTGTGTGTGTGTGTGTGTGTGTGTGTGTGTGTGTGTGTGTGTGTGTGTGTGTGTGTGTGTGTGTGTGTCGTGTGTGTGTGTGTGTGTGTGTGTGTGTCGTGTGTGTGTGTGTGTGTGCGACTTATGTATGATGGATGCTTTGTGATTTGTATTTAAATTATGTTGCTTCATATTATTAATTTATATATTTATTTATTTTGTAAGCGCTTGTGGACTTTGTTTTAAGATTAAGCGCGACGAATGCTTACTACTGTTAATATTATTACAAGAAAGAAACTTGATCATATGTATTTTTTAGGCAAAATTCTTAAGTTATGTTTAGCTTTTGTGGTGTGTGACCTATAAGAGCCCATGCAGTGTGACCTACAAGAGCCCATGGGCTCAACAATAAACCTTTTAGATTTTAGCGAGAATGCTTTTTCTTTATTACTGTGTAACAGTAAGTACTCATTTACGTAAGTGTTGAAATTAGATTGAACAAAAAGAAATAAGAATTAAGACATTCCTCGTGACACAAAGTGTTTTTACTGTTTATATTCATACTGTTTATCACTTCTAATATAGCCCGGTTAGCTCAGTCGGTAGAGCATGGGACTCTTAATCCCAGGGTCGTGGGTTCGAGCCCCACATTGGGCGGTTTTTTTTCTTCCTTTTCCTAATTACAACGATGTCAGTCCGGAGGATGTGATGTTTATTAATAAAAGAAAGAAAATTCAACATAATATTAAGAAGAAATTGGCTTAAAGCTAATCGGACCAAAAATATTCGAGTAGGCCCTATATTTTGTATGGACCATGATCAGCTCCATCAGCTTGCTGAGTGGGAGAAGAGCTGGGACATGGCATTTCATCCTGAAGAAGACAGCAAGACCAAAGGCCAACAAGACTTGGGTTTTTTTTAAAGAAGCCTCAAGATCAGTTCCCAGACCATCAGGGAATACGTCTCCACAGTGTGGGACCCTCACCAACAGCAAGACCGTCAACGATAAAATCGAAACGGTCCAAAGGAGAGCTGCAAGATTCGCCCTGCATCTTAATTAATTTTTGTGTCACAACCATGAAAAGCGAGCAATTCACTTGGAATTTGCCTCAAATGATATGATGGGCGTGTGTGTGTTTTGTTTAGTCTTGGATAAAAGACGAAACTTGGGTATATGTTCCCCTGCCCAGCCGTTATATTAGATGTAGGTGTCACTGTGACCTACCCTGATAAGCAAGACATCCTAGTCCTTCCCCACTCACTCTCCGGACTTAACTTACCCCACACTGTTTTTGGTTGTTTATATTGCAGAAGTCAGCACAACAAGAATATGTTCTGTCCAAGGCCATCAAAAAGTAGCGATTTCACAGCTCCACACCTTCTTTCTGTCGGAGTACCAACAAGTACTTAAATCAAAGCCAAAACGATAGAAAATGTGTGGTCATCACGGAAGGGTAGTTTACATAAGTGTATAAGTTTTGAGGAAATCCACTGCTTAGTTGCTGTTTTACAACTGTAAGGACATTATTTATTGATGACTGTAAAGTACCAACTACTGAATAACTTACCAAGCATAATCAGTGCTAACCGTGGTACTTTAAGTTGGACTTACCTTTTTGCATTGTACAAGATATTAAAGCTTAGGTTTGAATTTGTACTTGATCCAAACTTTTAGAAAAGGCAATGGAAGCATTAAAGCGGCATATGAAATTGTTTGTATTTATCATATCATATCATATCATGACACTATAGGCTTTCCCTCTAGATTGGTTCTTTTTGTTGTTAATGTTGTTTGGGCATTACCGATCGACTACTTAGGCAGTCGTGCTTTATTTGTCTAATTTGTTTAAATTTACTGAATACACACTATTTTGAAAATATCGATCTAATGAGTTCTTGAATGCATTTAGTGGCGATGCATTTACTGTTTCGTTTGGAAGGTTATTCCATGCGTTAGTAATACGGTTAGTGAAAAAGGTTTGTGCAAGTTTAAAACAATATATACGGGGCTCCCATGGACCCCCATTTGGGAGTCTATGAAGCATTAAAATTCTAAAGGACCCTCTAAAAGAACGTGCAGGGGGTCCCAGGGATGCACTAGATAAGTTCATTTTTAGCATTCGCAATGCCACTGGGACCCTCTATCCCGCCTCTAGACCCTCTATACCGTAAGTGAGAGTCCCAGGGACCCCTTGTTTTGCGGGACGATTGGGAGCCCTGCTATAACTTCCTTTTTTTTGTACTCAGATTCTTATTTGCTCCTAGAATGACAGCTCCCCCCCCCTCTCTCATTAAAACATGGAATACTGGTAGCAAGTTTGGTTCTATAAAAAAACGGAAGCACGTTGCAATGGGAGTGAAGGCCTGTGCGTTTCCCAACAACACTCCCCCCCCCTCCCCCCCAGAGAGCGAGCGAGCGAGAGAGAGAGAGAGAGAGAGAGAGTACTGGTCGGTGTCGCATGAAATCCGTCCTGTTTCCTCTTTCAAATCGCTTGCTATTTGGGAGGGATTCGCCCCTGAATACATTCAGAGGCGTCTTGTGGCATGCAGGAAGAGCAGATGAGTCATCAATTAATATTGAGAAGTCTGATATTTTTTGGGAAATGTATTATTCATTTCCTTTCTTTGCATAGGTGTTTGGTTACACCGTCCGCCATTTTGGAAAATGCGAAACTAAGGGGCAATGCAATGGGTTTGTACATCGATTTATCGGTAAAGACATAGATTAACATTCTCCTGCTTTATTTTTGGTTCTTTCCGTGTCGATTGTGCAATTAACAGTTTATAAACAGTTATCGTTACAGTTGTGGCATGCACACATATTACGGTGACCATATTTCACGCCAGGACATATTTCTCGTGACACCGGTACAACCCACACACAACCTCACTCAAGCAGTCCGACAAACAACAAGCCAGCAGATTTTGTGGAAAGGACATCAAAAGATCCAAGTTTATTTTTTTATACACAATGTGAGGAAAAAATCTTGGCTCAGCGGCCAAGCAAGCACAAAATAGCACAGAACCTCTGACGGACAACAAATCACACATTCTCAGATTCCGTTCTGCACGTGCTCACACACACACACAAATCACTTTGTCATAGAAAAAGGAAATCTGAAAAGTAGCATTACAGAACATGGAATCATATACCAAGAGGGGAAGGACAAAATTGCAAAATGCAATGCAGAGAGGAGAAGAAAAAGAAACGTACACATTTCATATTTTCCAAAAGATGAATCAGAGATAGAGACCCAGACAGAAGAGAGAGAGAGAGAGAGAGAGAGAGAGAGAGAGAGAGAGAGAGAGAGAGAGAGAGAGAGAGAGAGAGAGAGAGAGGACTAACAAAGAGAGACACAGAGAGAGTGAAACAGAGACAGGGAGAGTGAAACAGAGACAGAGAGATAGACAGCGACAGAGAGAGAGACTGTGTGTGTATTAGTATACAAAAAGAGCCATAAACACCAAACACAAGCCATTGCTGATAATGACAATTAAAAAAAAAGGTTGTGAAATATTACAGCGTAAAAAATACTGCCCAATGCAACACACACTTTTCTCAATCAATATGGCTGGTTTGAACAAAAACAAAAAAAGAAGAAGAGATAATTCACCAATGAGTATATTCGTGTCCAGAAAAAAACAACACTAGATTAATGACGAAGATTATGCATCACATCAATAATTTCAGTATTGATTGAGTAGAAAAGGTAAAGACACATAGATTTTTTTTTAAGCAGATGGTGTGAGAGAGAGAGAGAGAGAGAGAGAGAGAGAGAGAGAGAGAGAGAGAGAGGGGAGAGAGAGAGAGAGAAGGGGGAAACATAAGTGACAATGAAGTACATCATTTAATATATAGAGGACAGTACAAAATGTGCATAATTATTTCTTTTTCATCCGAGTAGTTAAAAATCACAAATAAAAGAGCTTGTTATTAAAGGTCTCCGCACATGTTAACATTATTCACAAAATATATATATTTCCCCATGGCAACACAGTGTTAGGCCACTCATGACTTAAACTCACTGTGTTTTTCTGTGGGGAAATAGTGATATTTTGTGAATGTTGTTAACACGTATAGAGACCTTGAAACGTTTCCCTTTAGTTTATGAATGATAGACTGTGGCTTTACATAACCGTGGCCGGACACTTAGCCGATGGACATTTGGCCAACGGTCAGTCATTTGCCTGTCAACGGGCATTTGGCCGACAGATATTTGGCTGAATGGATATATGGACATTTAGTTGACCAGACATGCAATTTTCTTCAGCTCTTCTATAGTTTTTTAATTTTATTTTAAGAAACTGGAAAGAGAGTATGTGCCTCCCTTCCTCACCCCACCTCTCTCTGACCAAATTTTTGCTTGGTATGTGACTCATCAGTTGAAAAAAAAAATCAACAATTAGTAACTGTTATCAGTCACCCACATCACTGACTCTCATGCATTCTATGGCGCATTAGCAAGAGATACTGATAAGAAAAAAATATTCTTACACCTACATGTCACTTTCGGTGAAAAGTCCAATCGGCCAAACGATCAATGTCCATCAGCAAATGTCTGTTAGAAAAAAATGTCCATCAGCCAAATGTCTCGGTGCCAGACATCACAGCAAAACTATTACCTGCAGACTTACCTTTGGTATGTATGGCTATACTTGCATTTCAAATGGGCTCGGGTTTTTTCCCCGGGTTACTGTATGGAATACTAACATAGTTTTGAGCTGAGTTAGTAGTAGGTACTGGTGAAATGACACAGAACAGATTGTTTCATGTAAAAACTGCACCAGCAAAACAATATGAAGAGAATTTACAGTGACTTCTTTTTGTCACAATGTCAGATACTTTTCTCAAACAATTGTAACAAATGATAAAAAGTCATGGTATGTCTAAAATAAGTATTAAACAGGGGTATCAACATGTACAACAAAAATGTCCTCACAACAGATACTCAACTGGGACACGTCAGCTTCAAGAAATACCACCGTACAAAATTTGAAGTGACACAAAATTTAAAGTCATTTTGTAGAGCAGTTCAGAAAGTATTGCACAACCTAAGACAACAAAAAAGGAGAGAGAGAGAGAGAGAGAGAGAGAGAGAGAGAGAGAGAGAGAGAGAGAGAGAGAGAGAGAGAGAGAGAGAGAGAGAGAGAGAGAGAGAGAGAGAGAGAGAGAGAGAGAGAGAGAGAGAGAGAGAGAGAGAGAGAGAGAGAGAGAGAGAGAGAGAGAGAGACACAAACAGCAATACCCTTAATGCTCTTCAAGGAGACGATGGACTTTTAATAAACAACAAAACAAAACTCAATCTAATTTTGTCGTTAATACACCCATTAATACACCCATGAATATATTATTTTGCTAACAGCCATGAAGTCATGGTATCCCTAAGGTAAGTTTTTAACAATGTCCTTTTGGTCATGAATCTCTTTTGAGCATTAAAATAAGATTGCATTGTTTTTCTCCAAACGATATAATGTGCATTTGAAAGATTCATCTCAGCTGTATAGATGTTCACTCACTTGGCCAAAGAACGATCACGTTCTTTCATTTGGCCTCGAATCTTCAAGCATATTATTTAATATAACATGGTATTGTTGTCAACATTCATTTCAACTCAAGCCACAGACTTTAAAAAGCACACCAAAAATATCAAAGCATTTCAATATGAACAATTTATCACAAAAAAAGTCACATGGAGTTTTAAAAAGGGATGGACTTATAAAAAGCTAAAAAGCTAGGGGGGGGGGGGGGGGGGGGGGGGGAGGCTAAAAGGAGAAACATTTTTTTCATTTTTCAGACAGCAAAAAGTGTCTTTACTGAAATTTTCAGTTTCGTATAAAGACAAAATTACATTTTTACCGCAACAAACAACACTTTTTTAAAATAACTGATGACACCATAACGTAAACCCAGACATTTCTATTATTTTCAAACGACTTGGATTTACTTGGATTTGGATGGGGAAAATGGGATTATGTTCCTAGCTCACTCCAGCCTCTCCCTCTCATTTCCCCCCCCCCTCCCCCTCCCACCCTTTTTTCCTCCCATGTCTTTTGCTTTAAACAAAGAATAAATCTTAGGTAGTTTCATTGCACGTTGAGGTGACCAATAGCAACAACAAAAAAGTGATGCATTATGTCCACGTTCCTTAGTTCTTATATAAGCAATTGCTGTCTTGCTGCTGTGGTTCTGCATCAACATCACAACCCTCTACATCTGCCTAGCTGAGGGCAAAGCAACTAGCAGCTAAAGCTGTCTTGCTGCTGTGGTTCTGCATCAACATCACAACCCTCTACATCTGCCTAGCTGAGGGCAAAGCAACTAGCAGCTAAAGCTGTCTTGCTGCTGTGGTTCTGCATCAACATCACAACCCTCTACATCTGCCTAGCTGAGGGCAAAGCAACTAGCAGCTAATCTAGCCCAAACTCTAAAAACTTGCATTATTTTGTCGTTCTCCCCCCCCCCCCCTCTCCCCCTCTATTGGCTACTGCTGTCTTGCTGCTGCGGTTCTGTATCAAAATCACAACCCTCTAAACCTACCTAGCCAAGGGCAAATACCAACTAATCAACTGTTCCCATTTGCAATCATTCATCTATTTTTGTTTGATTTTCTTTTCTTTTTTATCATTTTTTTAAATACTAAAACTATTTTACAGTTTTGCAGCCCTCTTTCCACTCCACTACCCATTGTAACCCCTCCCCCTTCCCCCCAACTCTCTACTATTTTGATATACAAAGGAAAGAAAGATGACAAACAGAAATAATTTATTTGCTGCAGATACTGTTTGTATCAACAAAAGAACAAAGATAAAAAACTGCTAACAAAACAGCAACAAAACATGCCACAATAGTCAATACAAAGGATTTTGTACAGCTTTACTTTTGACTCTCTTTTTTTTAATACAAAAACGTGTGTTGCGTGTGTGTGAATGCACACAAAAGTACAGCAAAACGCACGAAACATGACTGTTAAAAGCAGCAACACAGCTATTTGAAGCAGTGCTGTCTTGAGACAGTGTTAAGTCCATTACACTCATTGCCAAAGCCTCGGCAATACCATAATCACACAGAGTTAGATTAACAAAGCGGAGAAAGCCATATAACTTTGATACAGACAGCAACTGTCAACACCATTATAATAAAAAACAAACCAAAAAGATGTTCAGAGTAAGATTAGGATTAAATCATAGCCCCGTCGGCAACTAAGGCCATGTCACCACGTTAAATCTTACCACATATTAAAAAGGGATAAAAACACAAGGTAAAAACAAAATAAATTTTTGTTGGTTAAAATACTTTTGTTAACAATCAAAAACTTAGCAAATAAAAATATGACACGTATGTTCAGAGTAAAGCACAACATAAGAAATAGAAGTGGGAGTGGGTCAAGAGAGTCTGACACTGGACACAAGTATCAAAGTCATTGTCATGATTGCAATTGACAAATAGTTAACGTTCATACATAAAAACCAGCATGATTGAAGAACAATGCTAAAACTTTCAGACAACCAGCACACAAACAACGAGGGATTGAATTAAAGAGAGAAAAAAAGAAAGAAGCTTGCAGATGCAAATACATTTGTTTCATAATTTGTTGCAATTTATCAGTCTATCTACTAGAAAAACTTGCAATGTCTCGTTATTTCTCTGTTTAATTAAACGTAGAAAAATAACTTACTTACTCACTCACACACACACATGCATGTGCACGTGCAAACACACACACACACACATAAACAAAACAAAAAACACCAAACTGAAAGTAAACTAAATTAATCTAACCAAAAAAAAGAACTATACTACAGACGTTCTTTTAAAATAATGAATGACATGTGAAAAAAGCAAAGCACAAATGCTACTTAAAGCTAAAGTAAAAAGGTACCAACGATAAAATAAAAATGGCCATGATGAAAAAAAAGTGGTGTTAAATGTAAACTGCAACTTAAAAAAATCTATCACAAAAATTCTAAAACCACTGGAAAAGAAAATCAATCTCTCTGGATTACAAGATATCTATAAATCCAATATTGGCCATAAATCATAAAGCGACCTTTTAGCTGGAATGCTTCCATATTCCTCCTCCCTTCCCCACCCTTTCTCCCCAGACGTACTATCCCTTCAGTCAGCTACCCCTCTCACCCAAACCCTTATTCTTTTGATTTAAAAAATATAGAAAAATGTCAGTAACGTTCTTTCCCAGCACTTGTCACTTTGATTCGAGAAGAAGAAGAATACTGAATAATAACAACAACGGCATAATTGAACATTCCTTCTTGTTTGTCGTCGATGGCAACTCAAACATTTCAAATAGCAAGCTGTCCGCATTGACCAGTATGGCTTTCAGTTTGATTACAGTTTGGCTTGACCACACATGGCCTCTTAACTTTTTTGTTTCTTCAACACAATCTTGTCACGGAGAAAAACAAATTCAACAGAATATAAATCAGAAAGACCGTTTCAACAACAACAACACAACAACAAAATCTTCTGAAGCCATAGTATTTTGTAACAATGAACAGTTATTTGTCTTTTCCAAGGCAGGTTACCTAAACTAGTGCTTAGGACTTTGTCAATTTGCATGATTGCCATGACATAGCTTTACTTTTATTTCAATAGGAATGACAATCTGACAATCCTATTTTCAAGTTGGAACTTGCATGTCTGGAGCACAATCAGAAAAAAAAATTAATTTGGAATACACTTTTCCATTTTGATTCCTATCACTGAATGGTCTTGTATTGAAATGGTTAATGTCTTGACACACTACAAGTTTATCTGGAGTAATGCTAACAATCACTGAATGGTCTTGTATTGAAATGGTTAATGTCTTGACACACTACAAGTTTATCTGGAGTAATGCTAACAATCACTGAATGGTCTTGTATTGAAATGGTTAATGTCTTGACACACTACAAGTTTATCTGGAGTAATGCTAATAATCACTGAATGGTCTTGTATTGAAATGGTTAATGTCTTGACACACTACAAGTTTATCTGGAGTAATGCTAACAATTGAAAAAATGGTTGTTTCATTAACAAAAAAGTTACTATAATCTTTCAATAAAAAAAGAAGAAAAATGACACATGCTCCCTGGCAATAATTAAAAGTGTTTATATGTTGAAGGACATAGTGTGTGTGTGTGTGTGTGTGTGTGTGTGTGTGTGTGTATGTGTGTGTGTGTGTGTGTGTGTGTGTGTGTGTGTGTGTGTGTGTGAGTGTGTGTGTGTGTGTGTGTGTGTGTGTGTGTGTGTGTGTGTGTGTGAAGGTCTTTGCCACTGGCATTGGTGGGGCTATACTTTGAATGAGCATCATCATGCATTATGTCACTTTTGATATCATCATGCTATTGCAACATTGACTGCGTGCATTTGTCTGCATGCAAGTAGATATAGCATAGAAATATCACATAAAACAAGGTGAACCTTGTAATAAATACAACGATCAAACATTAAAAAATGCAGCACATAACAAGGATAGATCTTACATTGAAAAACATGTTGGCACACACACAATCGCAACATACAGCTAAAAGATGTGTGTACATTTACAACTTCCGCACAGAAATCTATCCGCAGTCCGTACCAAACAAAATATAGAAGTCTTCTTCTTCTTCGTCGATCGCTCAGACAGTTTCCCGTCAATCATGAGCGCAGATGCGTCATGCTGCCGTTAAATGCGCCTAAGAAACAGTTAGGCCCAGCAAGTCCGACTTCAACTGGAGGAAATCTGTTTGAAAGTGTTTCGCTAAAAAAAAAAAAGGCAGGAAAATGGACCGGTAAGGCAGAAAGATAGTAGATGACAGCAAGCAAAGGGAAAAGACAAGAGTCAAAGAGAGTGACAGATTAGAGGAAGTTACAAGCACAGAACTTCCAGAAGGTGGGGGAACTATTGATACAAGCGATCCCCCCGGCATCCCCATTGGGGGGAAATGTGGAAGCAAGAAACATGAAGGAGTGTGCACATTACACGTGGAAACCCATCCGCTTATTTCTGACTTTCTTTTACTTTGTCTTACTTTCTTTTACTTTGTTTGAAGATTGTGGATGGGTTTCCATACGGAAGTTTTTGTAAAATATGCACAAAAGATTTAAAAGAATAAAGCACCAGTGCATGCCCCAAGTAAACAGACGTATAAGTAGAATGACGCGCTTGGCAACATTTTCCCCCAAAACTTCTCTTATCTATATTCCAGTCATTCTTCAGGAAAACATCTTTCCCGGGTGATCCAAGGGAAAGCGAAAGGGACGAAAAGAGAGCGAATGACCAAAGGAATCACAGAATGTATGCTGAGAAGACTCGCTGTTCTCTTTAGGGACACAACCAAAACGCTCCACTCAAGTTGCCATAGCCTTGCACCCCCATTGCTTTAAGTGTCAAACGAGAAAAACACTGCCTTTTAAAATCTAAAAGAATGTCATAGAACTAAAATCTGAACAACTGTGAAGCAAGAACACTTCAAAATTCTTAAATTTAAACAAAGAAATTATTTGGCAATATCCACATTTATCCTTGAAAAAGGAGATATACGAGGAAAAAAGCTCAACAAAGGCCTTTATTCTGTCAACGAAGAATCTCCTCTCGGTAAGGATACAAGTGGATATTGCTAAATGATCAATAATTGACAAATGCATAAACGGCACATCAACAAAATTAGACACTGCTTTCAGTGAAAGGCAGTTCCACCCACCTACACGATAAGAAAAAACCAACATGCTACCAATGGAATTTGGGAGGCTTGCTTTCACGGCTCTATTCACAAGTTTATCAATAAGATCCATGTTGGGGAAGATTTGTTCAATGATTTCCAATCTGATACATTTCTTTGCAAAGCGAAACAAACAGTGGTTTGAAAACAACAAGAAGAAAACTGTGGCCACAACACAAAGAAGTTTTCAGGGATCCAGAAATCAGCACAACATACATTTACACAAGAAAAGCTGCAATTCATCTCAGCCAGTTCACAACATTAAGACTGCACAAGTATATAAATTTGTGTGTGTGTGTGTGTGTGTATTTTAAAAGGAAAGCACAACAAAGACACAAGAGAAGAAGACTGGCATTAGAGACCTCTGCCATGGTTACGGAGGGTGGCAGAAGTTGATGGCAGTTAGGATCGATTTGAGCTGCCAAAGAAAAACTGATCAGTCACAATGTTTGTATGTTCACAGCAACAATCACATGCACCAATCACTGCACGGTCATTTACTCATGCACACTGATCGCATGAGCTGCTTCGACCATGTGCTTGTTGCATGGGTGCTCCTGGGAAATAAAAATAATCCTGCAAGGTGGTGGCCCCGGCGGAGTGCAGGGGCAGCGCACACATTTACTGCACTTTTTTCACTCCTCTAGACTAGTACAAGTGCTACATTCCTTTGAATATATAAATAGCAAATGCTTATATAGGCCCCTTTTATTGCACAAGTGTGTGTGTAAGAAAATTGTTGCTTCTCAAATTCTCATAATCCAGTGACGTTAGCTCTAGGGAATTTAAAAATCCTGCAATTCTGGACATCCTGCAAGAAGGAGCATTTGTTGTAAGTTGTCAGCATGCACACGGGGAGGATTCCCTACATCGGACCATGCAGGATCACACGCATGAGTCTAAACAGACCATTTCTTATCAGACCCCATGCAGGAGCATAATTAATGCACTGTATGTCTAAGTAGACCTGCATTGCTAATCAGACCCAACAGAAGTATGTACTGTTTCTAATATGTTTTATATGTTTTATTTCAATCTTTGAAACTATTTTGAAAGGCTGGAGGAAGTTGAAAGGTGGGCATATCTGTTGGTCAGGTATGGAGATTAACTCTTCTAGCACCATGGGGGATATATTTGCCCAAGACATCACTCTACACTCCCACCAAATGCAAAGACACTCGCTGCTAAGCACCCTGCCATGGGTGCTTTTTTTAGAGCTTTTGTCAGTTTCGGCCGTTAAAGCAATGCATGCACAATAAAAAGTTTTAGTTACTTCCCTCTTGTCGGTTGAGATGCAACGGACAACCAATAACTTTTTTTTTTAAAATACATGGCCCTAGAAGAGTTGATGAAGTCTAATAATTTGTGATAAAAACATTTTCAGTGCTTGCATATAATCCAAAAATATCTATTTGCATTTTCAGCAGATTTTGTTTTGTTCATAACAAAATAAAGAAATTGATACCATCAATCTCTGCTTAAACGTAGAATGGTGATGCTCAATTAGCTTGCAAAAAAAAAGAGTTTCACTTTCAAGTGAATGAACCCCAAATGCTTTCTTTGCGATGCACAAATGGCCATTTTACATCAGCTGGCAATTCTAATATACCGTATTTTACAGACTATAAGGCGATACCTTTTTCCTACACTGAGACCCCTGCGCCTTATAATGTGACTCTAGTATCAGCTTTTGTACTGTCTCGCATCGATTATTGCAATTCCCTACTTGTAGGCTGTCCTCAAACCCTCCTCAACAAACTTCAGAAAGTTCAGAACAATGCAGCTCGGTTAATCCTTAAAGTCCCTCGTACAGACCACATCAAACCCCACCTCAAGACCTTACACTGGCTTCCAGTCGAGGCAAGAATAAAGTATAAAATTGCTTGCCTCTGTTTCAATGCTGTCCATTCATCTAGTCCTGCCTATCTCTCTGATCTCGTTCACCTGTACTCACCCTCCAGGTCTCTCCGTTCCTCTTCTGACAAACTTATCCTTTCTATTCCTCGTACAAACACTAAGACATATGGTGAACGTTCATTTTCTTTCAGCGCCCCTTCTGTCTGGAACACCCTACCATATGAACTTCGTTCTGCTAAATCTTTCCAGTCTTTCAAAACCGCTCTTAAAACTCACCTCTTCTGGCAATACCTCTGATTTCTTCCTTGTCCTGTTTCCTGCCTTAAAATGATGTCCCCCACATTGTGGGTGGGTGGGTGTGTGCGCGTATGTGGGTGTGGGCGTGTGCGTGCGTGCGTGTTGTGGCTGTGTGCATGTTTGTGATAGTTGATATTGTAGTAGCTTATTTATTATTTATGTATTTATTTAAACAATTGTGAAGCGTCGTGAGCTCAAGAGAGAAAGGGCGCTCTATAAATGTTATTTATTATTATTATTATAATATAGTAAGAAACTATAATAACAAAATTTGAATTTTGTGTAAAATTTGCGGGGTGCGCTTTATAATCAGGTGTGCCTTGTAGTCCGTAACAAACGGTACCGGGTACATATTTGAAATCTCTAACCTGTCTCCTAACAAGTTGCCCATTATCCCTCTAAGCAATACATGGATGTGACAGTTGCCTTATTCACTGGGCAGCTTACAGTCATAAAAACTAAACACAATGAACACACAGATGTAATCACTTTTAAACAAGTCATGATAATTATCACAGGATTAATCGCACACCAACCCATGCACATGCCCTTGCAGGAACGCTTCCCTGCGCACACAAAAACATACAGAATAAACAAGAGATAACATGCACATGCCCTTGCAGGAACGCTTCCCTGCGCACACAAAAACATACAGAATAAACAAGAGATAATTTTAAAACTTCATTCCTCAAGCCAAAGCACTGGCATTAGAATAGTCCGAAGTCCAATCCTCTGAAAACCGCGGAAAAGGGACATCAAGGCCCTAGCCTGAAGAGGGACAACACTGAAATGAGTTCCTAACACCACCAAAAAGGCTTAATAAAGTGAGAAATCATGTTAAAATACTATTTAACAGAAAAGATAACACTGAATCAAAAGCCAAAATCTCTGACAAGAGAAGCCAATCCTCTGTCAAAAATTCATAATCCTCTGACAATTCTGACGCCTGAAAGCACCTGACCACACAGACATTCTCAGGGCTGGGTGTAATTCCCATGAGTCACTATATCTTTTGCTTACCACTGAGTGTGCACGATTTAATTGATAATCCAGCCCTTCACTGCCACAAGTCAAAAACTTTCTTATTTCTCGTAATGATTTTATCTCGTTTCTCTTTGGTCGTAATATTTTCTGATTTCAGATGCGTCACTCACCATGCCTCTCATATGCATCTGAAACATTAGGTATTAGGTACGTCATAGTCACAGAGGTGTCTCTGTGAAAATCGGGTTGCTCCCACCTGATACATTCCTCACTAAACACCCTCTCATGTCCCAGAAGACACCCCAGGGCTTCCAGGGACCCCCATTTGGGGGTCTATGAAGACTAAAATTCTAAAGGACCCTCTAAACGAATGTAAAGGGGGTCCTAGGGATGCACTAGAAAAAATGTTTTTAGCATTCGCAATGCTCCACCTCTAGGACCCTCTATACTGTAAGTGAAGGAGTCCCTGGGATCCCTTGTTTTGCGGGACGATTGGGAGCCCTGCATCCTGCCCCCATTGTTTTAATTATCAGAATATGTTTCCCTGATTTCTCAAAATGCATTTCTATCATTTTCATAATGCTTTTTTGCTCATTTCTCACATTGCCTTCCTTCATTCTCTCACAATACATTCCACTCATTTCTCGCAGTGCATTTCACTCTTTTTTTCTCTCCACATTCTTCCTTTTAAATTACATTCCACTCAGTCTCACCAGACATTCTCTTTTTTTCCTTAACGATATATTTCAAGCATTTCTTGGGGAAAAAACACACACACAAAAACAACATTGCTTTTGTTTCTCACAATATGTTCTGATCCATATTTTATATATTTCATCTTTTTCCATCCCACCCTTCCCCAAATACATCCACCCATTTCTCAAGATTACTGTCATTTTATTCCAGTTACTCCACAAATGTTTTTTTGCTTAACTAGCATTTTTGCAATCTGCAGAATGATCTTAGACTTATGATCTTATATGTTTCAAGCTCACTTAAAAGTGTATTGTTTAAAATTCACTTGTGTTTTTTTCAAATTATAATTTTATTTATAAAACTATTAATCTAGCCTCAGTTTTATACTGCCTCTTCTTAGTTTCACAATGAAGAGTGTCTAATTCTCAACTGACATTGATTAGCCAACATTTTTGCGTCTTTTACAATTCCTCTAACCACACAATAAATATGCACACACACATCCCTATTTCTCTCTTTCTCTCACTCGCTGTCTATTGGTTATTTTGCTCTTTGTCATGTAGCTTGTGTTTTGTTATTCTTTACAGTTCACACTGCACTAAATATTCATCATACTTCAAATTCAAACATTCCCCTTATTGGTACCACACGCTTTGGTACTCCACTATTGATTGTTCAAGAGTGCACATTTCACCTCATTTAGTTATTACCGTTACAACTTCAATGTCATACCGCCAAACAAGGGACCTTTTCTTCATCAACCAAACTCTCTGTTTTCTCTTGTACGGAGAATGAAGGAAGAAGCCGACTTTTCCCTCAACTGACGCATGGTGACATACAGAACAGTACAATTCGCTACGGACAGTAACATACAGAACAGTACAATTCGCTACGGACAGTGACATACAAGCTACGGACAGTGACATACAGAACAGTACAATTTGCTACGGACAGTGACATACAGAACAGTACAATTCGCTACGGACAGTGACATACAAGCTACGGACAGTGACATACAGAACAGTACAATTCGCTACGGACAGTGACATACAGAACAGTACAATTCGCTACGGACAGTGACATACAAGCTACGGACAGTGACATACAGAACAGTACAATTCGCTACGGACAGTGACATACAGAACAGTACAATTCGCTACGGACAGTGACATACAAGCTACGGACAGTGACATACAGAACAGTACAATTTGCTACGGACAGTGACATACAGAACAGTACAATTTGCTACGGACAGTGACATACAGAACAGTACAATTTGCTACGGACAGTGACATACAGAACAGTACAATTTGCTACGGACAGTGACATACACAACAGTACAATTCGCTACGGACAGTGACATACAGAACAGTACAATTTGCTACGGACAGTGACATACAGAACAGTACAATTTGCTACGGACAGTGACATACAGAACAGTACAATTTGCTACGGACAGTGACATACAAGCTACGGACAGTGACATACAGAACAGTACAATTTGCTACGGACAGTGACATACAAGCTACGGACAGTGACATACAGAACAGTACAATTCGCTACGGACAGTGACATACAGAACAGTACAATTTGCTACGGACAGTGACATACAGAACAGTACAATTCGCTACGGACAGTGACATACAGAACAGTACAATTTGCTACGGACAGTGACATACAAGCTACGGACAGTGACATACAGAACAGTACAATTTGCTACGGACAGTGACATACAGAACAGTACAATTCGCTACGGACAGTGACATACAGAACAGTACAATTTGCTACGGACAGTGACATACAGAACAGTACAATTCGCTACGGACAGTGACATACAGAACAGTACAATTTGCTACGGACAGTGACATACAAGCTACGGACAGTGACATACAGAACAGTACAATTCGCTACGGACAGTGACATACAGAACAGTACAATTCGCTACGGACAGTGACATACAGAACAGTACAATTCGCTACGGACAGTGACATACAGAACAGTACAATTTGCTACGGACAGTGACATACAGAACAGTACAATTTGCTACGGACAGTGACATACAAGCTACGGACAGTGACATACAGAACAGTACAATTCGCTACGGACAGTGACATACAGAACAGTACAATTTGCTACGGACAGTGACATACAGAACAGTACAATTTGCTACGGACAGTGACATACAGAACAGTACAATTTGCTACGGACAGTGACATACAGAACAGTACAATTTGCTACGGACAGTGACATACAGAACAGTACAATTTGCTACGGACAGTGACATACAGAACAGTACAATTTGCTACGGACAGTGACTTACAGAACAGTACAATTTGCTACGGACAGTGACATACAGAACAGTACAATTTGCTACGGACAGTGACATACAGAACAGTACAATTCGCTACGGACAGTGACATACAGAACAGTACAATTCGCTACGGACAGTGACATACAGAACAGTACAATTTGCTACGGACAGTGACTTACAGAACAGTACAATTTGCTACGGACAGTGACTTACAGAACAGTACAATTTGCTACGGACAGTGACATACAAGCTACGGACAGTGACATACAGAACAGTACAATTTGCTACGGACAGTGACATACAGAACAGTACAATTCGCTACGGACAGTGACATACAGAACAGTACAATTCGCTACGGACAGTGACATACAGAACAGTACAATTTGCTACGGACAGTGACTTACAGAACAGTACAATTCGCTACGGACAGTGACTTACAGAACAGTACAATTCGCTACGGACAGTGACATACAGAACAGTACAATTTGCTACGGACAGTGACATACAGAACAGTACAATTCGCTACGGACAGTGACATACAGAACAGTACAATTTGCTACGGACAGTGACATACAGAACAGTACAATTCGCTACGGACAGTGACTTACAGAACAGTACAATTTGCTACGGACAGTGACATACAGAACAGTACAATTCGCTACGGACAGTGACTTACAATGTCAATTCATGCGCACCACATTCCTGCTTTAAGACAGTGGCATGGGTGCAAGTACATCAAATGAAAAAAACTGAAAGGCCGGGGTCTAGGGGTAATGTCCCCCTTGCAGCTGAACAAAAAAAATGATTTATGAAAGTATTTTATTCTGCTTTTTCCACAATTTATACAAATACTTATTTTAGTGTTTAAAAAATACAGTAGACACAAAAATCTTGTTTGACAAATCCTAAAAAAAGGAAATTCCTTTTCTGGTAAAATTCAAAAACAGGAAATCCTTGTATGCCAGGAAAAGTTGTACCCATGCAGTGGTCAGATATACTTTGGGACACACAAGGTGCCGGGCATTATAAATAACCAAGACACCTGTTCCACACACACACAAAAATTAATACATTTGTTTTAGCGACAAGGAGATGCTCTTTCTCTGCATGCAACAAGAGTGCAAGTGGCAAGAGCACGCACTTCAGTGACAGGAGTGAAATCATTTAGAGCAAAAGGTTTACACGTACAGGGCACACTGACACACAATCAGAAGTGAGAGATTCCGACGACGCTTTCTTGTTTTCTTGCACCAAATGAACACAATTCTTGCTGGCACGCATTGTAAAAACATCTTCTGGTGGTAAGCTCACGCAAATGTCTTTAGGTCAATTTAATTTAATGTAAAAAAAAAAAGCATGAATGAATGCAATGGGGGGAAAAGACAACAACAGCACACGTAACAATCCACACCAATTTTACAAATGATTATAATCTAACCATTACCCCCATGATTGGCACAACAGTTGGAGCTGACAACGTGGACAACCCAGCACTTGGAAAGGATAAAGACCAAGACTACAATCAGAGGACGTTGACAGTGCATAATAATTATCATAACATACAGCAAACATTCAAACCCACAAGACAGCACTCGAAGCAGAGATTCAAAAGCTAGGATTTCATCATGACAGTTCTCAAGGAGTCAGAGTGATAAAATCATTTAACAACAAAAGTAATACCATAAGTGATTTTTGTCTTGGCGCTTCTTCACAGATGTTGCAGGAGTCAATTTGAAAAGAAAAAATAACAAGTCAACCACAAATAAAGTATGAATCTAAGGAGAAGGAACAAAGACGAGTCTGGATGAGTAAACTACAATAAACAATATCATATAACGATAACAACAGGCTCAAAGTAACAAGGTCATGAAGCCAATGTTTGCTAGCGTCCTGCAGATAATAGATTCCAACAATGTCTAGGCGTTGCTGCACGCTTCTGTAGGCATGCAGACAAAGTTCTAAAGAATGTAACAACATAAGAAAAGAAAAACACACCAGTGCAATGCAATGAAAGCAAAGCAAGGCAAAGCCTCCATTTCTTCTGGGTTTCAGCACCCAATAAAACCAACAAAACACAACAACGGAGAAACAAATAATCAACAAAATGACACAACAATCAAAAGAAAAAAAAACTTCACAAAAGTAAAGATAAGGAACAGAAATCAATAGGGATGGATTTTTGAAAAACCTGAAATTATTTCAAAACAAAACGGTAACTGGAAAGCACACACCAAAAAAATGTGTCCTTACAAAAAATGATAACTCAAATGTATAAAAGAGAATAACCCCGAAATATTCACTAAACAAACCATGGAACTGCAGGAGTCTTTAACATAGGCTCAGGCCCCCCTTAGTGACAAAGAATGTCATACTTTTTCTTTTTGCATATTCATTTGTTTGGTAATCTGTGTTTGCTTTTTCTTGTCCCAAACAATACATGCTTTTTAATGAACTTTTCACAAGTGATACTCAGGACTCCCAAAGACAGAAAAAAAAATAAAAAAAATTGTGAGAAAAAAATCAAAAATCCCTTAAATTAAAGGCTTTTGGCACCTCTAATAAGTTTGGGTTTTTATATTGGTAGCTGTGTAGGGCTGTTTTTTTGTTTTGTTTTTAATATATATATGTTAGAGCAACATATAATTCCAATCTTAACCCTTTCACCGCCAAAGGCGCATTTTAGCACCACAGTGATTTAACACCTATGTCACTAAAAGGCATCAAATTGGGGTCTATTCCAAATACCCTATTGTCTTAGTTTTGGGAAGTAGGAATAGACCTTATTTTATATATGTCACAGAAGAATCCCCAAATACTGCAGACAGATTTTATTCTCTACCCAGGTAAATTTAATGGAATTTTTGGCTGAAATATGTCTGGCGGTGAAAGGGTTAAACAAGATCATTTGCCTTTGAAACAACAAAGCTTAACAAAGATCTCGTTGCTCAACTGATGTTCTACATCTTTGTTCCTTTGATACCTAAAAGTAACACTTTCCCCACAAATGTATTATCACTTTTCGCTGAACTTACACAATCGCAGAAAATAGGGAGTTCTGGTTACTCGTATGAAAGAGGTATGTTGAGCAGAATTAAACCGAGAGCCCTGTCAATAAAAGACAGCTAAAAAGGTAAAAGAAAAATAGACAATATCACAGCTATCGGGTTACAATACTTTAAAGACTCAGCAAAATTCAGTCCCTTGATTTTTTTTCTGGCATGTGTGACCCATATACAAATGCCCCCAAATTCAAATTGAGGCTGCTCTTCAAAGCGCCGTTTTGTTTTGAATTTGGGGGCATTTGCATGGGAGTCACACCTGGCCCCCAAAAAAAATCCAGGTAAAAATGACCACCTTTGACGATCGATTTGTGTGTAACCAAAGGAAACTGTGTGATGTGGTTTACGCATAACGATTTCTCTCAGTGATCTCTATGCATTTTTAGAAAGAAAAATCTTCGGGTCATGGGGTCTTTAACCCTTTCACCACCAACGTCGCATTGTTGCACCACAATGATGTAACACCCATGTCACTAAAACCCTTGAAATCAGGGTCTATTATTCAATGATAGTGTGTCCCTAAATTTGGGAAGTAAGGATTGACCCCATTCTAAATGTGTCACAAAGAAATCCGAAAATATTGCAGACAAAATCTTTTCGGTAGGCAAGTAAGTTTAATGGAAATGTTTGGCTGAAAGATGGCTGGCAGTGAAAGGGTTAAGTAGGCTTGGACAACGTCTGCTCATGTCTTTGAAAAGAAAATAATGTGACTGATGTATTTCTTCCGAAATGCGATAAGGCAGGATTTATTTAATACTGAAGCCCTCTCACACACACAATCTAACAGCCAACACTTTACTTTTCAACCCCAAATGAATATAATTTTTCATGCTACATTTTAGACTTTTGTTAAAAAGCAATTGCAAAAAATCTACTGTAACAGCAATAACAAAACAAAAAAAAGAAATTGAATTAATAACGGGTCTTTGGATTTGACGATAAACAAGAGTAACAAGTCAACTTTATTCCCAAAAACCCTGGGGGCACAAGAAACAAAACCCAAAACAAACAAAACAGAATTAAAAAACGTAATCTCTTAAGACTTGCCAAGACTGTTATCTAAATACAAGAAAGAGTAGTCTTTATATTTTTGCAACTGCTCTATTTTCATAAAACCAACTCTTTGGCTCAGTTTGATATGTACCATATTCTGATTTTGATTTTTTTTGGGGGGCCTGTATGTAACACAGCGTCCTAAATCTCTCATTTTTCTGTGATGTAGTATACATTAATAGGGGAAATTTCTCGTCACTGAATGACAAAAAAATTACTCAGTTCAGCAACAACCAAGCAAACATTCTTACAAAATGTTTTAAAATGTAGTGTTATATTTCAGGAAAAGATAATAAAGCTGATGGAAAAAAAAAGTTGATGAGAAAAAAATGAGTGGTAACTATGGTGATGAAATAGTGTTGACTGTCATGGAATATAAAAAAATGAGTGGTAACTATGGTGATGGAATAGTGTTGACTGTCATGGAATATAAAAAGTGGGCTAGAGTCCCCCCACCAAAAAGCAATCTTAACTACAATCTTAACTACACTTAAAGATTACATACAGAGTTGTAAACTTTTTTGATACACTTGGCTTTGATTGCGTTGCTTAGATGAACAAAAATAAATGCCGTGAATGCAGTGAAAGGCTGGATTTCTATTTTGTTTTTGAGATCAAATGATGCTCAGATATTGAAAAGAATTGTTGCTAGAACGTAGCTTTGAGTTGCGTCCAAAGCGGAAATGACGACGTAGCACTGGATTGCGAAAGTAAAACAACGGTTTCTCTGGGTCCAACTAAAAATGCCTAGAGCTTGCTCTGTGGTTGGGTGCTTCTTAGAACAAGTACCGGGTCATGCTACACATTTCACACGTTTCCTTTCAAAGATCCAGCTGGGCTGCGAAAATGGGTGGAAAACAGGAACAGGAGGGACCCCCACAGCCAATGTTGTCATCGCTCTGCCACTCTTCATCTTCTTTCAACATCATTCTTCTGTTTCTGCCAGTGGGTATGGTGGAATAGCCGGCCCCCTAATTTGCTGGCTTTCCGTCATAGTTTTTCCTACGTCATAGAACACATTACCGTATTTTCCGGACTATAAGGTGATACCCCCCCCGACTCAGACTCCTGGTTCTTATAATATGACTAATAAAATAGTAAGAAAACATAGTAACAAAATCTGAAATTTAGGTAAAATTTGGGGGGGTGTATGTGTGTGTGTATGTGTGCGCCTTATACAAAGGTGCGCCTTATACAAAGGTGCGCCTTATACAAAGGTGCGCCTTATACTAGTTATAGTCAGAAAAATACGGTACGCCATAGGAACACAAAATCAGAAGTGCATCCCGCTTGAGCGTTGCCTTGTCGAACAGCGCGCTTCAAACAACAAATTCTTTCAATTCCGTTTCAGATGAGCTGGACACTAACGAGATATAGTCAAAAAAGGTGAGAAAACTTTATTCATCAACCTACATTAGTCAACAAAAGCGTATTTTTTCGCTGAGAGACGATTTGAAATGATTTTTCAGCCAAAAGAGCCTGACCCCACCGCTTAAAACAAAACAAACATGAAAGGATGACACAAGGTCAACAACATTAAATGCAACAACTTGAAGCTTCTATAGCCTAGTGGGTAATAAATGCACACGATTTTCTAACGGTAGATAGGAATGTTCAGCTTGGCATAGAAACTACGAGCTTCTCTGGCTGAATTCAATCAAGTTACCAGATCGAAGTTTCATCACATTTCATTTTATTAATTCATTTATATATTTGTTGGTGAGTAAAAACGTTATGGGAAGTTGTGACTCATGAGTGTCAATAAAAGCAGGCAAATATCCTCATAAAATTGATTTTTAAAAAAACAAACAAAAAAACAACCCACAACACTTCTCTATAATTGAGTATAAATGATCAACACATCACATTAACGTCTCAAAGCAAACACGGTGAACTAATACCTAATTTCACATGACCCGACATAACGAACATTACCCAGTGCATTCTTTTTTTTTAAATCGCAAGAGAAAACCGTTGCCACAGTCACATTTGTCTGAGAAGAAAACAAAACAAATTCATCACCCAAGTCTACAAATATCAAATTAAAGCACCTGTCTGACCATGAGACAATAACAAAATTTTATGTAGTATTCTAATTAAAATACAAAGTTTGAAAACAAAAGTTCCACTTCCAAACGATGAAATCACAGAGGGTCAATAACTTGAACAACATTGTGCACACATGCTAAAATAAACTAAAAATAATACTAGAAAAATATTCTATGAAAATTTGATTAAAAAAACAGACAGAAAAAATACAAAAGTTAAGAAAGAAAACATTTGTTCAAAATACCCTTGCAACGAAAGAAATGGAAAGTCAACAATTTTGTTCAAACTTTTTTTTTTTTTTTTTTATATGAATGAAACATCTTTAAACCTCTTTTCAAAATCAAACCTGCATATACCGACATACACACACGCACAAAATAAAAAACCACACACACAAAAAGAATTGAGCCACTTTTGTATTCTAATCCGAAAATTATCTTAAAAAAAGAACCTTTTAAGTCTCATCACGAGAAGAAGAAGAAGAACCAGACAGCTAGGATCTAGGTCTGGAACCAGAGAGAAAGAAAGGTGGAGGAGCCGTAAGCGTAAAAAGAGCGCGAGAGGCGGGGCTGAGACTGTTCCGGAAGCTGCTGCTGCTGCAGGTCTTGGCAGGCCAAGGGCGTTCCCTGGGACGAACGGCTGCGAGACGACGACGACAACGACGACGACAAAGAAGAAAAGTCCCCGTTTCTGCTGGTGGGAGCACAGCAGCACAGCAGGGGAGGGGGACTAGGAAGGGGAGGGGGCGTGGGGCGCTAGGAGCAACCCTGGTAGTTCTCCTCCTCCATCATGTAGCACTGCACCTCCGTTTCAGACTCGTCCGTCACCAGCCCCTGATTCCCATCCTCCTCCTCCTCCTCCAAACCGCCCTCCTCCTCCCTGTCCACCTCCTCCCCTGACCCTTCCTCCTTCACTCCTCCGCCCTCCTCTTTCTCCCACGCCTCCTCCTGGCTGCGGGAGAACGACTCGGAATGGGACAGGTCCGAAGCTTGTTGCTGCTGCCGCGGCTGGGGGTGTTGGTGGTGACGCTGCTGCTGCTGCTGCTGCTGATGGTGGTGGTGGTGGGACCGATGTTGATGCTCAGGGGTCTGCTGCTGCTGCTGATGGTGGTGGTGCTGGATGTGAGGGGAGGCCACCTCGGCGAGCGTGTCGCTGTTGATGATCTCCCTGGACTCTGCGTCCAGAATGTGGCTGCCCCACACGGGCTCCGAAGCCGGGGACTCGGAGCGGGAGCTGTGGTCCGTGAAGACCGAGTCGGCGTCCGAGTAAGGCTCCAGCACCGTGCCTTCCGAGGACGCCTTGGTCACTGAGTTACCTGGTATGCAGACACACAACCACACGCAATGCGGGTAAGACGCATGTACAAAATTATAAAGCTACATAGTGAGTCACAGTGTTACATCAACTAGAAACGCACCGATTCATCCTTGGAAAAACAAACAGCAATTCAGCCGTTTCTGTGCAAAAACAACTCGTACATAATGCTAAAACTCACCCATATCAATAAATAATAATATTGATGAAATTTACATAGCGCTCATCCTACTAACCTCTAGCCTCTGGCTAGCCTTTGGTAGCTCATCTAAGGATTCCTCCAATCTCAATATTCCCTTCACTTTCCTGCTACATAATGCACAATCAGTGTACTGAAATAAAAACACTCAAGGAAACCTAGCCCCTCCCTACCAGGACATAAAAATGTACCTCGTTCAATGAAATCCACAGCTAAGAAGAAGAACGCAGTTCTTCAGACACTAACGTTCATCTAAAAACAACCACCACACATTCAACATGAATCAAAACCTCCCCAAAACCCACCTGAATTTTTGTTGCTGCCTCCACACCCACCGTTCCCTCCACCACATCCGTTGCCACCACCACAACCCCCTCCACCCCCATTTCCTCCATGGCCGTTTTTACCCCATCCTCCATTCTTGCCATTGGGATGGTGGTGGTGGTGGTGGTGGTGGTGGCCGTGGTAGTAGAAGTGGTGTCCCAGGGCCGAGCTGTTGCCGCCGTTGGTCCGAGCGACGCTCGGGGAGAGGAACCAGTCCGAGCGCTGGCGCAGGCGCTCCAGCTGCTTCCGCTTGACCGAGTTGAAGCGGGAGATGCACCGCGTCTGGTAGGAGGAGCGCATCTCATTCAGGTTGTCCTCCAGGGACTTGGGCCGCTGGAAACAATGAAACAACGACAACCAGCACTGTAATGCACCGCGTCTGGTAGGAGATGCTGGAAATAACAACCAGCACTGTAATGCACCGCGTCTGGTAGGAGATGCTGGAAATAACAACCAGCACTGTAATGCACCGCGTCTGGTAGGAGATGCTGGAAATAACAACCAGCACTGTAATGCACCGCGTCTGGTAGGAGATGCTGGAAATAACGACCAGCACTGTAATGCACCGCGTCTGGTAGGAGATGCTGGAAATAACAACCAGCACTGTAATGCACCGCGTCTGGTAGGAGATGCTGGAAATAACAACCAGCACTGTAATGCACCGCGTCTGGTAGGAGATGCTGGAAATAACAACCAGCACTGTAATGCACCGCGTCTGGTAGGAGATGCTGGAAATAACAACCAGCACTGTAATGCACCGCGTCTGGTAGGAGATGCTGGAAATAACGACCAGCACTGTAATGCACCGCGTCTGGTAGGAGATGCTGGAAATAACAACCAGCACTGTAATGCACCGCGTCTGGTAGGAGATGCTGGAAATAACAACCAGCACTGTAATGCACCGCGTCTGGTAGGAGATGCTGGAAATAACGACCAGCACTGTAATGCACCGCGTCTGGTAGGAGATGCTGGAAATAACAACCAGCACTGTAATGCACCGCGTCTGGTAGGAGATGCTGGAAATAACCACCAGCACTGCAATGCACCGCGTCTGGTAGGAGATGCTGGAAATAACCACCAGCACTGTAATGAACCGCGTCTGGTAGGAGATGCTGGAAATAACGACCAGCACTGTAATGCACCGCGTCTGGTAGGAGATGCTGGAAATAACCACCAGCACTGTAATGCACCGCGTCTGGTAGGAGATGCTGGAAATAACAACCAGCACTGTAATGCACCGCGTCTGGTAGGAGATGCTGGAAATAACCACCAGCACTGTAATGCACCGCGTCTGGTAGGAGATGCTGGAAATAACAACCAGCACTGTAATGCACCGCGTCTGGTAGGAGATGCTGGAAATAACCACCAGCACTGTAATGCACCGCGTCTGGTAGGAGATGCTGGAAATAACCACCAGCACTGTAATGCACCGCGTCTGGTAGGAGATGCTGGAAATAACGACCAGCACTGTAATGCACCGCGTCTGGTAGGAGATGCTGGAAATAACCACCAGCACTGTAATGCACCGCGTCTGGTAGGAGATGCTGGAAATAACAACCAGCACTGTAATGCACCGCGTCTGGTAGGAGATGCTGGAAATAACGACCAGCACTGTAATGCACCGCGTCTGGTAGGAGATGCTGGAAATAACAACCAGCACTGTAATGCACCGCGTCTGGTAGGAGATGCTGGAAATAACGACCAGCACTGTAATGCACCGCGTCTGGTAGGAGATGCTGGAAATAACCACCAGCACTGTAATCCACCGCGTCTGGTAGGAGATGCTGCTGGAAATAACGACAACGAACACTGTAATGCACCGCGTCTGGTAGGAGGAGCTGCTGGAAATAACAACCAGCACTGTAATGCACCGCGTCTGGTAGGAGGAGCTGCTGGAAATAACAACCAGCACTGTAATGCACCGCATCTGGTAGGAGATGCTGGAAATAACAACCAGCACTGTAATGCACCGCATCTGGTAGGAGATGCTGGAAATAACGACCAGCACTGTAATGCACCGCATCTGGTAGGAGATGCTGGAAATAACAACCAGCACTGTAATGCACCGCGTCTGGTAGGAGATGCTGGAAATAACAACCAGCACTGTAATGCACCGCGTCTGTTAGGAGATGCTGGAAATAACGACCAGCACTGTAATGCACCGCATCTGGTAGGAGATGCTGGAAATAACAACCAGCACTGTAATGCACCGCGTCTGGTAGGAGATGCTGGAAATAACAACCAGCACTGCAATGCACCGCGTCTGGTAGGAGATGCTGGAAATAACAACCAGCACTGTAATGCACCGCGTCTGTTAGGAGATGCTGCTGGAAATAACGACAACGAACACTGTAATGCACCGCGTCTGGTAGGAGGAGCTGCTGGAAATAACAACCAGCACTGTAATGCACCGCGTCTGGTAGGAGGAGCTGCTGGAAATAACAACCAGCACTGTAATGCACCGCGTCTGGTAGGAGGAGCTGCTGGAAATAACCACCAGCACTGTAATGCACCGCGTCTGGTAGGAGATGCTGGAAATAACGACAACGAACACTGTAATGCACCGCGTCTGGTAGGAGATGCTGGAAATAACAACCAGCACTGCAATGCACCGCGTCTGGTAGGAGGAGCTGCTGGAAATAACAACCAGAACTGTAATGCACCGCGTCTGGTAGGAGGAGCTGCTGGATATAACAACCAGCACTGCAATGCACTGCGTCTGGTAGGAGATGCTGGAAATAACGACAACGAACACTGTAATGCACCGCGTCTGGTAGGAGGAGCTGCTGGAAATAACAACCAGCACTGCAATGCACCGCGTCTGGTAGGAGATGCTGGAAATAACAACCAGCACTGCAATGCACCGCGTCTGGTAGGAGGAGCTGCTGGAAATAATGACAACGAACACTGCAATGCACCGCGTCTGGTAGGAGATGCTGGAAATAACAACCAGCACTGCAATGCACCGCGTCTGGTAGGAGGAGCTGCTGGAAATAATGACAACGAACACTGTAATGCACCGCGTCTGGTAGGAGATGCTGGAAATAACAACCAGCACTATATATATATTTCACTTAGTTGCATCATTTACGCATTGGACTGTAGAGGGGAAGTATTGTTTTCTTATTTTGATCTTGTTGTTTTTTTGCTTCTTTTGTTGCCTGCTTTTTGCTCCTTTTGCTATATTTGCAGTTCAATCAATCAAAATATTTCTTGTCTTTAAAACATAAAGAAATTCTTTGTCTGGCATGCACATAAAACACATATACAAATAGAGACAATAAGACAATATACAGTAAATACATCATAAGAATTAAATTACAATACAATATAGCACACACACACACACACACACACACACACACACACACACACATACACACACACACAGAGCTAAACAAACAATTTGCATAAAAGTAATAATAGGACAACAAACAAAATTTATAAAAGGGGGTACATAAAAACAAGGTTTAGATTATAAACTGCTGCTTAATTGTTTGTTTGTGTTGATAAAGGCGCATTCGCCGAAATATCCAGTAGTTTTGTTTTGTCTCTTGTGAATAAAATAACGTCACTTTACACTTGTCATCTAGTTGCTTGTTTGTTGCATGTTCCAGTGACGTTGCAGTCTGTTTAAGTTTTTTGGGTTTTTTCCACTTTCTCCAGTTAACATTGTTTGCATTTCTCTATAGTTTTAGGACATTGATAGCTAGGTTTCCCAAGTCTGCCCCCAACCCCTCCTCACCCTGTTCCCCTCCCCTCCCCTCCCTCCCCCAAAAAAGGGTAGGCGCTGCACTTGCCATGACGTGCTCTTCAGAGGAGAGCAGCCCGAACTTCACAAAGATAAGTCTCTGTGACTGGAATATACCAAACGCCAAATTAGGGAGACGCAAAGGGAAGGAATAACAGGCAATGATGTCGTCAGACCCCATATAGCATATCATCAGTGAAATTAAAAAACCTCGTATCTCGATTTTTGGGGGGTTTGAGTTAGATACATAGTCAGCTCTCTAATTTTTCCCGCCACCTTCCACCAAAACCTTGTATCTCTAACGACTTTCTATCTGGGGTAAATGAGGTTGTGTAACTAGAAGAAAAACTCGTAAGTCCCAAATTCAGATCTAGTTAAAAATGTGGTAAACGCAGTTAATTTTTAAAAGTTTTTTTTCATTTTTCTCAAAACTACCAAAATTGAGATACAAGGTTATTTTAACTTCACCGACGAAATGCCCAGTCCCTCCCTCCTCTCACCTTGGACACCTCGGGGGAGGGCACGAGGGACACCTCGGGGGCGGACAGGGTGGACGCGTTGATGGTCAGCTGTGACATGTCCCCGTCTCTGTCATGGCCTGCGTCCGAGGACGGCTTTCGCCGCTGGCCCCCGAACGGGGACATGTCTGGGCTCTCCGTCTCCCCCCGGCCCATGCGGCCCCCTTCTCCGTCGTCGCTGTCCATGCCGCCGCCCGGCTCCTCCAGGTGGTCGCTGCTGCCTTCCATGCGGGTGACCTCGATGATGTCGGGGGACACTGCTGCAAGCACACACACACACGCACAGTTTTTTTCTAAATAGATTAGGTGTTCCTGTCTGATGCAGCATCAAGTTGATGATCCACAGGGAGATCTGACTGGCTGGGTCACTAAATTACCTTAGTTTTTTTGTGTTTTTGTTTCTCCAGTCCGACCTGGAACCTCGACTGGCATAGTGCCCATGAATCAAAGTGTTGATTGTGGGCACTCATCTGGAAGAAGAGACCACAACGCTAACTAGGATACACAAAAGGCGATTACTAAGTCGAAACAAAACAAGACAAGCGTATCCCAGAAAAAGAAAAAACGCTTACGTGGAATGGTTTCTTCAGAAGGGTACTGGTACTGGTAGCGGATCAGCTCACGTATATGGATCCCCGTGTGGCTGGTCTCGGCGAAGAACTGGATGTTGTGTCGACCGAACATGGCGGCCACCCCAAAGTTGTCGATGAGCAGCTGCAGTATGCGCGAAGCCTTCTCCACCTGCCCAGTCACCAATAATAAATCTCCTCATTCTTGAATCCAACATCAATATTTTTAAACTACAGTGGAGCCTCCCTTATACGACCCCCTCTTATAAGACTCCCTCCCACTTAAGACCTACTTCTCTCAGACATTGCTCTTCTTTGTAAGTATTAAAATTACCTCCCTTATATAACTCCTCACACTTAAGTCAAGATCTTACTTTGGATGATTTTCAAGGTCTCAAAAGGGAGGTTCCACTTGTACATATGCAAAGCAACTTATATCAAATTTTGTATTTGTTTGTGCTCTGTTTCTGTTAAGATTTTGTCACACCGTTGAGCGAATGCGATGAAAGAACTATTTCCTAGTTAGGCGCATAGCGGCAGCATGATGCATCTAAGCTCATAATTGACAGGAAACTGTCTGAGCGATCGAAGAAGTAAAAGAAGTTTGACAAAGGTGAAACCCCAAATCTCTCGTCATCAAGCGTCAGTTCTCTAACTCTGGCATAAATCCTCACCACAGAGTCGATGCAGAGCTTCAGATTGCTTTCAGACTTCATGGGTCATATGGCCCCCGATTACAGAAAAGGAGGGGTCAATTTCCAAAATAAGGGGCCGTTAAGTGTCTTCAGACTTCGTGGGTCACATGACCCTTGGCTGCACACAAAGAGGGGTCAATTCAGCTCACTGACCCGGGCCCCCACACAAACTGAAGCTCTGCTGATGCCTGAAAACATGGAGGAAAAATTAAAAAATCAACAGAGAAAAATAATTTTCATACAAAATAAAAGAAGAAAAGACAAACAAACGACACGAGAAAAACAAATTCATACCCCCCAAAAAAGACAAACGACACGAGAAAAACAAATTCATACCCCCCAAAAAGACAAACGACATGAGAAAAACAAATTCATACCCCCCCAAAAAGACAAACGACATGAGAAAAACAAATTCATACCCCCCCAAAAAGACAAACGACATGAGAAAAATAATTTTCATACAAACTAAAAGAAGAAAAGAAAAACAAGACATGAGAAAAAACCCATTCATACAAAGTAAAAGAAGAAAAGACAAACAAACGACACGAGAGAAGTAAGCTAATAAGCTACGAGCGAGAAGAAACTCTATGGGTTGAGAGAATAAGTTTACATTTTCTTCATTATGACAAACAATTTTCATACCAAAAAAAGAAGAAAAAACAAACAAATGACATGAGAAAGAAAACAAATTCATACCCCCCCCAAAAACGACACAAGAAAAAAAAATTCATACAAAAAACAAAAGGACAAGAAAAGAAAAGGCCATGAAAAGCCTCCTCCTCCTCCACCTTGGCGGGGTCCTCGGCACAGGTGTGGAACATGGATCCGGCCACGGAGCGCGACAGGGCCTCCACGGTCATGAAGTTGACCTCGGAGCACGACACGATGCGGAACCACGTCCCAAACAGCAGGGCCACCAGCTGCTGGTGCACCTCAGTCAGCGACTCGATGAACCTGAACCGTCCACAGCGCAAATCAATCCATCAATCAATCAAACAGCAGGGCCACCAGCTGCTGGTGCACCTCAGTCAGCGACTCGATGAACCTGAACCGTCCACAGCGCAAATCAATCAGAGCTGATTCTAGGATTTTGAAAAAGTGAGGGCGTTCCCCCCTAAGAATGAAAAAAGGGGGGCAGGTCCAATGGATACGAGGGGAAGGGGGGGGGGGGGAGGCGGCCGATTCAATCTTCGCTAGCCATGGCCACTTCTTCAGCCACTCATCTTGGAACCGGTGTTCCCTCGCACTAGTGCCGTTATCTTACGGCTGCTTCTCCGACACTGTTGATGCAGTAGCTGTTTCTGCAACATCTTCTGCACACTCGTTTGGCAGAGGACTTCTTTTTTTTTTACTTTGCCGCCACAAAAACCAAAGTTGAAGAGCGTCGTTGTCCGCTTCATTTTGAAAAAAATTCAACATGGTGTGTAGGACTCTCGCAACTTCTTGTCGGTAAAACGAGATGAACGCGATTGGTTGATTTACACTAACATTGTAAAGGAACCAATGAAATGTCGAGAAATCATTAATTCCTGCTCGATGCTTTCGGTTTGTGCAGACAACGGATTTAGCCGACAACGAAGGAAATCCCGCAGCGATCGGTAAAAAGGGCGGGCAGTTCTGCAAATATGCGGGCGTCAGCCTGCGCTTAGACCCGATTATTGCGGGAAGGAACAGATTTGGGGGGGATTGTACCAATCCCGCTCTAGAATCAGCTCTGACCAATGATCCAGGTATGGGATGGAGGAATCGGGAAAAAACCTATCCCCCCGTGGGGATACCGAGGTGGGGGGGTGGGGGTCTTTCACACAAATAGTTCCCCCACCTTCTGGAAGTTCTGTGCTTGTAACTTCCTCTAATCTGTCACTCTTTGACTCTACCTTTTCCCTTTACTGTCATCTGTCATCTTTTCTATCTCACTGGTCCATCCTCCTGCTGCCTTTTTCTATAAATTCTTACAAAGAGTTCTTCAGCCGAAGTCGGATATGCAGGGCCTATTTCTTAGCTAGGCGCATAACGGCAGCATGACACATCTACGCTCACTATGACAGGAAACTGTCTGAGCGAGCGAAGAAGAAGAAAGAAGTGAGAAAAGCAGGAAAACGTGTGTCAAGGGAACAAAGCCCCCACCTGAAGCTGGAGCTTTACTTTGTAAGCTAAGCCTTAACCCTTTCACCGCCAAAGTCGCATTTTAGCACCACAGTGATTTAACTGTTACTAAAAGGCATCAAATTGGGGTCTATTATCCAAAGACCCTATTGTTTTAGTTTTGGGAAGTAAGGATAGACCTTATTTTATGTATGTCACAGAAGAATCCCCAACACTGCAAATGGATTTTGCTCTACACAGGTACATTTAATGGACATTTTTGGCTGAAATATGGCTGGCGGTGAAAGGGTTAAAACCAGCATAAATATAGAATAGAACTGATATCTAATATATGTAATATATATTACTTGGTTCATTTTGCCTGCACTCATAAGAAGTCAGTCTTACTCAGTTGGTTTCTTTTTTACCTCAAAAATGTCCTTTCGGGTCATCAAAAAAACCTGAAATTTGTTTAAAAGCTGAAAATTCCTATGCCTGATAATCATATCACAGCACACAAATACCACACATTCTGATACATATAATATATATAGCTTAGGATTTATGTTTTCTTTCGTGTTGTCCCAGAAGATGTGTCTATGACACGAAACATTGGAGATTTGTTTATTGTTATTATTATTTTTTTAAATGCAGTTGGGTTTTTTTTGGCATTACAAACCACATTGTTACTTTTAAATTTACCCCAAGGATGGAAAAGTGATGGGATAAACTGTCCTGAGACAAGATAAATCAACAGGACAATGTCCTGGCTCTTGTAGAAATCAACAGGACAATGTCCTGGCTCTTGAAGAAATCAACAGGACAATGTCCTGGCTCTTGTAGAAATCAATGACAATGTCCTGGCTCTTGTAGAAATCAATAGTACAATGTCCTGGCTCTTGTAGAAATCAATAGGACAATGTCCTGGCTCTTGTAGAAATCAACAGGTCCTGGCTCTTGTAGAAATCAATAGGACAATGTCCTGGCTCTTGTAGAAATCAACAGGACAATGTCCTGGCGTAGAAATCAACAGGACAATGTCCTGGCTCTTGTAGAAATCAATAGGACAATGTCCTGGCTCTTGCAGAAATCAACAGGACAATGTCCTGGCTCTTGTAGAAATCAACAGGACAATGTCCTGGCTCTTGTAGAAATCAATGACAATGTCCTGGCTCTTGTAGAAATCAATGACAATGTCCTGGCTCTTGTAGAAATCAACAGGACAATGTCCTGGCTCTTGTACAAATTGACAATGTCCTGGCTCTTGTAGAAATCAACAGGACAATGTCCTGGCTCTTGTAGAAATCAACAGGACAATGTCCTGGCTCTTGTACAAATCAACAGGACAATGTCCTGGCTCTTGTACAAATCAACAGGACAATGTCCTGGCTCTTGTACAAATCAATGTCCTGGGACAATGTCCTGGCTCTTGTACAAATCAACAGGACAATGTCCTGGCTCTTGTAGAAATCAACAGGACAATGTCCTGGCTCTTGTAGAAATCAACAGGACAATGTCCTGGCTCTTGTAGAAATCAACAGGACAATGTCCTGGCTCTTGTAGAAATCAACAGGACAATGTCCTGGCTCTTGTAGAAATCAACAGAACAATGTCCTGGCTCTTGTACAAATCAATGACAAAGCATGCCTGAGTTAAAAATGTAATCAGACATTTGTCCTGACAGGGGGAGAACACAATAGCACATTTTCCATTTTAATAGATCAATGGCCTATGACCGGGGCCTCGAGACATCACTGCTGACTGCTTTTAGTTTTCCCCAGAGAGCAATTTATTTATAACTGAAACCATGCATTGGCTTCAACTCAAAAGTTATTTCCTTTCACATGGGCAAACATTCTTTTCATTGATTGCGGTTAGGGTTAGGAAAAGACCTTACAAGTGGCATACTACAACAAAGGAAGGGATAAACTTAAGATTGGTTTGTGCTGGTGATGGGTGCTAAAAAAAAGAAGCAATTGAAACTGGGTGCTGTAAATAATGTAATAAGCTAATGATACGCAATTCATCATATGAACAGCACGGTTTATCAATTTTACAAAAGTAACGAAAGTTTCATTGATATTGATAGAGCAATAATTTAAACAAAAAGACAAAACATAAAAAAAATTAAAAAAATGTTAACAGCAGTAATAAGAAAAAGGTCTTCATATTCAAACTTCGACCCAAAACTTCAGTAGTAAAGATAAAACAAATTAATTTTACGTAAGAGGTTATCTATCCAGGTTAATGGAAATTTATGCACAAAATATTGCACAAAACACACACACGCACACGCACACACACACTACAGTACAGACACAGTGGACCTACTCGTTGACAGCCTGGCACTGGTCAGTCTTGTGGCCCAGGGTCAACACCTGAAGCAAGGCCTCCTCCCCTTCCTCCGTCAGCACCCCTCCAGGTGTCTTCAGCAGGAATTTCTGGTACACACATACACATTTATTGCATACAGAGTCACACACACACACACACACACACACACAGTCACACACGCACACACAGTAACACACACACACTCAGTCACACATGCACAGTGACATACACACACAGTGACATACACACACAGTGACATGCACACACACACAGTGACACACACACACACAGAGTGACACACACAGTCACACACGCACAGTGACATACACACACAGTGACATACACACACAGTAACATGCACACACACACAGTGACACACACACACACAGAGTGACACACACAGTCACACATGCACAGTGACATACACACACAGTGACATACACACACAGTGACATGCACACACACACAGTGACACACACACACACAGAGTGACACACACAGTCACACACGCACAGTGACATACACACAGTGACACACACACAGAGTGACACACACACGCGGACACACACACATGCCACAAACACAGCTGAACCGTCGGTACAATATCAGTACTTTTCATCTCAAGATGAAGAGCTTGAAACCTTTAACAAAGTGCAACTGCCCTTAGTCCATATTTTTTGTGAGGAACATTTTCTGTAATCATATTTCTGTGGGTATATTTAGCAAGCCATTGCTCAGTGACATAGTACAGTTTTTGAACATGATACTTGGTAATGGTAGGCATATCAATCAGGCATCAGAATATTCCAAAGCTCAATCCTCTGAAAATTGCGATAAAAAAAGCCATCAAGGCCCTAGACTGAAGAGGGACAATGCTAAAATGAGTTCCCAACACCACCAAAAAGGCTTAATTAATATGGCGAGAAATCACTTCAAAATGCTATTTAACAGAAAAGATAACACTGAATAAAAAGGCAAAACCTCTGACAAGAGAAGCCAATCCTGTCAGAAATTCTTAATCTTCTGAAATTTGCAGATCCTCTGACAATTCTGATGCCTGATCAATTCATGAGAAAGAGCAGCTCCCCCTTTCTCCCCACACCCACCCCATCTTCATGAGAGAGAGAATTTATATTGGTGTGAAGAGTATGAGAAACAAGTATGCCTCTTCAACAGCTGGCTAACTTATGCAAGCTCCAGCACTATTAGCACCATCTAAACATCAGGAAAGGTTTGACTAAAAAGACTGTTGGTGACTTTCCGATCATTAACTCATACTTTAAATATAAAAAAAAAGAAAGCTTGGACTTTTATTAGTTTGATTTGGTCCGGTTCAGTTCAGGTTAAAAATGAACAAATAGCATTTATGAAGCAATTATCAGCATTTACATTACAACAAAAGCGATTTCAGTCATCAGAATCCAGCTCGTTTAAAAGAAAGAAAACAAATTAAGCAAAGAAGCAAGCATATTCATCAGCAGCTGCTACTTGCCCACAATATCAAACTATTATTATTAATAGGCGTGCAAGTGTTGGTATTATTTTCTAGCTACAGACTGTGAAATTTGGGCTGCTCCCACCTGGAGAGCGCATCGCCACAACTGCAGCGCCAGCCATTTAACCATTCGTGACCCAGCACCACAAAAGGGACATTAAGTCGCTGGGCTAGTTTCTCACAACAGGCTTCCAAAGTCAAAAATTTCATTTGTTGTCAATTTTAAGTAATGAGCATTTTCGTGTTCTCTTACATCTTATCTTTCATATTTATAAAGGGTAGTCCGATACATGATCTCTAATCGATGGCTTGGAGTCAAAACGGACTATCTTTAGATAGTCCGTTGACAATTATTGAACTTATTACGAAAACTAATAACTTGCATAAAAAAAGACTGCTGAAATATTAAAAAAGCAAAAACCCCTTTTTATATTTCTGAAGTCATTGTTTGATACAAGTTATTAGTTTTTGTAATAAATCCAATAATACGTCAATGGACTATCTAAAGATAGTCCATTTTGACTCCAAGCCATCGAAATGGTCTCATAAATGTTTTAAAATGAGTAGGTCAATGCATTATCTTTAGCTCGGCTAGACTTTATACTGTGTTTTCCCAAAATGGCAGACGCTGTACCTAGCAACTTTAAATGCTCATACCTCTAGAACGGAAAAAGCTACAAGAATGGTTCTTGTATCAGTAGAAAGAGAATTGTCCGAAGATTTCAAATGTATAATGTTCTCAGAATGGTCAGTTTGACACTTAATGTCCCTTTCTGGGTCACGATTAATAACAAAAACAAAAAACCTTTCTCACCTTCACCACCGACGCCAGCGTGTAGAAGCTGTAGTTGGTGTAGATGACCTGCTTGCCCTCTGACAGCCTCTTGACGATGTGCCGAATGTCGTTGGGGTTGCCGGGCCGACGGAACACATCCGCCGTGGCCACCCCTTCCTTGGCTATGTACACCAGAATGTCCTGCGAAAGACACAACGTTCCAGTGAAAACATCACAGACAAGGGTGTACCACCCCTTCCTTGGCTATGTACACCAGAATGTCCTGTGAAAGACACAACGTTCCAGTGAAAACATCACAGACAAGGGTGTACCATACCTTCCTTGGCTATGTACACCAGAATGTCCTGCGAAAGACACAACGTTCCAGTGAAAACATCACAGACAAGGGTGTACCACCCCTTCCTTGGCTATGTACACCAGAATGTCCTGCGAAAGACACAACGTTCCAGTGAAAACATCACAGACAAGGGTGTACCACCCCTTCCATGGCTATGTACACCAGAATGTCCTGCGAAAGACACAACGTTCCAGTGAAAACATCACAGACAAGGGTGTACCACCCCTTCCTTGGCTATGTACACCAGAATGTCCTGCGAAAGACACATTCCAGTGAAAACATCACAGACAAGGGGTACCACCGATGGCTATGTACCAGAATGTCCTGCGAAAGACACAACGTTCCAGTGAAAACATCACAGACAAGGGTGTACCATGGCTATGTACACCAGAATGTCCTGCGAAAGACACAACGTTCCAGTGAAAACATCACAGACAAGGGTGTTACTTTATAAGACATTTCACTCTTCTAGCACTGCACCATGGGCGAATACATTCGCCCAGTACATCACTCTACACTCCCTCCGAATGCACATTCACTGCCAGGTACCCTGCCATGTGTTTGTCTATTATTTAGAGCTTATGCCAGTGATTTTTCCATTAAAACAATGTAACTAACATTTGCCCCCCCCCCCTCCCCTTGTCAGTTGAGATGCAACTGATAGCCAAGAACGTCAAAAACTACATGGCGCTAAGAGCTAAAATTTAAATGTCTTAAAATGATAGATCATAGAGAGATGGTGCTAAGTTTAGTTTTTTGTTGTTGTTGTCGTTGTTGTACCCTGGCTTAAAGACTCCAGGGATCATCCCAACAGCCGAAGCACTTGAACATTATGGTACAAATGCACCTGCTAGGGATGAGAACATTACGTGCGTGACCGTTTTTGATTACCCCACCATGTGGGCAGCCACACTCCGACTTCGGAGGATTTTGGACTGATGATGTTATGCTAGGAGCTTGCCACGGCTTAAGACAATCCAGGCATAACTATGCAGAACATAACAACATTTTGATGTAGCCTTGGTGTTCTAGCTTATGTCAATAGGGCATTTGCCACGAGTGTTCGTGCTCTATAATAGACTACTAATTTGCCCGCAATCGTTCTGCCCAAGTTACGCTGACTTTTCTAATTCAACTCTCTAAATTCAACTCAGTGAATTTCAAGGTCATCCTCACGTGACAAATGCCCTATTGGTCAGACACAGCCTTATGCCAAGGCAAATAACTTTAGTTTAACAAGGTTGGTTTGAAAACAAAAATCAGCTTAGGGTGTGCACACATGTACGTGCAGAAACCCATTCACTTATCCCATCCAAAATGAACAAAATCTGGAAGTAAAAAACATGAAGGCGCGTACACACACATGCAGCAACCCATCCGCATTTTCTGCAAAGAAACGCATACACTCATACACTGATGTCCCTCCGTGGGGATACCGGGGGTCTCTTGCATAAATAGTTCCCCCACTTTCTGGAAGTTCTGTGCTTGCAACTTCCTCCAATCTGTCACTCTCTTTGATTCTGCCTTTTCCCTTTGCTTGCTGTCATCTGATATCTTTCTGCCTTACCGGTCCATTCTCCTGCCTTTTTTCGAGAAATACTTTCAAAAAAGATTTCCTCCAGCCGAAGTCGGACATGCTGGGCCTAATTATTTCTTACTTAGGCGCATAACGACAGCATGACGCATCTGCGCAAAAGTCCTGTGATGAGTGGGATGTTGGTGGGAAGGGTGGAGGGTTGTATGAAAGTCAGCGCGCAAGCGGGCGTGCAGTTGTTAAAGTGAGCGGGGCGTGTGAAGTATGAAAGAATACTTTTAAAGCATGTAAATTTGTAATTACAATTTATTTTGTTCTTTTATAAATTGTTTGGTTTCTTGTGTGTATATTTGACATGTCCGCAAGAAAATTATCCTTGTTTTTATGAGGACAAAATAAAAGTTGAGTTGAGTTGAGTATTGATAGGAAACTGTCTGAGCAATCGAATAATAATAAGAAGAAGATATACCCATGAATATTTTCCGCACGGATACCCATCTGCATTGTCTGCGTACATGTGCACATGCCTTTATACAACCATCAAAACTCACTGGTTGTGACGTAATTGACCCACACGACCCACTTTCTCCGTTTCTTATCTACACACACCCCCCCCCCCTTTTCTTCTCTCCAGCCGCCACTTTAATTGCCATCCACCATCAAACGGACGCCGATTAAGGCATTTGTCTCTTTGAAGCCCGATCTACCTCCCCATCACGAGATAGTGATATCAACAGTCGGCTCCCTTTGAAGACGATTTTCCTTTCCGGAATGTCAGCATGTGATAAGGATGTAACCGGCGCGTGATTGTTCGGTACTAGTATGCATACTATTATAGGACATCATCTTGTGATGTGTCAATTGCTATAAACCAATCACAGGCTTTCATTGTTTGAAAGTGAAGGCTATAATTGGAGTAGAGAGAAAAAGTTAGCTTACACATACTTTGACACAAGACGCTGAAACCTAGCTGGAGCAACATTGCAGACTCAACCTCTCTCCCAGCCTGTCAGAATAGCCCAACTAGTGAGTATTATTGATGGCTGGTGATTGAGATTTGGTTTGTTTGATCATATTTTTGATCTAGATCCTATGTTCAATGATGAATAAGGAGTAGATAGATATGTTATTGAAAAGAAGTGATCAACATTCTGTTCTATTTAGGTACACTGATTATTTGGGTGGGTGTGTTTTTGACTTTAACTCTTTTGGTACCAGAACCGGATTTTATGCCTACTAACCCTTTTGTCTATTTTTAGTAGGAAACCTGTGGGTTGCAATCTTGCACTTTATGATACCATTCCTTTCCAGGTGTTGGATGGAGAGTGATGTTGGCTTGATCATCTTTTATGTTTTACTGATCTCAGTTTGTTAACTGAAATTCAGACTATGTGTTCTTAGTGCTATTGTACAAGGGCAGCCTTCTAGCCGGTTGGGATTCACTAATTCCCTGCCGACTGAAGCCCCTTGTCTCTAAGCCATAGAGACCTACATCCACCTTCTCCTGTGATTATCAGCAGGGCATCGTGGGCCGGACGATCATCCCGGACTCACAAGCACCAAGACGGGAACGCCGCCAAGACGCCCCGCACCCAGAATCCGCGAGGAGACCACGCCTGAACCGTGCCATCCCGTGAAGCCGTAACCGGAACGACTGGGAGCTACTCTCACCTGACGAGCAAGCCCAGCCAACCCAGCACTCGCCGATCCCTACGGAGGAACTTGACAATAGCTAAGTTCCCAGAATCGCGCCAATCACTTGAACTTTCCCCCTGGCACTGAAGACACTAAGTGACCCTTCCTGTTTGGGGCTAACCTTCTAGAAAGACAAAAGTCTTGTAAATCCTTTCGGATTCCATTGTTTTTCATTCACATTTTGTTTTGGCGCCATTGAGCTGCTTTATTATTATTGTTGCATAATCTTATGCAGATTTTGTGAGTAAATAAAATACAAGTGTCAAATAATCCTGAACCCTTTGGTCAGACTGATGAGAGTGGGAGTCTTGTAATTTCATGTAAAACCCTACTTCTCTCTGTCTGCCATTAAGAGCAAATCAACCACTTGTATTTCTTACAATCATACGAGCCAGAACCCGGGCACAAATATAAATTTATTAGATGAAAAGGGGCCGGGAAAGTTGCTCATCTCCCATACCCTAGAGAAGTGGGCTAAAGGCAAATTTTCTACTTGAAAATTTAACACACTAAAAGTCTCCCCTAGGGACTTAGCCTTTTAACCCATTACCTCGTCACACTGGTTTTAATGACTTACCACTAATGGCTCAGGTAGGTAGCCATGTTTCAAGGCAACGCCAACAGGAACTCCAAACTTGATTCTGCAGTATAAAGAAGAAACCATTTAAGCCTCCTTTTCTTATTTCGTCTTAGAATAACATTGTTATGTTCAACTTTGTGCCTCTCGCAAAACATTCAATAGACCTGACAAACAGGCATGAACATTGTTTGCTCTATCTGAAGCACAGCTGAAGTTAAATTGAGCATTAAGTTGATAAACAATGGGTTTAAAAAAAAAAAGTCAATTGATACAGATTCACTTCTAAAAATAGCAGAAATGAAAACTGAACGTATAGTTTAAATTAAAAGAAAAAAAAAGTAATAATACATGTACAGGTTTTTTTTAAAAGTCAATGGACGAAGATTTACTCTGTCCTCAAATCAAGGTTTTAAATGCGCAGAACATTCTCTAAAACCAGAATATATACGAAGAGATAAGACGCTATCAAATCAATAAACATACTTAACAAATCCTGCTTGTTGGGAAAAATAGTTTTAACAATTTTTTGTACAAGACAAACGCAACTCACTTGCTGGAGCGGAAGGCCTCGGTGCGAGAGCTGCGGTCAGAAACACACCCGCCAAAGACATTGCGAAACATGGCCACAACCACCCTCCGACACAGCGCTCCACCGCACCCAAAAACCCAACCAACTCTGCCCTCACTTCCCTACACACAAATCCAGCCGCCCCCTCCTCCCGCAAGTCCCCACACCCGCCACACTTGAACTGGGAAGCGTCCCGCCGGGTATCACCGAAACACTTGGGCCACGCCCCAGTTGACGGAGCTGCTGTCCGTGCTGTCAGTGTCTTGGCTGCTACAGTACAAAGGAACGGTTTGAAAGGCTGGAAGCTGACCCATGGCGGTGGTAGTGGTGGTGTTATCAGGGTGTTGACGAAAGATGCTCAGGCTGATGATGGCAATCCTGGTCTGTCTCTGCTGTCCTGTTCCCAAACTCGGCTCTCTCAGTCACAGCAACCTTCTGCAGCACACAAATCATACAAAAGTATTACAGTGGAACCTCCCTTATACGACCTTCAAAAATAATCCAAAATGAGGTCTTATAAGGGAGGGGTCTTATAAGGGAGGTAATTTTAATACTTACAAAGGGCAGTGTCTCAGAGAAGTAGGTCTTATGTGGGAGGGAGTCTTATAATAGGAAGACTTATAAGGGAGGTTCCACTGTATAAGTAGTAAAACACGTGAAAATGCTAGATCAAGCGGCAGCAGTTTCGGCCCCAGTCCCTCCGTTCAAACGCTATTGTGGTAACATACATAGATACTCAGCCAGATAGTCAATCAGCGAGCACTGAAAACATTAACCAGCTTTCGCCTTGCGGCTGGTTAACAATAAATACACCAACACATAAACCAACGTGAACAAAAAGAGCAAACACATAGCAGCCAGGAGTAAACAAACACCACGGAAAACATTAACCAGCTTTCGCCTTGCGGCTGGTTAACAATAAATACACCAACACATAAACCAACGTGAACAAAAAGAGCAAACACATAGCAGCCAGGAGTAAACAAACACCACGGAAAACATTAACCAGCTTTCGCCTTGCGGCTGGTTAACAATAAATACACCAACACATAAACCAACGTGAACAAAAAGAGCAAAGAACACATAGCAGCCAGGAGTAAACAAACACCACGGAAAACATTAACCAGCTTTCGCTTACGCGGCTGCTTATGGCAAAGTTATGCCCCACTCTCTTTGTCTCTCTCTCTTCCCCCTCTGAAAAAACCCTGAAAGGCTGGGGTCCAGGGGTAATGTCCCCCTGCAGCTGAAGCAAAAATTGATCTATGAAGGTATTTTAGTTTGCTTTTTCCACAATTTATACAAACTAGCGCAACTCCGAGTACCAGTAACGCCTAGTAACGGTAACGCCTAGTAACGGTAACGCCAAGTACTGGTAATGCTGAGTACAGCAAATTTGAAGAGATTCGGTTAAAAAACGGCGGAGTTGCATAGCGCGCGCGTTTCTGAACCGATTCGCTTCCGGTTTGGTACACGGATAGTCACCGTCCCCGGCCATCTTCCTGCCAAATTCGAAGGCAATCGGTCCAGAAACACCGGAGATATGGGCACGAGAGGCCGGCAGATGCGTGTTTCGCGCATTTGCCGAACCGCGCAAATGACACGGCCGCCTCGGTTGCCGTTGCCATCGCCCTGTTAGGGCTCACAGCAAATTTGAAGCGATTCGGTCGAAAAACGGCGGAGTTATAAGGCCCGTTTTGTGTTTCAGACACACAGACACACACACGGACACTTGGCTTTTTACTATATGATGCTTATTTAAAAAATGTTTGAAAAATACAGTAGACACACAAAGATCTTGTTTGACAAATTAAAAAAATAATGAACTTCCTTTTCTTAGGCATGGTAGTGGGGGCAAAGTGGTTTTCAAGGAAAATGGCCGGGGGTCCAGGGGGCCGAAGAAAATTCAATAAAATTCAATAAATGAGAGTGAAATGTTCACTTTTTCATGCCATTTCAATGCATTTTTTAAATAATTTTGTTTCAAACTGTTTCTCAGATTTTCCGCGAGAATCGCGGAGGTCTACCATGCCTGTTTTCTGGTAACATTCCAAAAACAGGAAATCCTTGTATACCACTTTTTTTTTAATCAGGAAAAATTGCACGCATGTAGTATGATGTACCTATAGCAAAGGGTGAAAAGAGCTTTTGAACTAAGTAAAAGAACAGCGCTTGATGAATTTTAATCAAGACTTTAGTTTAAGAAGTGGAGAGCATTGGGTATGTGGTGCTTTTGTTAGAAGTTTGTATCTTATTTCTAGAAAAGCACAGAGTGAACTGGGGATTGAATTAGGTTATTAAATAGCATAACATTTAATATTGAGTATGCTTCATACAAAAATAACAAACACAAATCTGGCACTTTACACAGAGACAAACATTGAATCGATGTTCAATTTTGTCCTCAGGCAATGTTCCTTTTTTATTTTTCGGCTAAAATTTGCTGACATCTCTTTAGAACTTCCGACATACGCTTGCAGACAACCAACAAATAAGCACTGCTGAAAACATTGTTCTCCAGCTTGGCACTATGGCAGCGCTATCTATAATTAGAAAACACATGTCTAAAATGAAGTGAATGTTTTGAGAGTTGCATAAACAGCTGAAGCCACTGTGTGCTCTCATTACATCATGTTTTTAAGTTGGCCTCCAGCCCATCTTTAAACAAATCTGCTGGCTGATATTGTACACAATGGATAGACCCCCCTGTTGAAAAGGGGAGATACTAGTTTTGAAAAACTGTGAGGGGAGAAAGTTACAATATGTTCCTAAATTTTCCTGTTATGACAATCCAGAAAAAACCCTTTTAACTGCTCTCCAATGTAATAAAAACACACACATACACAAAACCAACCAACCAAACAAAAACAAATAACCCAACAAACAAAATCAATCAATGAATAAGTAAATAAACAGATAAACAAATAAATGGATGCATATCAAGTACACAGCTATATAAATAAATAAAATTAATAGATAAACAGTCAAAAGCTGGCACTATAAATCTAACAACTTCAACCTTATGTCAGTGATAAACCCCACCTCCAAAGCACAGAAATGGAGAAACTACTCGTACAACTACATGTACACATGTACGCATGCAAGCATGCACCCACAACCACACATACACCCACATTCACTCACTTACTCACTCTCACACACACACAAAACACACATTGGACAGACACGGCAGAATAAAACAGGGTCTATCATGCATCATGGCTGTAGAAGGATAATAGGTCAAAGTCTATGCATCATGGCTGTAGAAGGATAATAGGTCAAAGTCTATGCATCATGGCTGTAGAAGGATAATAGGTCAAAGTCTATGCATCATGGCTGTAGAAGGATAATAGGTCAAAGTCTATGCATCATGGCTGTAGAAGGATAATAGGTCAAAGTCTATGCATCATGGCTGTAGAAGGATAATAGGTCAAAGTCTATGCATCATGGCTGTAGAAGGATAATAGGTCAAAGTCTATGCATCATGGCTGTAGAAGGATAATAGGTCAAAGTCTATGCATCATGGCTGTAGAAGGATAATAGGTCAAAGTCTATGCATCATGGCTGTAGAAGGATAATAGGTCAAAGTCTATGCATCATGGCTGTAGAAGGATAATAGGTCAAAGTCTATGCATCATGGCTGTAGAAGGATAATAGGTCAAAGTCTATGCATCATGGCTGTAGAAGGATAATAGGTCAAAGTCTATGCATCATGGCTGTAGAAGGATAATAGGTCAATCAATGGCCTTTTCTTTTTCATCGACTGCCGGGAAAACAGGCACAATAACTTCACCAACAGTGCAATTTGTTCATAATCAATGCCAGCACCCTCAACTCCCTGAATGCCAAGAGGTTGACAGCAGAAGACACACATTACACAAGCAGAGCTTTCTTGCTCTTTTTTCCTTCTCAACCTATTGACATAACCTAAATACAGCTCCAAACTCTTAATGCTACGCTTCTCCAACTAGGCAACAACAAAAAAGAAAAAAAGGAGGATTAATGTCAATAGCATTAGTATGCCAGAAGTTCATCATCACGAGTGTCTGACACAAACCAACAGCTCACCGTTAAGTTAAGGTTTTAGTCATTTGCTGTCATCTTTTCTTTATACTTTGATTTTGTTAAACTTAAAGAGCTATGTAACTGTAAATATTTCTGTATTTTTTGATATCTTGATTTCTTTGGTATTTCTCAATCCCCTTTACTACTCAAAACATGATGCAAAGCATAGTATTGCTGAGTAATTTCACAGACCAGTACCACTACCAGTACATAACAAACATAGTTGCTTCCTTGCCCATTACCATGCTCTGTAACTGAAAGTAATTGCCCTGTTCTATAGCCAAAGATCTCACATACATGTATACACTCATCTCTGTCTTTGGCCTGTCCTTCTCTTCTCTCCACCCTCCCCCTCCACTCCCCTCACTTTCTTCTATACATGACCATGCCAGACCCCAGGGTGATTGACGATACCCCTCCTCAGTGTTTGTATCTCACCCACCCACCCCCTCCCCTCCCCTCACTTTCTTCTATACATGACCATGCCAGACCCCAGGGTGATTGACGATACCCCTCCTCAGTGTTTGTATCTCACCCACCCACCCCCTCCCCTCCCCTCACTTTCTTCTATACATGACCATGCCAGACCCCAGGGTGATTGACGATACCCCTCCTCAGTGTTTGTATCTCACCCACCCACCCCCTCCCCTCCCCTCACTTTCTTCTATACATGACCATGCCAGACCCCAGGGTGATTGACGATACCCCTCCTCAGTGTTTGTATCTCACCCACCCACCCCCTCCCCTCCCCTCACTTTCTTCTATACATGACCATGCCAGACCCCAGGGTGATTGACGATACCCCTCCTCAGTGTTTGTATCTCACCCACCCACCCCCTCCCCTCCCCTCACTTTCTTCTATACATGACCATGCCAGACCCCAGGGTGATTGACGATACCCCTCCTCAGTGTTTGTATCTCACCCACCCACCCCCTCCCCTCCCCTCACTTTCTTCTATACATGACCATGCCAGACCCCAGGGTGATTGACGATACCCCTCCTCAGTGTTTGTATCTCACCCACCCACCCCCTCCCCTCCCCTCACTTTCTTCTATACATGACCATGCCAGACCCCAGGGTGATTGACGATACCCCTCCTCAGTGTTTGTATCCCCCCCCCCCCCCACCCCATCCCATCACCCCTATGTGCGGGGGAATATTGGTAAATATTTCGGTACAAATAGTTGTAGTTGTACCACCTTCTGGAAGATCTGTGCTAGTAACTTCCTCTAATCTACCACTCTCTTTGGCTGCAAGATGTCTGCCTTTTCCTATTCTTACTATTATACAGTTAGGGTTCCAGCTACTGTAACTTAAAAACAGATTTTAAAAAAACACTGGATAACTCGCAATAATGTACTATTTTTCTGCCTTCTTCAAGTTACTGGCCAGCCTTTTTCAAAAGACTCTTCCAAATATTTTTCTCCTTTGAGCTTCTTTGGACTCAGAACGTGTTGGCTGAATGCAGCAAGGAGACCATTGAAAACTGAAAACGGACACGTATATATATATAGCCCATTATGGCCTGGGAACACAGAAGAAAAAATATCTCCTTCTCCCATCCCCCTTTGCCATCCATTGCATTCTCTTTTGCATCCTTTTCCCGCTAAAAAAAAAAGCTCTCATTTCATAATCATGCAGTGATGTACCGAGGATCGATAAGTGGTGAGACAAACTGTCCCGAAACAAGAGAAATCAATAGGACAGTGTCCTGGCTCTTGCAGAAACCAATAAGACAAAGCATGTCAGTGATAACAATTTAATCAGACATTTAATTTGTCCTCACAGGGGAGAACACAATATGACATTTTCAAAGTTAATAAATAGGTCAATGTCTTATGACCAGGTCCTCAGGACATCACTGATCATGTTTCTGAATTCTCTTCTTCATCTTTAAAAAAAATGTTTTATTGTAGTAGACTGTTATTTGTGAAATTGTAGGTGTGATAAGGGAGCATGATTCTCTTGTCTTACCTCTGACTAGTTAGTTATGTCTCTTATGAGGCACAGAACAGCAAACAATACAAATTTTGTAGGTGTGATAAGGGAGCATGATTCTCTTGTCTTACCTCTGACTAGTTAGTTATGTCTCTTATGAGGCACAGAACAGCAAACAATACAAATTTTGTAGGTGTGATAAGGGAGCATGATTCTCTTGTCTTACCTCTGACTAGCTAGTTATGTCTCTTATGAGGCACAGAACAGCAAACAATACAAATTTTGTAGGTGTGATAAGGGAGCATGATTCTCTTGTCTTACCTCTGACTAGTTAGTTATGTCTCTTATGAGGCACAGAACAGCAAACAATACAAATTTTATACCATGTCCTTACCCCCCCCCCCCCCCCCCCCTCCCTTTCTATTCTACCCTTTTCATTTCATTTCGATAAAGGATAAATCAAGACATAATTTACACAACATAAGCACACACACACACACACACACACACACACACACACACACGATCTACTTGTGAAGCTTAGTTGAACTTGAAGTGTGCATACATGTGCGGCACACACACACACACACACACAGAATCACTTGCACACATGCAATGATGCATGCATGCATACTAACACAGTCACACACAGAGACACAGACACACATAGGACAAGAATCATAAAATAAAAATTAAGATTGAAAGAAACCCACCTCCAGTGGCTCCATGTGCAATTAAACCAAGAAGAGAACAAACAATACTACTGGTGTTTACAGCTTAGTCAGGATCTGATTCTGACAAACTCTGATGTGGTTAATAGCACTGAAACAGTGAGTAACCCTGAAGACGGGACAGGGGGGGAAATTAAACATTTCTTTTTCAAACAAGAAAAAAACCTGTCTAAACACTTTGTGACTAGATAGATGGATGGAAGTTCAGTTTAACGTCGCGTATCAGCTTTCGCCATGTACGACGGGCTGAACAAACCAACCAGGTATAAACAAAAATTTATGTTCCTGAATCACTGTCTTAGCCAAAAGGCTGAGAAGCAATCAGTTGTCTGAACATTTATGTATAAAGTGACTAGATAGATTTGTTGAATGCTAATGTCAAAAACTACTGTATTAGTGTATACTGGTTTTTAAAAAAAAAATCCAGAATCAGTAAGGTTTTGTTTTGTCTTTTTGGTGATATTATAGTGTATATATATATAGAAAAAAAAGTTGCTTTATAAATTATACTTAATTTGGGGTGTTTGCTATTATGTTTATCTTGCAGTTCATGATAAATACACTTGATTCAACAAACAAAACAAAATTAAACAAAGGGTAATTACTCTCTTTTTTTAATTAACTCCCCTCCACCAAAGTTGATTACGATACCATTCACCTAGCAGTGCGTGGGTCAGAACCAAAGTGAGACAAGCAAAGCATCATTCTTAAAAAAGAATGTGCCAAGCTAGCCTTTATGACCCTCACCCACACAGTACACATCAACAATGGTGGAGAAAACAAAATTAGGTGGGCAGGTGGGTTTTTTTATCCTTTACTTGTAGTTGTACATCATGTTGTCAGGAACACATAGCACAGCAGGTGTTGATAACATTTTGAATGACAGGATCCCCTCAGCTACAACAGTACAAGATTCTCCTAGAATCCCCTCCCAGAACATTTCTCACTTTGAACGTTATCTGAGATAAGCAAATTTGCTCAAATGTTACTCATAAGCCCCCCCCCCCCCCCCCCAATAAACAAAAATGCTGTAAAGGGGTG
>CM065694.1:2463875-2558875 GCA_017654935.2 Phymorhynchus buccinoides
AGACCCTGAGTTCAAGGGTTTGAATGACATGCATGGGTGTTAAATCATTGTGGTGCAAACATGTGACATTGGCGGCGAAAGGGCTCATCTCCCGTGGGGGCTCTAGGCGTTTTACAAAAATAATATATATTACATGAACGGGACATTGTAACAACAAAAACACAATGACACACACACACGCACACACAGACACATGCATGCACGCACGCACACACTCACACTCATTACCCCGCTAACACAAAAACACATCATAGTGGGCGCGAGCGCACGAAGTGTGGGGACGCACACAACTCACACACACACACACACACACACACACACACACACACACACACGACACACACACACGCACATTTACATAGCCTGACACACTTAGCGCTTCATGCACTGGATACAGACAGGGACAGAGCGGGCGGTTTAAATGTGTAAGGGAACCCTGGTTGGTTTGACCGCAACTGTTACGCAAAGTCAATAGTGTGGCCAGATAGCGTGTCACAGTGTAGCCTAGCATGACGGTAGGGCCTAAGCCTTTCTCCTCATGAGTGTAGGGCTGCGTTTTGTATCTGGAAAGGCTAGATATTTCGCCAATAGGGGGTCTTTCTGAATTTTCAGAAACCACATCTAATCCTGCGTGCACACACAACAGGTTATAAGTGCACGCGTTTGTGCACGTATGTGTAAGTGTATGTGCCTGTGTGTGTGTGTGTGTGTGTGTGTGTGTGTGTGTGCGTGTGCGTGCGTGCGTGTGCGTGTGCGTGTGCGTGCGCGCGCGCGTGTATGTGTGTGTATGTGTGTGTGCACCGTGTCTATAGGTGTGTGTTTGTCCGGGCGTGTGTGTGGGTGAGTGTAGGCCTCTGTATGTATGTGTGTGCGCTTGCGCTTGCGTGTGCGTGCTAAAGGGTATGAAGAATTCGGATAAAAATAAATTAAGTAGAGGTGCAGTGCCTTTCGCACATGGTAAGATTCTGTTTTGGCACTGCACACCCAGGAGCGAAGCTGTAGAGAGTGCCGAGAGAGAGAGAGAGAGAGAGAGAGAGAGAGAGAGAGAGAGAGAGAGAGAGAGGAGGGGGAGGGTGGGGAGGGGGCACAGGGTGAGGAGGGGGTGTGGGCACTGGCACTTGGAAAACGTAGCTATCAATTTGACCATACCAGGCAGCGGGATTTCTCCCTGCTCTTACCGACTTTCAACTGCCGTGGGTTTTTTACGTGCGTAAAGCGCACGGGTCAGACTAGCTTTACGTCTCCATCCGAAGGACTCGACGTTCAGTTCAATTTTCCTGTCAAACTAGAAAGAAAGGGCGAGGCCGGGATTTGAACCCGGCCGGGTCACTCACGCATTACATTTGGCAGGCGAACGTTTTAACCACTCTGCCACCTTTCTCCCTTACTCTGGTTTTGGTCACATGGAATCTTCTCATTTACATTACTTGTTTTGATCACTGTCAACAACACTCGTCAACTTGTGTTGATGTGCTGTTTTGGTGGTTTTGTTTTACGGGTGCATTCCAACATACTAGGCCTACTACATCGTTATTTTGTTAGTGCTGTACTGAATTGTTTTAAGTTGTACATAAGTGTTGTGTTGAACTGTACATAGTAATTCGGAAATGTTCTATATTTGATGTATTATGGTTTGTCGAGTTTTTGTTTCAGTTCTTCCTTTTTTGCTTGATTTTATTTTTCATTGTCCATTTTGTGGAATATACTGTTTCTGAAAAATATAAATTGTTCCTTGAATCGTCGTCCATACTGTTTGATCAGTTTTTTCTGGTTGGCTATTCGGTAAAGCTTGCTCTGTTCTAAGTTTGTTGGGTTGTGGGAAATAATAAAATGTCGTTATTAAACGAGATACAGTGTACAGCCGGCACAGACAGAAAAACAGCAACAAATAAACAAACCGCGACAAACTTATACTCCTTTGCTGAGCACAGTCAGGCAAAGGACAATCAAGACTCCCATTGATTATAAGTAATCTTGTGTATATAAATTAATAATCCTTTCGTCAGAGGGCTTGTTGACTTTCTTGGCAGCATCTTTTGGCATAGTTTTCGTGACGAGCTGTTTATATTGTCTTAATGAGAGACTTAGTGCGATTTTTCTCACGCCAGAGGGCATGACGCTCGCGTGGGGCTAATCCTCTCTATATTATTAGTTGGGGATAAAGAAAGACAGTGAGTGGTCCTACCATCATTCTCTCTCTCATTACGCCCAAGTAAGAAAATCGCGTGATAAGCCCCTAGTGCATTGACTGCCCTCTGGCGTGAAAAATATCGCCATAGGTTGACCATTGATACATGTTTTAAAAAAATTCAATTTGTGATTTTATGTGTTGCACTAATGATTGTATCATTATGTGCTGTGTATAAGTTATGCATGTTGAATCTTTTACTATTTAATATGATGCTGTTGATTACCTCCCATTATAAGACTCCCTCCCATATAAGACCTACTTATCTGAGACATTGCCCTATGTAAGTATTAAGATTACCTCCCTTATAATACCCCTCCCTTATAAGACCTCACTGCATTTTGGATGAAATTTAGCTTTACGTCCTCCCGGCCGAAGCCATATATGGGACATAAATTTATTTTGAATGATTTTTTAAGGTCTTATAAGGGAGGTTCCACTGTGTGTTTAACTTTTGTATGATTTGTAATGCCTTTATACTGTTGTAAAGCGCGACGAGCCCAATGTGGGGTATCACGCTATATTAGTATATAATTTTTTTATGTATCCCCAATTATTATATTTTTGTATACTTAGTTACTTGTCTCCATTCTTTTTTCAAGAACTGCCTCATTTACAGTGAGTATGCCACAACCCAATACACAAAGCTAACGCTTCATCACCATATCACGGGTGCAACTCCCCCAAATGGAAAAAAACAACCTGAAAGGCAGGGGTCCATGGACCCATGGCCCCGGCAGGGTACAGAGGCACAGCCCCATCGAACGAATCAGGGGGGCAAGTTAAGAGAGAGATAACGAGACAGACAGACGGTATGGTTGGAGTCTGATAAGCCTTGTAAACTTATTACATTGCCTTTGGAAACTTCCAAGATAGAACAACTAGACTAAGTTCAAAACGCCCCAAATCGCTTGTGGTCAATTTTTGTTTTAATGAATTACAAAATACTGAAGATCAGTTTTTGGTAAAATAAAAAATACTGTAATCAGTGTAAAAATGAAAGAGTAGCACCCATGCCATATTGGTGACCTCTTGTGCGCTTTACTCGAACGGACTGATCATTGACTGACTTTAGTGTGCCCTTTAATGGTTCTGATCATTGACTGACTTTAGTGTGCCCTTTAATGGTTCTGATCATTGACTGACTTTAGTGTGCCCTTTAATGGTTCTGATCATTGACTGACTTTAGTGTGCCCTTTAATGGTTCTGATCATTGACTGACTTTAGTGTGCCCTTTAATGGTTCTGATCATTGACTGACTTTAGTGTGCCCTTTAATGGTTCTGATCATTGACTGACTGTAGTGTGCCCTTTAATGGTTCTGATCATTGACTGACTCTAGTGTGCCCTTTAATGGTTCTGATCAATGACTGACTTTAGTGTGCCCTTTAATGGTTCTGATCATTGACTGACTTTAGTGTGCCCTTTAATGGTTCTGATCATTGACTGACTTTAGTGTGCCCTTTAATGGTTACTGATCATTGACTGACTTTAGTGTGCCCTTTAATGGTTCTGATCATTGACTGACTTTAGTGTGCCCTTTAATGGTTCTGATCATTGACTGACTTTAGTGTGCCCTTTAATGGTTCTGATCATTGACTGACTTTAGTGTGCCCTTTAATGGTTCTGATCATTGACTGACTTTAGTGTGCCCTTTAATGGTTCTGATCATTGACTGACTTTAGTGTGCCCTTTAATGGTTCTGATCATTGACTGACTCTAGTGTGCCCTTTAATGGTTCTGATCATTGACTGACTTTAGTGTGCCCTTTAATGGTTCTGATCATTGACTGACTTTAGTGTGCCCTTTAATGGTTCTGATCATTGACTGACTTTAGTGTGCCCTTTAATGGTTCTGATCATTGACTGACTTTAGTGTGCCCTTTAATGGTTCTGATCATTGACTGACTCTAGTGTGCCCTTTAATGGTTCTGATCAATGACTGACTTTAGTGTGCCCTTTAATGGTTCTGATCAATGACTGACTTTAGTGTGCCCTTTAATGGTTCTGATCATTGACTGACTTTAGTGTGCCCTTTAATGGTTCTGATCATTGACTGACTTTAGTGTGCCCTTTAATGGTTACTGATCATTGACTGACTTTAGTGTGCCCTTTACCCGAATGGTTCTGATCATTGACTGACTTTAGTGTGCCCTTTACCCGAATGGTTCTGATCATTGACTGACTTAGCCAGATTAAGTGAAAGTCGCAAGATACATGCTTTCCTACACTATAATGGAAAACCAACATACGGTTTAGTTTGTTGTTGTTGTAAGCCTCTTAATCCCCATGGGGATACCGGGGGTGTTTTGTAAAAATAATTCAACCTTCTGGAAGTTCTGTGCTTGTAACTTCCTCTAATCTGTCACTCTCTTTGACTCTGCCTTTTCCCTATGCTTTTCTATCATCTACTATCTTTCTGTCTTATTGGCCCATTCTCCTGCCTTTTTAAACAAAAAATCTTCCAAATAATTTCCCCCCTTTGAGCTCCTCCGAAATCGGAATGTGTCAGCTGTGCGCAGCGGGGAGACCAGTGAAAACTGAAAACCGGACATGTATGTACCTTACCCATTATGGTCATATGGCCTGGGAACGCAGAAGAAGAAGCCAGCCTCTGAAACAAGGAAGCATTTGCACTGGCTAAGTGCCGCAGCTAAAGGGAATAGCTACCTTCCCCAACATTAGCTGTCCCATGATGTCGTATTGACCGAGAGAGTGGACATGTCACCTGGGCAAGGCTTCCTTGCTATTAACCAAAATGCAGCCCAGCCCCTCAGAATAGCTGTGGCCTCCCCTACATAGCTACCAACCTTTCTAAGCATGAATGCAACCTTACCTCGGATACGAGGCGGCACCTGTTTTACAAGTTTGACCACACAACAAAATATTGATTCAAAGTTCAAGGGGAAAAAAGTGTTGAATTCTCACTTTACAAGCCTGGAATAAGCTTCAAATTGAGTATGATTTTGCTTTTTCTTCAGCTTTTGTACCCTGCCAGGGGCCTGGGAGGCCCGTGGATCCCTGCCTTGCCTGTTTTCGGATTTTTTCCAGTCTTGTCAGAAATAGGAAGATGATGAAATTCTGCTTAACGTCCTCCGATCCGGAAAAGACACATATGGGACACTAGTAGATATAAAGATGGTGGGAACGAACTCGGAGGCAATTCTCGGAGGCAACGCAACACCAGGAAAGTCTCAAATTTTTAGCAATACAGATGTGTATTTTGAAAATATGAATTCTGGTTGGGTGTCAGTAGGTTTGCGAGATTGTTGGCATCAGAATGTGTACATAGCTCTCTCATGCTGAGGTTTGGAGAACCAAACTCGTAATCCGAATGACAAGAAAACATAGTATTTTACCTGAGAAACAACCAATGCACAGCAAGTGTTGACTGAAACAATGCCGACAAACCTACATTGTGGATTCTGTTTATGTTATTACTGATATTGTTGGATATAATTATATCTTGTATTTTGAAAACATTTTGAAGGTGATCCCGAGCTTTGAACTCACAATTTGCAATGTTGAGAGCTTTTTTTAATTTATTTTTTACTGTACATAATCATTAGATACACTGTCATCTCAAGATTTTGTGCTAACATTTTTGAATAACTTTCATGGCATACAGGCATGTAGTTGTGTGTTAATTGTTGCCAGTTGGTCTGTTTGTCTTTTTTATGTATTTATTTGCTTTTTGCTTCTTGTTTGCGGTTTTTTCCTTGTGAAATATTGTGAAAAAAGTTTTAAAAACCCAACTACATTGTACATATAAAATCCATGTACCGTATTTTATGGGCTACAAGGCGCACCTGATTATAAGGCGCACCCCCCAAATTAGAGATGTTATTATAGTTTCTTACTATATTATCAGTCACATTATAAGGCCCAGGGGCCTCAGTCTAGTAGAAAAAAGTATCGCCTTATAGTCCATAAAATATGGTAGATGATTTTTTGTTTCAAATTTCACAAACAGGAATTTTTCTTTGAAATTAGGAAAACCGGAATCTTGGAATGAAATAGAAAAAAATCCTGAAAAATAGGAATGGTTGGCAGCTATGCCTCTACTTTACGATCACGAAGTCATAGTCAGACACAATGAGGCTTTATAGTATACAGATTCACCACCCCGAGTGAGTGCACTGTACTTGCTAAAAGTTTGGACTATTTGTGTGGTGGCCACCAAATTGACGTGTCAGATATCGACAAGTCTGACTATCGAGACGTCATTTATACCTGATATCTTCGTAAATTAAGTTGCGAGTTGAATGAATGAAAGAGCATGGAGTTGCAGAGTAAGATAATGCACAAGATAAATCTATTTATTATTATCAAATGTGACCTGATTCTCTGCGAGGAATCTTGTTATGTAATACTAGCAATCGCCCCGTGGCAGTTAAGTCCCGTGGCAGTTTTAACCCCATGGCAGTTTGAACCCCGTGGCAGCTATCTCCTCCCTACACCTACCCCCTCCCCACATTTACTTGCTCAGGGACTTATCTGCCACTCGGCGACACACTTGTTTGCTATTGTGGCTTTCAACAGACAGCCAGTCTCAAACACACAAGTGATACTTTCGGTTTTACATTTCCAAGAAGAAGGCAGCATTTCACCTTCCAAGAAAATGGATCACAAACGTGTAAGGTCTTTCATTTCATTTCAGGGGGGGGGGGGGGCACATCTTGACCTATCGCAGAAAGAGTGTTTCATAATCATAGCAATCGCCCCGTGGCAGTTTTAACCCCATGGCAGTATTGAACAATACTGGAGGCAATGCCCGGAGGCAGTGCTAAACCAGTAAAGTCCCGATTTTTTAATAATACAGATACGTGTAGTGTCATCCCCTTGTAATCTCCACTGCCCCCCCCCCCCCCCCCACCATCCCTTCGCCCACCCACCCCCTACCCCACCCATAACCAGCTGGCTGACCTACTCGTCACCCCAGCATGTGTGAACCATGGTCTCATGCCCACAGCAGTCCCCCCCCCCCCTTTAATAACAGCACGTTTGGACATATGTCGTTTCGCCTAGTGAGTGAAACTGTAAATTGGTGCATATCGCGCGCATTTATGAACGGATGCTGTTCACATTTCCTGCCATGCTTTGCCCGGGTCATAGCAAGCCTGACAGCAAATTTGAGGCGATTCGGTTAAGAAACGGCGGAGTTATTCGTGAAAAGGTGAAGTGGCGTCTAGCGCGCGTTTCTGAACCGATTCGCTTCCGGTTTGGCACACGGATAGTCCCCGGCCCCGGTCATCTTCCTGCCAAATTCGAAGGCAATCGGCCCAGAAACGCCGGAGATACGGGCGCCGAGAGGCCGGCGGATACGCGTTTCGCGCATTTGCGAAACCGCGCAAATGACACGGCCGCCTCGGTTGCCGTTGCCATCGCCCCGTTAGGGCTCACAGCAAATTTGAAGCGATTCGGTCGAAAAACGGCGGAGTTATAAGGCCCGTTTTGTGTTTCACACACACGGACGGACAGTTGGCTTTTTACTATATGATGATTGATGACTGAAACCTTTTGTTTGTCCAATATCTAGTGTTACTGTAAGTGTGTTTGATATTACTTAGTGGGGCATAAATTATGTGAATCTTAGCAAGTGTGTCTTGAATCTTGTGTTGAAATGTTATGGCATGTGATGTATTGATGTAAGAATACGTTTTGCAAAACCAATATGTTAAATAGTGTGTATGTATGTATGTATGTATGTATGTATGTGTGTACATACATGTATGTATGCTCATCTGACAGGGTTGTTATTATTTCTACTTTGTTTTTATGCACCAATATTATAAATTTTGCTTGTGATATTATTCATTTTATTTTTTGTTTTATGCACATTGTCCTATTATTACTTTATACAAATTGTTGGTTTAACCTTTGTGTGTGCGAGTGTGTGTGCGTGCGCACGCACGCATGCTTTCAAAGGAAATGATTTTTCTTGTACGACTATGGATTATGCGATAGTTTACTCATAAGTTATATTTTTATATTGTCATCTGCTGGTGATGTTGTTGTGGGTTCTGTATGTGAATTTATTATATTTGCTATTAGTAGTGTGTGTGTGTGCGTGTGCGAGAGAAAGAGAGGTGGGGGAGGGAGAGATAGGGAGGAGGGGGTCAGAGAGAGGGTGACTTTGTTGCTGTTGATTTTTAACATACATTATATGATTTAGTATAATTATAGTACAGTTTGTGATATCAATTCATATCATCCATTTTAATTTTTTATGCATTTTGTCCTATTATTACTTTTATACAAACTGTTAGTTAAGCTGTGTGTGTGTGATGGGGGAGAAGCGTGCTTGAGTATGGAGATTTTGAATATGTGTGGGGAAGGGGACAGGGTGGTGTGTGCGTGTGTGTGTACTTCCTTTATATTGCATTGTAATTTAATTCTTATGATGTATTTACATTATGCATGTCTTATTATTTCTATGTGTGTTTTATGTGCATGCCAGACAAAGAATTTCTTTAAAGACAATACATTTTGATTGATTGATTTTCACCTTTGCAGCCTATGAAGAAAACATAATCACATTATGCTTCTTGGATGAAAAGTTTGGTTATGAAAACAAAAGGCATTCTCATTTTGCTCGAGTTTCTCCTCTTCAACTCGCTTTTTTTCCTTATCCACATGAAATAATTCTGGCTTTTTCTTGTTTGATCGATTCAATTTCTTTTTTTTCCATAAAAACAAACAAACGACTTTCAATAAAATTGTATTTTGAAGTTATGCTTGGGATGTTTTTCATTGCTATGCATGCAGTGCTGATTGACAGATATACCTCATTTGTAAGGGTACCAGACGTTATCCACAGCAGTCACACCCTGCCTGAACAATCATCATTCATACAAGGAAAACAAGCCACACAGTCCACTTTTATCCTTTCAATCTTTCATCTTTCAGTTTCTGACATATTTCATCATACCATGATCAGGCTTCCAACATGTCAACTTAGCCACAATATATACAAAACTTGCCTCACCAACCAGACTCAAAGACCCCCCACGTCACATTCCCTCTTACGCTAAGAAGATTTATTTGATTTCTTACCAGCTATAAGAGGGAAAACACGTAAAAACTGTGATTTTGACACGTGATGTGGCGGGTCTTTAAGGACAGACAGAGACGCACACAAATATGCCGAGGTGACAGAAATCAAATTTGATACATACAACTTCGATCTTTTCAAACGAATCCAATACACATTTGGTTACTTAAATATATATATATATAATATACGTATACACTTAACACAAACAAAATAGGATCAGTACATGTCTGTGTACAACAAGAAGTGAGCTCTCAAGCATACCGAGGTACACCTTGGCCGAAAGGCAAAAAAAAGAATGAGGAACATGTCAGCTAGAATATTAAAAAAAAACCCCAGCTTTAAGTAGAAACAGAAGAAGGTTCACACCTAAATGCAGAATACAACCTGAAACGAGGAATAACATGTGTAGAAATAATAATGGGCTGAAACTGTTTTAACAGATTTGATGAGGGTATTCTAAGATACTCGCTTTCAGGTGAGGACAAAAAAATTCACATTTTCTATTTCACACACAATAAGCATGGAAGCAGAGCAGACTGTGACACAGTGAACGCATAAAGGCAGATCAAATTAAACTAGCGTAAAGATGGGATGGGAAAAGGGAAGGAGAAAGATGCTGGAATCACATTGAAGAATAACATAAAAAAGACACGAGCAGCTTCACACATAACACTGATATTAACCTCTTCAGTGCATATGATGTATATATACGTTCTCTATAGCGCTTCATTACTTGCCACCGATGTATATATACGTCCTCTAAAGCGCTTCAGTACTTGCCACCGACGTATATAGAGGTCCTCTATAGCGCTTCATTACTTGCCACCGATGTATATATACGTCCTCTATAGCGCTTCATTACTTGCCACCGATGTATATATATGTCCTCTATAGCACTTCAGTACTTGCCACCGATGTATATAGAGGTTCTCTATAGCGCTTCATTACTTGCCACCGATGTATATATATGTCCTCTAAAACGCTTCAGTACTTGCCACCGACGTATATATACGTCCTCTATAGCGCTTCAGTACTTGCCACCGACGTATATATACGTCCTCTATAGCGCTTCAGTACTTGCCACCGATGTATATAGAGGTCCTCTATAGCGCTTCAGTACTTGCCACCGACGTATATAGAGGTCCTCTATAGCACTTCAGTACTTGCCACCGACGTATATATACGTCCTCTATAGCGCTTCAGTACTTGCCACCGATGTATAGAGGTCCTCTATAGCGCTTCAGTACTTGTCACCGATGTATATAGAGGTCCTCTATAGCGCTTCAGTACTTGCCACCGATGTATATATACGTCCTCTATAGCGCTTCAGTACTTGCCACCGATGTATATATACGTCCTCTATAGCGCTTCAGTACTTGCCACCGATGTATATAGAGGTCCTCTATAGCGCTTCAGTACTTGCCACTGACGTATATATACGTCCTCTATAGCGCTTCAGTACTTGTCACCGATGTATATAGAGGTCCTCTATAGCGCTTCAGTACTTGGCACTGATGTATATATATGTCCTCTAAAGCGCTTCAGTACTTGCCACTGATGTATATACGTCCTCTATAGCGCTTCAGTACTTGCCACCGATGTATATAGAGCTTCAGTACTTGCCACCGATGTATATAGAGGTCCTCTATAGCGCTTCAGTACTTGCCACCGATGTATATATATATGTCCTCTATAGCGCTTCAGTACTTGCCACCGATGTATATATATGTCCTCTATAGCGCTTCAGTACTTGCCACCGACGTATATATATGTCCTCTATAGCGCTTCAGTACTTGCCACCGACGTATATATACGTCCTCTATAGCGCTTCAGTACTTGCCACTGATATATATACGTCCTCTATAGCGCTTCAGTACTTGCCACCGATGTATATATACGTCCTCTATAGCGCTTCAGTACTTGCCACCGACGTATATATAGGTCCTCTATAGCGCTTCAGTACTTGCCACCGATGTATATATAGGTCCTCTATAGCGCTTCAGTACTTGCCACCGACGTATATATGTCCTCTATAGCGCTTCAGTACTTGCCACCGACTACGTCCTCTATAGCGCTTCAGTACTTGCCACCGATGTATATATATGTCCTCTATAGCGCTTCAGTACTTGCCACCGATGTATATATACGTCCTCTATAGCGCTTCAGTACTTGCCACCGACGTATATATACGTCCTCTATAGCGCTTCAGTACTTGCCACCGACGTATATAGAGGTCCTCTATAGCGCTTCAGTACTTGCCACCGACGTATATAGAGGTCCTCTATAGCGCTTCAGTACTTGCCACCGACGTATATATATGTCCTCTATAGCGCTTCAGTACTTGCCACCGACGTATATATATGTCCTCTATAGCGCTTCAGTACTTGCCACCGACGTATATATATGTCCTCTATAGCGCTTCAGTACTTGCCACCGACGTATATAGAGGTCCTCTATAGCGCTTCAGTACCTGCCACTGATGTATATAGAGGTCCTGTATAGCGCTTCGGTACTTGCCACCGACGTATATATATGTCGCCGCTAAGTACTAGTAGCGATATTGCCGCGTTCCAAAAATCGCGCGGCAAATCGGCGGCGCATGCGCAAGTAGTAGGCGGCAGCGAAGGGGGTAAATGTTATTTAAAATAATTGCTGATATAAAGGATGAGATGGGTTAAAGAAAACAGCCCTTAATTCTAACCAACTTGGGGGCCAACATTGTTGCTTTAGGGGAACAATTAACGCATTTGTGTGTCTTTATTGCATATTTGCGTAACCCTTTGTCACACGCCCAGCAAATGAATTGTCAGGTCAAATGGATTTTCAGTCAGAGGTTTTCTAACTTTTGGAATTTCTGGAAGGAGATTTTTGGTCAGAGGTTTTCTAAATTTTGGCTACAGCTTGTTGCAGAAACTTGCAACTTGCAAGGCCCATTTATGCGTAAATGCTGTGTTTTGCCCTCTGTGTGTGTGTATATTAGGGAGAGAGAGAGAGAGAGAGAGAGAGAGAGAGCAAGCACATGTGTTGTGTGTGCTGTGAATATGCCCTGTATAGACGGCAATTAAAAAAAAAATCCTATACAATCAACTAACTTCATTTTATTATTAAACATTCCCCTACTTATTCCTCACACCATTCCTCCTTCCCTCTGAAAAACCACAACAAAGCCAGCACTTAGGAGCAACACAAAAGTCAAAGCAAAACAAGATAGGTTTGTAGGGCAGTGTTTCCCATAACGCACATTTGTGCTTCCCTGAAGCACTAAAATCAAAAAGGGACTCTACACTGTGCATCCCAGGGATGAAGGACCCTTCAACTTTTGTGCACAGGGACCCTCACAATTTGTCCTTATGGGAAACACTAGTAGGGTCAGGGAGCCATGTAATAAGCATGCAAGGTGCACAGAAACATGCAAAGCGCTTGTGACAAAATCTGCGCACGTTTTGTACAACTACAAACAGGGATGACTTTATGCTAAACTGACCAGCAGCACAAGAGAGTTACAATCTGATTGAAGTGGTGCAAAAATTCACTCCCCCACTCTCTCTAAATGCATGCGCGCACACACACACACAGCCTCACACCAATTAATCATGTCATTCGATTCAAACTTTCACAGCATTAGAAATCGCATGTGCATGTAAAAATACTAAACACAATCAACCACAATCTTCTTTGTGAAAACAAATAGCGTTCACAACATTACATGAACATATACCAATATATTGTAAGGTAAAAAGCTTTCATACTACATTTGTGCTTCAAACATTATACGTAATATCTCGTAGATTTTGTCTTTTTCACATTTGCACCACAAATACACGAAGATAACAGCAAGTCCATTTCCAATGCTTTTGCAAAAGACAGTGGAAGCTGTGTAGTAAAAACCTGTACATGTCTACGAAATTTAACCATTAGCAAAAAAACTTAAAATTCAGAATAAACTCTTAAGCATATTGTCACATGATTCATCACAATGCAGGGGTCAGCCCAACTTTTTAAATTTCCATTTAGAAAAAGAAAAGTTATCTATTACAAACAGATCATTGATCTTCACAATCTTTAACAGCATGAATACCAAACACAAATCTTGAACGGTTCCTTTATCCAAAAATCTGCTATAGTACTTTGTGATTATTCGGTAGGCTCTGTGTATCACACGGCTCTGCGTATCACACCATCATAGTCTTTGACTGACAACTAATTTATTTTTAGAGGATGAAGTTGCTTTTAATTCAGTGCAATCAGCCCTAAAAATGTCCCCGATTTGTTTGCTATCATTACCATGCATCTGCCAATGTTCACGAATAACCAAACTGTTTGATGGGAGGACAGATGAGTTACTTACTTCATAAAATCATTACACGATAACATAGATTTGGACACAACATCATCAACTTTGTTCTCTTAAATCAATCCACGATTGACATGATTTGGATGCAACATCATCAATATTGTACTTTTAGCTCGTCATAAGAACTTACATGCAAATCATAATAATGATAATAAAAAGTTGCATAGTGACTGAAAAGAAAAGAAAAATCTTATTGTCCATTCCACTCGTTTATTTTTATTTTTACTTGAAATGAAAATGAAACAAATGTAAGGAAAACAACAGCATTATTAGGACACATCAAACTGGATGACCGTCCAAAGGCCGACAGACAGAGCTATAACATTCCATCCAATACCTCTCAATCTTCCTGCTCAAATAAAGTATTGCGGATCATCGACGAAATAAGCCAAGCCTCACAATTCAGATCCTACCAACACACCACAGAAAACCAGTCAGCTGCAGTGCCAAATTCCCACAAAGCACCACTCACGCGCACACCGAAAACACACACATACACTTGCACATATAACACTCGGAGAAATGCGCACACACATCCACGCACACAGCCATCCGATCAGAAGGCACAATCGATCATCATCATCATCCCAGGGACTATATGAAAGCAGTGCTCAGCAGCAACAACACAGAACAAAGCAGTGCACACACACGATAAAACCACACGATGAGAAGACTGCGAAGGACATGGATTACACAAACCGGGGACGGACCCTAATGGCTAAGCCATTCTGAAGGATACCACCACTTTTGCCGCCAGCCATTTTTTTAAAGCCAAAATATACTATTAAACTTAATTGGGTAGAGAAAAAAATGTATCTGTAATATTGGGAATTCCTCTGTGACATGTAAAACATTAGGCCTATCTTTACCTCTCAAAATTATGAAAATATGGTCTTTGGATAACAGACCCTGATTTGATGCCTTTTAGTGACATGGGTGTTAAATCATTGTGGTGCTAAAAATGCGACATTGGCGGTGAAAGGGTTAATTGAAATATGGTCTTTGGATAACAGACCCTGATTTGATGCCTTTTAGTGACATGGGTGTTAAACCATTGTGGTGTACATGCGACATTGGCGGTGAAAGGGTTAATTGAATATGGTCTTTGGATAACAGACCCTGATTTGATGCCTTTCAGTGACATGGGTGTTAAACCATTCTGGTGTACATGCGACATTGGCGGTGAAAGGGTTAATTGAATATGGTCTTTGGCTAACAGACCCCGATTTGATGCCTTTCAGTGACATGGGTGTTAAACCATTGTGGTGTATAAATGCGACATTGGCGGTGAAAGGGTTAATTGAATATGGTCTTTGGCTAACAGACCCTGATTTGATGCCTTTCAGTGACATGGGTGTTAAACCATTGTGGTGTATAAATGCGACATTGGCGGTGAAAGGGTTAATTGAATATGGTCTTTGGCTAACAGACATGCCCTGATGATTTGATGCCTTTCAGTGACATGGGTGTTAAACCATTCTGGGTGTACATGCGACATTGGCGGTGAAAGGGTTAATTGAATATGGTCTTTGGCTAACAGGCCCTGATTTGATGCCTTTCAGTGACATGGGTGTTAAACCATTGTGGTTAAACATGCGACATTGGCGGTGAAAGGGTTAATTGAATATGGTCTTTGGCTAACAGGCCCTGATTTGATGCCTTTCAGTGACATGGGTGTTAAACCATTGTGGTGTACATGCGACATTGGCGGTGAAAGGGTTAATTGAATATGGTCTTTGGATAACAGGCCCTGATTTGATGCCTTTCAGTGACATGGGTGTTAAACCATTCTGGTGTACATGCGACATTGGCGGTGAAAGGGTTAATTGAATATGGTCTTTGGCTAACAGACCCTGATTTGATGCCTTTCAGTGACATGGGTGTTAAACCATTCTGGTGTACATGCGACATTGGCGGTGAAAGGGTTAATTGAATATGGTCTTTGGCTAACAGACCCTGATTTGATGCCTTTCAGTGACATGGGTGTTAAACCATTCTGGTGTACATGCGACATTGGCGGTGAAAGGGTTAATTGAATATGGTCTTTGGCTAACAGACCCTGATTTGATGCCTTTCAGTGACATGGGTGTTAAACCATTGTGGTGTACATGCGACATTGGCGGTGAAAGGGTTAATTGAATATGGTCTTTGGCTAACAGACCCTGATTTGATGCCTTTTAGTGACATGGGTGTTAAACCATTGTGGTGCATAAATGCGACATTGGCGGTGAAAGGGTTAATTGAATATGGTCTTTGGATAACAGACCCTGATTTGATGCCTTTTAGTGACATGGGTGGGTGTTAAACCATTGTGGTGCATACATGCGACATTGGCGGTGAAAGGGTTAATTGAATATGGTCTTTGGATAACAGACCCTGATTTGATGCCTTTCAGTGACATGGGTGTTAAACCATTGTGGTGCATACATGCGACATTGGCGGTGAAAGGGTTAATTGAATATGGGTCTTTGGATAACAGACCCTGATTTGATGCCTTTCAGTGACATGGGTGTTAAACCATTCTGGTGTAAAAAATGCGACATTGGCGGTGAAAGGGTTAATTGAATATGGTCTTTGGCTAACAGACCCTGATTTGATGCCTTTCAGTGACATGGGTGTTAAACCATTTGTGGTGTACATGCGACATTGGCGGTTGAAAGGGTTAATTGAATATGGTCTTTGGATAACAGACCCTGATTTGATGCCTTTCAGTGACATGGGTGTTAAACCATTCTGGTGCAAAAAATGCGACATTGGCGGTGAAAGGGTTAATTGAATATGGTCTTTGGATAACAGACCCTGATTTGATGCCTTTCAGTGACATGGGTGTTAAACCATTCTGGTGTACATGCGACACTGGCGGTGAAAGGGTTAAAACCAGCACAATGCTAGTTGGACAATCCCAGCCCTTCGGTAGTGACTAGGCGGCAAAAAGATTTACACATCTGTAGAAAATCAGTTATCACACAATGCATTCAGTACTACTAGTGCTCTTTCTTGACCGATTTCACAGGACCTTTAGCACACACACACCCACCCACCCCACTTCCATCAAAGGTCTAGTATTTAAAGGAATAGCAAAAGAATCAGAGCCAGCGCTTAGAGCTTAAAAGACCCCCCACGTCATGTGCCAAAATCATGGTTCTCACGTGTTTTCCCTCTTATAGCTGGCAAGAAAACCTTAAGAAATCTCCCAAGCATAAGAACGAATGTGATACGTGATGCGGGGGGTCTTTAAAGAATAAGTGCTCTAGAAATCATCTTTTTAAAATAAAATAACAATGCAGGAAATGTCAATAAGAAAAAGAGAACAGAAACCAAAAAGATGAGACTTGGAGCAAAAGAAAGCATCTCTTGAAATTCTATCCATGGGATATTTTTCAACGCAGCTTTGAATGCCAAAGATGGGTCAATGGAAACGAACCTTCTATGATTTGGGTGGGAATCTAAAGGTATTTTTTAACACAATACTCCATAAAATGAAGGAAAAAACCAATGGTATTGAGCTAAAAAGAACAAAACACACCACAAAACCCAACGATAAACAAGCCACAAAACACACCACCAAACCAACCCAACGATAAACAAGCAACAACACACACTTAAGGACCAGCCGCCGTGGTGTAGTGGTTAACGTCGCAGACTACTGGCTGGGAGGTCTTGGGTTCGAATCCCATCAGAGGCGAGGGTTTTTTCGGTCCTGGACCGACTCCTACCCAGAGTGAGTGGCTATGGGCTCAATGGGAAGACTGAAACCACACAGTCGAGTTTCATCCGCTTAACATTACATGAACATATACCAATATATTGTAAGGTAAAAAGCTTTCATACTACATTTGTGCTTCAAACATTATACGTAATATCTCGTAGATTTTGTCTTTTTCACATTTGCACCACAAATACACGAAGATAACAGCAAGTCCATTTCCAATGCTTTTGCAAAAGACAGTGGAAGCTGTGTAGTAAAAACCTGTACATGTCTACGAAATTTAACCATTAGCAAAAAAACTTAAAATTCAGAATAAACTCTTAAGCATATTGTCACATGATTCATCACAATGCAGGGGTCAGCCCAACTTTTTAAATTTCCATTTAGAAAAAGAAAAGTTATCTATTACAAACAGATCATTGATCTTCACAATCTTTAACAGCATGAATACCAAACACAAATCTTGAACGGTTCCTTTATCCAAAAATCTGCTATAGTACTTTGTGATTATTCGGTAGGCTCTGTGTATCACACGGCTCTGCGTATCACACCATCATAGTCTTTGACTGACAACTAATTTATTTTTAGAGGATGAAGTTGCTTTTAATTCAGTGCAATCAGCCCTAAAAATGTCCCCGATTTGTTTGCTATCATTACCATGCATCTGCCAATGTTCACGAATAACCAAACTGTTTGATGGGAGGACAGATGAGTTACTTACTTCATAAAATCATTACACGATAACATAGATTTGGACACAACATCATCAACTTTGTTCTCTTAAATCAATCCACGATTGACATGATTTGGATGCAACATCATCAATATTGTACTTTTAGCTCGTCATAAGAACTTACATGCAAATCATAATAATGATAATAAAAAGTTGCATAGTGACTGAAAAGAAAAGAAAAATCTTATTGTCCATTCCACTCGTTTATTTTTATTTTTACTTGAAATGAAAATGAAACAAATGTAAGGAAAACAACAGCATTATTAGGACACATCAAACTGGATGACCGTCCAAAGGCCGACAGACAGAGCTATAACATTCCATCCAATACCTCTCAATCTTCCTGCTCAAATAAAGTATTGCGGATCATCGACGAAATAAGCCAAGCCTCACAATTCAGATCCTACCAACACACCACAGAAAACCAGTCAGCTGCAGTGCCAAATTCCCACAAAGCACCACTCACGCGCACACCGAAAACACACACATACACTTGCACATATAACACTCGGAGAAATGCGCACACACATCCACGCACACAGCCATCCGATCAGAAGGCACAATCGATCATCATCATCATCCCAGGGACTATATGAAAGCAGTGCTCAGCAGCAACAACACAGAACAAAGCAGTGCACACACACGATAAAACCACACGATGAGAAGACTGCGAAGGACATGGATTACACAAACCGGGGACGGACCCTAATGGCTAAGCCATTCTGAAGGATACCACCACTTTTGCCGCCAGCCATTTTTTTACTATTAAAGCCAAAAATGTATCTGTAATATTGGGAATTCCTCTTTAGGCCTATCTTTACCTCTCAAAAATTATGAAAATATGGTTGGGTACCCTGATTTGATGCCTTTCAGTGACATGGGTGTTAAACCATTCTGGTGTGCATACATGCGACATAACAGGCCCTGTAAAAATTGGCGGTGAAAGGGTTATCTGAATAGGGTCTTTATTTGGAATTCCTCATGGGTGACATGTAAAACATTATGGTCCTAACAGATGATTTTACCTTTCATGGGTCATTGTGGTGCACAAATGCGACATTGGCGGTGAAAGGGTTAATTGAATATGGGTCTTTGGATAACAGACCCCGAACATTAAACCATTCTGGTGTACATGCGAAAAGGGTTAATGAATGGTCTTTGGATAACAGACCCTGATTTGATTTGATGCCTTTCAGTGACATGGCGGTGAAAGGGGTGTCTTTGGCTAACAAACCATGCCTTTCAGTGGTGGGTGTTAAACCATGTACATGCGACATTGGCGGTGAAAGGGTTAATTGAATATGGTCTTTGGCTAACAGACCCTGATTTGATGCCTTTCAGTGACATGGGTGTTAAACCATTCTGGTGCATAAATGCGACATTGGCGGTGAAAGGGTTAATTGAATATGTCTTTGGACATTGGCATTGGGTGAAAGATGGTTAATTGAATATGGTCTTTGGCTAACAGACCCTGATTTGATGCCTTTTGACATGGGTGTTAAACATGGGTGTTAAACCATTAACTGACCCTGATTTGTGACATGGGTGTTAAACCATTGTGGTGCATACATGCGACATTGGCGGTGAAAGGGTTAATTGAATATGGTCTTTGGCTAACAGGCCCTGATTTGATGCCTTTTCAGTGACATGGGTGTTAAACCATTACATGCGACTGGTTGAATATGGTCTTTGCAGACATTGGCGGTGTTAAACCAGGGTTACATGGCGGTGAAATATTGAATATGGTCTTTGGATAACAGACCCTGATTTGATTTGACATGTTAAACCATTTGGTTACATTGTGACATTGGCGGTGAAAGGGGAATATGGTCTTTTAACAACCATTTTCATTGTGTGTGCAAAAATGCGACACTGGCGGTGAAAGGGTTAAAATATGGTCTTTGGCTAACAGACCCTGATTTGAGCATGGGTGTTAAACAATGCTAGTGAATATGGTCTTTGGATGGACAATGCCCAGTGCCCTTCGGTAGTGACTAGGCGGATAACAGACCCTGAAAGTGACAGATTTACACATCTGTAGAAAATCAGCCCTTTATCACACAATAGCATTCAATACAGTACTAGTGCTCTTTCTTGACCGATTTCACAGGACCTTTAGCACACACACACCCACCCACCCCATTTCCATCAAAGGTCTAGTATTTAAAGGAATAGCAAAAGAATCAGAGCCAGCGCTTAGAGCTTAAAAGACCCCCCACGTCATGTGCCAAAATCATGGTTCTCACGTGTTTTCCCTCTTATAGCTGGCAAGAAAACCTTAAGAAATCTCCCAAGCATAAGAACGAATGTGATACGTGATGCGGGGGGTCTTTAAAGAATAAGTGCTCTAGAAATCATCTTTTTAAAATAAAATAACAATGCAGGAAATGTCAATAAGAAAAAGAGAACAGAAACCAAAAAGATGAGACTTGGAGCAAAAGAAAGCATCTCTTGAAATTCTATCCATGGGATATTTTTCAACGCAGCTTTGAATGCCAAAGATGGGTCAATGGAAACGAACCTTCTATGATTTGGGTGGGAATCTAAAGGTATTTTTTAACACAATACTCCATAAAATGAAGGAAAAAACCAATGGTATTGAGCTAAAAAGAACAAAACACACCACAAAACCCAACGATAAACAAGCCACAAAACACACCACCAAACCAACCCAACGATAAACAAGCAACAACACACACTTAAGGACCAGCCGCCGTGGTGTAGTGGTTAGCATCGCGGACTGCTGGCTGGGAGGTCTGGGGTTCGAGTCCCATCAGAGGCGAGGGTTTTTTCGGTCCTGGACCGACTCCTACCCAGAGTGAGTGGCTATGGGCTCAATGGGAAGACTGAAACCACACAGTCGAGTTTCATCCGCTTAACGGATGCGATTCTGAGAGTGTTGTTCTAATTGCAAGACCAACACTGCGGGTGTCTGTAGTTCTCGGGCCTGGTTAACGCCGGGATATCATTATGAAAGGAAGCGTAGAATACAGCCCTGCCTTGCAGTCTCAGACCGATACGGAACTCCATAGCATCATCATCATCGGCCTCATTTTCCATCAATCATAAAATTAAAACATGTCTCAAATTCTGTGGCTTTGCATGCCCTGCTCTCATGGTGACCTCAGTTTCGGCTTCGGGTCAAAGTCATGGGGATCAGTGTGTTCTGGGGAGCTGTCGGTGGACGGTCGTGGTGGCACCCTCGGAGGAGGACCTCACTCACGCTGGCTCCGCGACTAAGAAAATAGTGTCGTCAGTAGGGGGCTTAGTAGGTGGTGTCCTGAACTCCACCGAAGTGACTCAGCAGAAGTGCAGTGTCTCCTCGGTTGGTTGCCTCCTGATGGCCTGACATAGATTCGCTCCCCTTGGACTGCTGGTCTCGGATTCTGCGACTTGAACAAACCTGGGTGTAGCTGCGAATTGGGATTCGGAACGAGCGGTGTGGGAGCAACGCCAATGTACAGCCCAGAAGATGGGACAGCAAAAAAACAACAACAAAACAAAACCAAAACACTAACGGACACCTGTAAAATTGCCTCCTAAAGCCTAATCATAATTCTTAAACAGAAACAGAATAATATTAAAAAATGTGGCAACACAAAATTAAAAAACACCCTAAATTTCATGAAGAATAACATTCTTTTTTAAAAGGAAGTCATCAGACAGACAAGAACAGCAACAGAAAGACAAGGGGACAGGGCTCCCAATCGTCCCGCAAAACAAGGGGTCCCAGGGACTGCTTCACTTACAGCATAGAGGGTCCTAGAGGCGGGACAGAGGATCCCAGTGGCATTGCCAATGATAAAAATAATTTTTCTAGTGCATCCCTGGGACCCCCTGCACATTCTTTTAGAGGGTCCTTTAGAATTTTAGTGCTTCATAGACCTCCAAAAGAGGGTCCCTGAGGGAAAAAAACACACCTAAAAAACAAAACAACAGAGAACAGAAACAAACACAAACGTTGATCAAATGCAAGTCATTAGCACCGAAGAAAAATAAAGAGCTCAGAAATATTTGACACTAGTTTTGCAACAATCCATCCTCTGTAATCTAAGTCCATGTAGTTAATGGCAGCATGCGACAAACCCCCCCCAAAAAAACAATCCCAACACAAAACTTCATCATGATTTTTCGTCTCTTCAAACTGACTCGATGAAACTCAAATCCAAAACATAATGTGCCTAGACAGCTTGTGCGATATGTAAGTCACATTATGTTAACATTCTAACAGTTGATAAGCAAGGGAAAAAACAAACAAAAAAACAACAACACACCAAACAGAAAAAAACCTAGAACGTGACAAAACAAGATGGCATGGTACACACATGCACTCCCAGAGCACTGATGCTTTATGGTAATGAGAAAATAAGAAAGCGAAAAGTTCACTCTTTGGCTCCTTTCCTCAGGGGAAATCTGTGACAGTTAAATACTGATCAAAATGCTTGATCTCAATCCATTCCTGATAATGTTAGAGAAATAAAACAACTCAAAAACAATGTTTGAATCCAAACTTTATCTCATCACATAACAATGCACTCCTTCAAGAAAATGTTTAACACTTGAAAAAACCCACCCCAATTTCGTTTGGTCAATGTATTCCTTAATATTTGCTTGATGGCGAATTGACTCTTGTTATTGAGGCTGCAGACATGAATCTTGGAATATTAAAAATGCTTTATCAATCATCAATAGGAATTGGTCGGAAATAATTAAGGGGAGTAATTTTATGGTGTGTGGGAGCGATCTTGCCTAATTCAATCGGTCAATTTGGGGAAGTTAGTCTACCATTAAGGTAGATCCCAGGCTCTCGCCTCGTGTGTTTGAGTAGACATAATAGAGCACTTAGAGCACCGTGCATCATTCTAAAATTGATATGTTATATTTTTACGTCACATTTTGCAAGTTCTATTAGTCTATGGGTACTGGCCACCCCTCATTTAAAAAAAAAAAAAGTTTGCAAGTCGCTGACTTGCATCCTACGGTTTCAACCTTCGGCACCATGGTTGCTATGGTTTTGACCGAGTAAGTCAAGGTAATCAATTCTAATTTTCACGGTGTACTCCCCTAGTTTTTTTCTCTCCGAAAATCGCCTATTAAGAGTGTACTTTGTTTTCAGAAATACAAAGAGACAGAGAAATAAATAAATGCTCTAAAACATTTCAAGGTACACCCGTTTTCGTGCAACAAAAATGGCAGTTCGTGAACAAGCTACAAGACCTCTCTAAAAAACAACAACAATATGCTGCACTTTTATGTGAATTACATATGCTACATGAAAGCAAAAATGATGATAGCGGTACTGTTTCGTACTCAATAAATAACAATGCCCGATTAGTGTTGGGACATGACACGACGACTCGGACAACCTTAACAACAATAACGAGCAGTGTTGATTTGAATACAACAGTGCAATGATTAAAAAAAAACACCCCAAAAACCAAACCGTGTCAAGCCCAGTGAAGGAGAAAACTCTCGTAGCACAGCAGAAGGAAAATGTGACAAGAGAGGGACGTGTGTGTGTGTGTGTGTGTGTGCGTGTGCGTGTGCGCTTGCTTGCAAACAACTCCACCCATCATTTATTTCTTTACATTTTGCGTCTGAAAGGCAGATTGAAGAAGTGTCCCGATGAACACACTGACGATGACACGACGACGACGACGACGATGACAGACACTGACATGGCAGCAGGAGAAGGCAGAAGATTGCGTTATTCTGATTGATGGCTTGGTGGCGGAGTTCTCACACACGCAGAGCGGCTGCACTGTTCTCTACGACCCGTGTCTTCTCACCGTACCACAGCTCGCTCACAGCACAGGTTGCCTCGCACCAAGGACAAGTCCACAATTTACTATGCCACCTCCTCCTGCACAGAAAAAGAAGAATATGAAACACATTTCACAAAACAATTGTAGCAAAGAAATAATGGAAGATGAATGGGGAAACATAAAGTACCGCATGTTTCAGACTATAAGGCGCACCCCAAATTCTTACACAAAATTCAGATTTTGTTCTTATATACATGGGGCAGTGGGTGTATGCCTCGTGCCTCCATACGGGGAGCTGGACGACCCCGACCCCTCCACGAGTCTCTCCCAGTGGGGATACCAGGGGGGGGTTTCATATAAATAGTTCCCCCACCTTCTGGAAGTTCCGTGCTTGTAGCTTCCTCTAATCTGTTACTCTCTTTGACTGCCTTCTCACTTTGCTTTCTGTCATCTACTATCTTTCTGACTCATTGGCCCATTCTCCTGCCTTCAAAAAACAAAACATCTTCCAAATAATGTTCTCCTTTGAGCTCCTCCAAAATCGGAATGTGTCGGCTGCACGCATGCAGCAGGGAGACCAGTGAAAACTGAAAACATACTTACCTTACCCAGTATGCCCATATGGCCTAGGACGCAGAAGAAGAAGAAGTTCTTATTTTCTTACTATATTATCAGTCATATTATAAGGTGCAGGGGTCTCACTCTGGGAGAAAAGTATCGCCTTATAGTCCGAAAAATATGTTAAAATAACTGTTCAAAACTGTAGGCAAGCACACACTTTACTGTGAGATAAATCATTCAAAGCGCTTGCACACGCATATCAAACATGTGTCTTTCCATGTGCTCAAATCAGCGCTTGCACACGCATATCAAACATGTGTCTTTCCATGTGCTCAAATCAGCGCTTGCACACGCATATCAAACATGTGTCTTTCCATGTGCTCAAATCAGCGCTTGCACACGCATATCAAACATGTGTTTTTCCATGTGCTCAAATCAGCACTTGACTGCTGTTCTTAATTACTGGTGTCGTGGAAGCAGAGATTGTCCATTTTATGCAAAATAAGTCCATCAAGTTATTTGCAAATTAACACCACCACCCCTGCCCCATTACTTCAGTTATTCACATGCATGGACCAACAGAATAAAGCTAAATAATTAACACCACCCCCCCTGCCCTATTACTTCAGTTATTCACATGCATGGACCAACAGAATAAAGCTAAATAATTAACACCACCACCCCTGCCCCATTCCTTCAGTTATTCACATGCATGGACCAACAGAATAAAGCTAAATAATTAACACCACCACCCCTGCCCCATTCCTTCAGTTATTCACATGCATGGACCAACAGAATAAACCTAAATAAATGCCTTGGTCAGGAATTTCATATTTTCTGGGGGTTTTAACCGTTTTGTCTTTGCCTAACCCCTTCACTGCTGGATAGAATTTGAGAAACTGTCTTCTTTCTTATTATAAAATGAATTCCCCGTGGGAATATCGAGGTCTTTCGTACAAATAGTTCCCCCACCTTCTAGAAGTTTTGTGCTTGCAATTTCCTCTAATCTGTCACTCTCTTTGACTCTGCCTTTTCCTTTTTCTTTCTGTCATCTACTATCTTCCTGACTTATTGGCCCATTCTCCTGCCTTAAAAAAAAAAATCTTCCAAATAATTTCCCCCTTTGAGCTCCTCCGAAATCGGAATGTGTCGGCTGTGCGCAGCGGGGAGACCAGTGAAAACTGAAAACCGGGCACATACGTACTTTACTCATTACGGCCATATGGCCTGGGAACGCAGAACAAGAAGAAAATGAAATGAAAAACCCGAGTTTGAACCTGGGTACAGGGGATTTTTCCCTCTCACTTTGCACTAGGCCTTACGGTCTGAACACGGAGCCTTTCGGATGAGATGATAAACCGAGGTCCCGTGTGCCCATGTACTTAGCACACGTTAAACCCAGTGGCAACGAAAAAGCTGTCATTTGGTCATAATTTACCCCCCTCCCTTTCCTTCCTCATCAGTCACACAAAAATCGCATGCACATTTTATTATTTTCAAATTAGGTGGCGTGCCTCTGGCTGCGACGCACTCTCCAGGTGGGAGCAACCCAAATTTTAGGTTGGAGCAACCCGAATTTTACAGACGCCTCTGTGACTATAAAGTACATAATAACCACACACCCCTTAGTAGAAAATGAGCCAGGCAGTGAAGGGGGTTAAATCGCGTTACGCAAAAGGGGTTAAATCGTGTTACGCAAAATCTTATCAAGCCTGGTTACGTCACTCTCAGCGACACACAAACGCTCACTCCCCACCTGCCGGTTTCACAAAGCTCCGAAGGGGTCGTTCTGGGGGCTGTGCATGGGGGGCTGCTGCTGGGGCATCCTGGGGGGGACAGCGGAGGGGGGCATCATGCCCATGGTGGCGGCGCCGTATATCATGGGCTGCTGCATGGCCATCACCGGCATGGGACCCATCATGGGCCTCACACCGCCCATCACCTGGTCACACACACATCAGTCAGTCATGTAGGAAGAGACAGTCTATAAATAGAGGCAGTCCATTTCATGGCTTAGGACCCATCATGGGCCTCACACCGCCCATCACCTGGTCACACACATCAGTCGTGTAGGAAGAGACAGTCTATAAATAGAGGCAGTCCATTATATGGCTTAGGACCCATCATGGGCCTCACACCGCCCATCACCTGGTCACACACATCAGTCATGTAGGAAGAGACAGTCTATAAATAGAGGCAGTCCATTATATGGCTTAGGACCCATCATGGGCCTCACACTGCCATTCACCTGGTCACACACATCAGTCGTGTAGGAAGAGACAGTCTATAAATAGAGGCAGTCCATTATATGGCTTAGGACCCATCATGGGCCTCACACTGCCATTCACCTGGTCACACACATCAGTCGTGTAGGAAGAGACAGTCTATAAATAGAGGCAGTCCATTATATGGCTTAGGACCCATCATGGGCCTCACACCGCCATTCACCTGGTCACACACATCAGTCAGTCATGTAGGAAGAGACAGTCTATAAATAGAGGCAGTCCATTATATGCCTTAGGACCCATCATGGGCCTCACACCGCCATTCACCTGGTCACACACATCAGTCGTGTAGGAAGAGACAGTCTATAAATAGAGGCAGTCCATTATATGGCTTAGGACCCATCATAGGCCTCACACCGCCATTCACCTGGTCACACACACATCAGTCAGTCATGTAGGAAGAGACAGTCTATAAATAGAGGCAGTCCATTTCATGGCTTAGGACCCATCATGGGCCTCACACCGCCATTCACCTGGTCACACACATCAGTCATGTAGGAAGAGACAGTCTATAAATAGAGGCAGTCCATTTCATGCCTTAGGACCCATCATGGGCCTCACACCGCCCATCACCTGGTCACACACATCAGTCGTGTAGGAAGAGACAGTCTATAAATAGAGGCAGTCCATTATATGGCTTAGGACCCATCATGGGCCTCACACCGCCCATCACCTGGTCACACACATCAGTCAGTCATCCAGTCACACATCATGGGGATACCGGGGGGTCTTGTGCATAAATAGTTCCCCCACCTTCTGGAAGTCTTGTAGCTTGCAACTTCCTCTAATCTGTCACTCTCTTTGACTCTGCCTTTTCCCTTTGCTTGCTGTCATCTACTATCTTTGTGCCTTTCCGGTCCATTCTCCTGCCTTTTTTCAAGAAACAATTTCAAAACGATTTCCTCCAGTCGAATTCGGACATGCTGAGCTTAATTATTACTTACTTAGGCGCATAACGACAGTATGACACATCTGCGCTCATAATTGACATGCACACACACACACAAGTATATGTACTTATACAATTAGGGGCTGTGCACATTACATGCGGAAACCTCAGGCGCTTATCCGGAAATAAGTAAAAGAAAGCGAGAAATAAGCGGATGGGACAAGCGCATGAGGTTTCCACATGTAATATGCAGGTTTTTTATATAATCATATGCCCTCTGACAAACGCACACCCAAATACAGACCATCATGGGCTGCGGCCCCATGGTGCCCATCATTTGTGGTTGTGCAACAAAGCCCATGGCTGGCGCTCCCATCTGAAAAATAATATAAACTCGAACGTTATTCGCACTCATCCTTCACATCAAAATCATCATGACAATCAGTTTATGTTTCCCGACATTTCTACAGAAACTTTTACTAAAAAAGTGCGGGAATTAAAGTGCCGTACCTCGAAAAATGCCACTTCAAGAGACAACAAAAACAACAACAAAAACTCAATATTTTGGCCACTCAGATCAAACCTGTAAGTAATTTTTATCAGTAGCGTCGCCGTCAGTGTTTTAATTTTGCCAATTGTTTACAGCTTAGTCAGATGATGATGCACTTTGCCTTGATCAATCGGTAAACCCAACACACCAAAATCGACCAATTTTAAGCTGTATGTTAAGCTTAAATCCCAGGCCATGAACTACCACTGGCTATTTTGAAATACGCTTGGTGTGTCTTAAGAGCAGAATATCGGGAAAAAAAGCCAATCAACACACTGTAAGAAGAAACTCGTAGAATAAAGTGGAAAGATAATAATGACAAAAAGAAGACAAAAATGGAAAGAAAAGAAGGAAGCCCACCATTTGAGGTTGATACTGTGGCTGGGGTGCCGACCATGTGGCAGAGCTCTGGATGACCGGCCTCTGCTGGAACTGGTCACCCCCGGTCAGCTTGCTTTCCCCTTTAGGCTGCCACTGGTGACTGGTTCTGCACAACACATTGGACAGCCAGCCATGGCAAAACAGCTTTGAGCATTAACATACATATTCTGGGGAAGCCAGGTTCAAGTTAAGTGTACTGTGCTACAATTAGAAACAAATCTTGTACTGTTCGATCATCTATTTATTTATTTTTTGGTACTGTACTTGCTGTTTTTATATTATCTTTTGTAAAGCGCTGTGAGGATGGCTTTGCCATTGAACAGCGCTATATAACCTTCATTTATTATTATTAAATCTTTTGATGATGTCCCATAATCTCTGAAGGGTACATATGCATTAGAGGTATTTATCTGAACCCCTTGACTGCCAGAGAATATTAAAGAAAAAATCATTGGGCAAATCGTGCCATGAAAAAGACAACCGATAGAGCTAATCTGGCAAATGGTCTGGGGATGTTACTCTCTTGACTGTGTTAGAGCAAAAGCCAGCACATCAGGGATATTTCTCTTTATCTGATGACATCATCAGTGATGTCATCAGGTCAGTACACACTACGTTGGTGGCAGTCAAGGGGTTAATGATGATGCACAACGCACAAAAGCAGCACAGCAAAGTTACACAAGGCTGTATTTATTAAATCAAACTCACTGTTTCAGACAAACGCATGCTCACACATACAAAGTTCACACAGCGACATGCACACACATCCACCATCACAATATTTTTTCACTCTTTTCACCAAAGCTGTATAGAGCCATTCCCCAACTCAACTCAACTCAATTCAACTTTTATTTTGTCCTCATAAAAACAAGGATAATTTTCCTGCGGACACATCATATGTACACACAGAAACCAAACAATTTATAAAAGAACAAATTCCACCTCACTCTGGGGTTGTCTGGCAGACAGTGCCTATGCTATCTCTCCTTTACCGCCAACTTCAGTTCTCGCCTTACCCGCCCTATCAGTCGGACGTGTCTAGATGAGAGTGCTCTGTGTTTATGTTCTATGGTGCTTTTCTGTTGGTGTCAGGAAATAGCTCAGTTTGTTTTCTGAAATTTACTTTTACAATTGTGTGCAAGGAAACACTGTGTGTATAAAGCATTACTTATTATATACTTTGAAAAAAAAAATGAAAAAAAAAGAGAGAAAGAAAGAATACAAAATAAATGTTAAAAAAATAAAAAAAATAAAAATGTCTAACAACGGTAGGGACAGAGAGTATGAGCAAAGCTCAGGTGCAAGTGAAGACTCTAGGTCTGTTGACACTAAGCCCACGCTCAATGCTGTGGCAAAAACGCTTTCTAAACTCACAAGCCAAATGAGCAAGATGCAGAAGAAAATGGATCAAATAGAAGGAAAGAGAAAGAGAAAAAGGAAGGCACATGAAATGTCCCCAGAGCCTTCAGATGAAGAGAGAAAGAGGAAAGTGGCACGGTCGGAATATGACAGTGACAGAGAGGACGAACAACAGTTTGTCATGGAGTCGACTGATGACGACGGGGACATAGAAGACAGGGAAGAACCCACACAAAAGGGCCCAGATCCCCTCAACCGATTCAAAACTGTATTGAAAAAACAGACAGACATGGGACCACGGGTCTCTGACAACATGGCTGATGCGCTAAAAGAGTACGGCTCGAAATTGGAAGATGAAAAACTCAAGGAGTTTGGCGCCAAATATCGCACGCCTGAGAATTGCCCCAGACTGGGTGTGCCGCTAACCAACAAAGAAATTCGGTCAGCACTTTCCTCCTACGCCCGCACCAATGACACCCGGCTGTACAATGCTCAGAATGCCATCGCCCAAGCAGCCATAGCAATAGTGCACTGCAGTGAACTTCTGGTGGAGGTAAACCAGAAAATGCATGACCCCAACCATGTCAAGGACACACAAGAGGCAAGATAACAGAGTCATTGGACAAACTGGCGGACGCACTAGCGCTCACAGGCCACGCTACCCATAACCTCTGTCTGCAGAGGCGGGATTTCCACCGCCCATGCCTGCCACGTGACACTGCGGGACTATGCGCGCCACACATCCCAATTGGAAATGATTGGCTCTATCCCACGGGAACCGAATTCCACAAAACGCTGAGGGAAGCTAAGGACGCACAGCGTCTGAGTGCCACAAAAGAGCGGCGGAGAAAAAGCTGGACCCAACAAGGCCACAGGCCATACGGGGGTCACAGCAGCAGCAACACTGGTACTTTTTTGGGTCGAGGTCACAGACCACACACCCAGTGGAAAGGGCAGAACCACGGGAAAGCGTGGCGCAAGAACACAAACAAGCGCCAATAAACCACGCCCCTCCTCTCCCTCCCCCCCCTGTGGTGAGTGTTGAAGCATTCCATTCATGTATTCCTAGCCTGAAACAATACTTACATGACAAGCATGAAACCTTTGAAGCAGGGCAGATTATAAATAAATTACACAGTTGGGAAAAATTAACATCAGACAAAGACATCATTAAAACGGTTAAGGGAGTAGAAATAATGTTTGATTCCTACCCTAAGGAAACAACAAACACCCATCAAAGACTATTTAGCCCCATGGAGAACAAAGCCATAGACACAGAAATCCAAAACTTACTTAAAAAGAAAGTTATTGTCCCTTCTGTAGATGAACCAGGACAGTTTGTCTCTCCAATATTTGTTCGACAAAAGAAAGATGGTACATACAGAATGATTCTAAATCTTAAAAAATTAAATGAGAATGTAGAGTACCAAAAATTCAAGATGGAAACGCTTCATAATGCCTTAAATCTAGTAACAAAAGACTGCTATTCTGTGCCTGTCGCAAACAAATACAAAAAGTTCTTTAAATTTCGATGGAGAAACAAACTATACTGTTACCAAGCAGCAGCCATGGGGCTAGCGCCCATTCCCAGAATATTCACAAAACTAACAAAGCCAATCATGTGTCACTTACACAGCTTAGGGCATGTCATCACATCTTTCATTGATGACAGCTTGCTAGTGGGCGAAAGTGAAACAGAAATTATAGACGGGGTCATAGATGCTGTGAATACATTCGATAACCTTGGGTTCACTGTCCATGAGGACAAATCACAGTTTATGCCTACTCAAGAGATTGTGTATTTGGGGTTTGTCATTAACTCTAAGAAAATGACCGTAAGGCTTACAGAAGAAAGAAAACAGAAACTCCTTCAAGCATGCGCTGATTTGTTTAGACAAGGAACAGCGAGTATCAGGCAAGTTGCTTCTTGTGTGGGCCTCATGGTGTCTAGTTTCACTGGTGTGCCTCAGGGTCAGCTCCATTATCGCTCACTAGAACGCAGTCAAAACAAAGCTCTAAGGAAGCATGCTGGAAATTGGGATAGAAACATGACTCTTTCCGCATCTGATAAGGCTGAACTGAAATGGTGGATAATAAATCTGCCCACGCAGGAGGCGCTAATTGGGGTGACACCCACGGAAGCTACCCTGTTTACTGACAGCTCTAAGGAGGGCTGGGGAGCCGTATGTCACGACCCCACAGGGGAGGAAAGTTCAACCCAAGGGTTATGGAGTCTTGCAGATAAAGAGGAACACATTAATTACCTTGAACTCCAAGCTATACTGCTGTCTCTTCAGGCTCTGATGTCTCAGTTTACTAACACTCACATACTAATCAGATGTGATAACACTACCGCAGTTTGTTGCATAAATAACAAAGGATCTAGCACATCAGAGAAACTGGACAAATTATCTAGGGATATTTGGTAGTGGTGCTTGAAGAGGAACATCATGATTACGTGTGCTCACATTGCAGGAACAGAGAATGAAAAGGCTGACACATTATCCCGAAAGTTTCATACTGACATTGAGTGGAAATTGGACTCTGGTTTACTGTCAAAAGCACTAGCTTTATTGCAATGCAAACCAGAAGTGGATCTATTTGCTACGCGCATAAATAATCAATTTGATAAGTACGTGTCTTTTCAGCCTGATCCCTGTGCTTATGCCATTGATGCATTTAGTATTTGGTGGTCTGACTTTTTCTTTTACTGTTTTCCTCCTTTCAGTCTTCTTCCTCGGGTGCTAAGATCGCCACAGACAAAGCAGAAGGGATACTTGTTGCTCCTTTATGGAAAAACCAGATGTACTTCCCTATGTTAACAAAAATGCTGATAGCCACACCAATCCTTCTCTCCAGTCGAGATCGACTGCTGCATCTTCCCAGCCACCCACAGCAGAAACACCCCCTGCGGCGGAAACTGAAATTACTGGTATGCAAAGTGTCAGGGAAAGATGGGAAACATCTGGGCTTTCTTCAGACGCTCTCGACACCGTTATGCGCTCGTGGCGACCACCGACGCAGCAAGCTTACGATGTATACATCAAAAAGTGGAGACGGTACGCTAGTCAGAGGAAAGTGGATCAAGTTTCGCCGCCTATAGTAGAAGGGGTAAATTTTCTGGCTGCTCTAAGGAAAGAAGAGAAAGCATCTTTCAGCACTGTATGTTCTGCGAGGTCAGCGCTCAGCTGCTATTTACAGAAATATGATGGAGTTACATTTGGAAACACAGACTTGGTTCGCAGATACATTAAGGGTGCTTTTGAAGAAAACCCAACTCTCCCCAAACATAGAGAAATTTGGGATGTAAATATTGTCCTGGACATGTTAAAATTGTGGGCCCCTGTAGAAAGGTTGACTTTGAAAGAACTTTCACTAAAACTGGTCACGCTTCTGGCATTGCTCACGGGGCAAAGATGCCAGACACTGCATGCATTGGACATTTCACACATGTGTCTTAAAAACAGTAAATGTACTTTTTATGTAAATAGTGTTCTTAAACACACACGACGTGGGGCGCATCAAGCCCCGATTGAACTGCATGCCTTCAAGGATAATAAGGATTTGTGTATTATAGCCACTCTAAAGGAGTATCTGAAGCGCACAGCGCCACTGAGAAAAGATTGTACAAAGTTGTTTATAGCGCTACAGGCCCCTCATCATAGTGTCAGCAGAGACACAGTGTCACGTTGGATACGATGGACTCTCACGGAGGCAGGAATTGACACATCTGTGTTCACTCCGCATAGCACAAGGGGGGCTAGCACGTCAGCGGCGAAGCAGCACGCGCCCATCAACGTCATCATGACGGCAGCGGGATGGACAAACGAATCTACTTTCACCAGGTTCTACAAGAAAGACATAAGTCTGCCTGGCCGACAGCAAACCTTGGGACAGGCCATTATGGAGCGGTACCTGGTCAGAGACTGAGGTAGGAAATATCCATATTATAACATTATTATTTCCTTCATAAGCTACAGGCAAATAGTAAACACTGTTTCTCTAAATTAGCATAGGCACTGTCTGCCAGACAACCCCAGAGTGAGGTGGAATTGTACAAAACAAACAAATCTTACCTGGTAAGATGAAGTTTGTTGGGGATTCTACCGAATCTCTGGGGGAGTCTGGCACAGTGTAATATGCCCCCCCAAATGTTTTACCCACCCAAGAAAAAATAAAAATAAAATGTATTATGATCAGTGTTTACTCTTTGCACTCTCAAGACTGAAGTTGGCGGTAAAGGAGAGATAGCATATTACACTGTGCCAGACTCCCCCAGAGATTCGGTAGAATCCCCAACAAACTTCATCTTACCAGGTAAGATTTGTTTGTTTTGTACAAATAAATTGTAATTACATGCTTTAAAAGTTTCTTTCACACTTCACACGCCCCGCTTGCGCGCTCACTTTCATACCACCCTCCACCCTTCCCACCGACATTCCCTATCAGACTATCTCAAATTTGTCAAAGAAAAACAGAATGTTAAAACTTCACCCAACATAACTTCAATAAACCATACATTAGCAAAGCAAAAATTCAGCTAAAAACTTGAAATTTTTTGGTTTATTGTAAAAACCTTTCTTTAGCTACATCTCCATTTTAACTCTTCTAGAATACATTGGCCCAAGACATCACTCTACACTCCCAACAAATGCAGACATTCACTGCCAAGCACCCTGCCATGTGTTTGTTTTCAGAGCTTTTGTCACTTTTTGTCATGTCTGAACCCAGCACAAGATTTTCATGGTTTGCGATCCTCCCAAACTCCTGAAAAGTTCAGCTTTGATTAAGACGCGTGGAAGATCGGCGACCTTTTGAAGGGTTCAGCGATCCTTTCGAACCAGGTTTTCCAACCAGAAGAATGGCCTACTAAGAAGGGCCTTAACCCTTTTGCCGCCAGCCATTTTCAGCCAAATAATATCATGAAATTTAACTGGGTAGAGAAAAAGAAAATCTGCAATATTGGGAATTCCTCTGTGACGTGGGGAGGGGGGCAGAACGTTCCCCAAATTGTTTTTCAAACCACCTTTCCACCTAACTCACGTCACAAGTTTTGTTCAGCGGGGAGGGGGGTTAATCTATTCCGACAATTTGGTCGGCACAAATAGCCTTCCACCCACATTTTCAGCTAACATCGCTACTTTTGTTGAGCGGGAGCTACTCGTTTCGCCTTCCTTCCCACAAATGAAGCGAGTGAGCTAAAGCGACTTCCGGTTAACCAGTTTCAGAATCGCCAAATAGAGACTTGCAGATATAAGAATACGGCAAGATCGGTCCTTTACATGGATTTTTTTTTTTTCCACGGAAGTTTTGACAAAATTCAGCGGATTTTCCGTGAAACGCGGAATTCTTTCATGCCTGCTAAATGCGACATTGGCGGTGAAGGGGTTAAGGCATGGACAACTCACTTCTTGACCTGGCTGGCAGCGAAAGGGTTAAACCATTGTGGTGCCTAAATGCGACATTGGCTGTGAAAGGGTTAAGGCATGGACAACTCACTTCTTGACCTGGCTGGCGGTGCTGTCCACGCTGAGGTTGGAGGCCAGGGAGGCCAGAGAGGTGTCCAGGTCCGAGGCCAGCAGCTTGGGTTCCTCCGCCTGGCTTAGCCCCGCCCCCTGCAGGCCCGCCCCAGAGCTGGTCGGCTGCAGCACCTCCCCAAAGGCGTCAAACCCTGCACACAGACCAGGCATCAGAATAGTCTGGCTTAGCCCCGCCCCCTGCAGGCCCGTCCCAGAGCTGATCGGCTGCAGCACCTCCCCAAAGGCGTCAAACCCTGCGCACAGACAGCGGAACAATCCGTCGCCGTTCCTTGCTTTGTACCTAAAACATTATTGTCCGAGTCATGCTTACTTTCTTTTTTATATACACACACTCTCTGTCTCTCTAAATAGAGTTATTTCAAAGCGTTATATTATTAGGCTAATGTTTAGTACTATGGAATGTTTTGTTTTGCATGTTGAGTTATTTTTCGAGTTGCTTTCCTATTACTTTTCATTCTGAGGACAGGATGAAAAAAAGCTGTCAAGCTTGCTCCTTTATCCTCAATAAAGATCATTTTGACTTGACTTGACTTGACTTGGCACACATACACAATCTCTTTTCTTTTTGTCCTTTGCCGATCTACGATCACAAAGGAGTATTCTCTTTTCTTTTTGTCCTTTGCCGATCTACGATCGCAAAGGAGTATGTTTTTGTTCGTGTATGTTTTTTTCCTTCTTTTTTTCCCTGTCTGTCCCAAGGATATCTCCCGAACCGCTTGACCGAATCGCTTAAAAATTTGTGTGGTGGTGTGTCACCATGATAGGAAGGCATCCGTGCAAACATTTTCGCTGTCCTGACCTTGACCTTCGTGCATGACCTTGAAAACCGAAAATATTTAAGGGGCCATAACTTCCACACCGTTGGTCTTAAGACTCTTCAAATTTGGCATGTAGGTACTTTGGCTTATGACCGTTCTGATGATGGCATACCGATCAAGGTCAAGGTCAAGTTCCGGGAGATCGGTAGGCCTTGAAAGTGGTAGGGGTCTAAAGATTGGGTTTTCAGCCATATTTTCTACATTTGTACTTCACAGAAGTGCTTCAGATTGTGTGTGGTACTGTATAACCTAGAGTAGAAAACATCCGAGCATAAATTATCGCCATGCTGACCTTGACCTTGAAGTGTGACCTTGAAAACCAAAATGTCCTTCTTTGCGCTATATATTTTTTGTCCAAGCTGTATCTCGTGAACTAGAAGGCAAAATCCCTTCAAATTTTGTGTGAGGATGTGGGACTAGAGAGGGACTAGAGTACAACCCATGTTCGTATATAAATTATCCCTCAGAAATATAATGTCGCCGAGCGGCAGACATGTTTCCGTTTTTCTTCACCCTCCTATATATCGTTAGTCTTGAAAAGGCCTACTACTTTTGAATCGTGTCGTAAGGCTTTCTATAAAGAGAGAGAGAGAGAGAGAGAGAGAGAGAGAGAGAGAGAGAGAGAGACCACGCACACATAACAAAATACACACACCCTCCCCATTCGCATCAGCTAACCGAAACTAGCACATGCCTCAGAATCGAAACTAGCTTTTCCGCGTAGACCGAGTGTTTTCCAGGACTCCCCCCCCTCCCCCTTCCCGTATAGTCACCACAGTAGTAGGGTGTAGGCCACGCAATTTTTAAAGCCTTATAAACGTTCTTTGCGCTATATACTTTTTGTCCAAGCTGTATCTTGTGAACTAGCAGACAGAATCCCTTCAAATGTTGTGTGAGGATGTGAGACTAACAGTGTAACATATTCGTACATAGATTATCCATCAGAAATACAATGTCGCCGAGCGGCAGACATGTTTTCGTTTTTTTCACCCTCCTATATCTTGTGAAATACTGTATAAAATCACTCTAAATTTGTTGTGCGTGTGTGTGTGTTGGGGGGGGGGGGGTGGGTAAAAAGAAGAGTAGAAGACATTGCAGTACAAATTATGCCACGTGGGATTCGCCGAGCGGCAGACATGTCTCAGTGTTAAGGGTGTACACCCTACCAAACGATTTGCACCCAGTCAAGGGTGTGTAGGTGCATCACACAAAGGACACAAGGAGGACGGGGACCTACGATGTGATGGGGAAGGGAGGTACAGGTACAGGGCGTAACCGGCAAAGGACATATCTGCCGCTCGGCGATGCCCTTGTTTAATCTTTGCTTCTGTTGGAAGAAATATGTCGGTCTGAGTATGTGAATTTTAATGCATGTGAAATTTGTTTCTTTTGACTGCACGTTGGTTGGTTTGCAATGGTATTTATGTGTTGTTTTCATCTTTTTTTCCTTTTATCATTTCTCAAAAGATTATGCTGAGGAGTTGTGCTATATAAGAATTACATTATCGAGAAAGCAAAACACCGGCCAGTTTTCTTGTGCATATCACACAGTACTCCCCAGGCACTCACACTTTCTGCCCCCCCCAAAACAACAAACACACACAGAGAAACACTCACATGGAGCACTTAATGAATCAAATCTGAATGTTAACACCTTGACTGCCACCAACGTATTACGCACTGACCTGATGACATCACTGATGATGTCATCGGATGAAGAGGAGTAACCCTGATAGGCTGGCTTTTGCTCTAACACAGTCAAGAGAGTTATATTCCCAGACCATTTTGCCAGATTGGCTCTATCAGGGTGTTTTTTTATGGCGTGATTTGCCCAATGAATTTTCTTTAATTTTCTCAGGCAGTCAAGGGGTTAAATCACACAAAACCTTCACTTATTCAGGTACATAATAATGAGACCGGCTCTAAACACGCTATGTTCTGGTGATGTCTTCATCCAGAGCTTCACGGTTGTGCAAAACAGAAACACACACACACGCAAACTACAACATGACTATTGCGTAAAAGGCTTGAAAATGGTTTCTGAAAGCAAAGCAAAACACCATGTCTTATGCAGTACATGTAAGCATGTTGAAGCATACAGAAAAAACCAGCACACACAAATCCAGTTTTCACTGGTAAAATAAATACACCCAGGTAATACAAAAATAAGCATCTACCGTATTTTTCGGACAATAAGGCGATACTTTTTTTCCAAGACTGAGACCCCTGCGCCTTATGATGTGATTGATAATATAGTAAGAACATTTTATAACAAAATCTGAGTTTTGTGTATAATTTTGGGAGTGCGCCTTATAGCTATAGTCCGAAAAATCTGGTACCTTAACTAGCAAATAAATACAAGCGCAGCTCATTAATAAGCATCAGACAGAAACCACACGCTTCCAACACCACACAATTATTGGCAGCAAAGATAATTATTGTCAGCAAAGATAAAAAACAAAGCTGATTACTGTAGCAAGCAAGCTACGGTCAACAAGAACCCGAGGTAAGCATGGTACAACAACTGGAAGACAATCAGAAATTAAGCCCCATTATCACTTTGTTCTTCAGCCTCTGGCTTTCCTCTACACCATACTTTCTTTTTCATAAATGAATTAAATAGGCACCATTAAATGTAAACTTACAAATATCATACTTTTCAGCTAAACGCTAACATAAGTTCTGAAGTACTGTTTTATCGGTAGCTGCAAACACACTAACAAAAGTCCCAACTTTTACAAAAGCAGAGAATTTAAGCCATTTATGATTAACAGCAAAACAAACCACACAATGGTTCTTCAAACATCAACAAAGCTCCATGTATTGAAATGACAATCTAGACTATACCTGTCTCTATAAAGAGATGAGCTCCACGGATGTTTGTTTGCCCGTGAATTGTGCAAAAACTGTTTGTCGTAGACCCCCCAACTATAGATATTAATGATTGGCATGGCCCCGGAAACACAGTGAAGCCCATTGTGACAGCTACCCTGGAGAGCTGAGCTAGAATTATGCGCAAAAACATTCTCTGGGGGTCACAATTCACACGAATTACAGAACACTGAGAAATGGGTAAAAGATCAATCACATCCTTGTCATAGTGGGAAAAATGATATGGCAGGGTTAATGAAGGGCTGGCAGGGGTTGCAAAGAGGGGTTTGAACCCGAGAAATCTGAAGATATATTTAGGGAGATAAAACTAGAAGAGAGGAGAGAGATAGAGATGCCAATCTCTGCCAGATTTCAATGAATATTTCTAAGATTAGAAGCTGTTCAAATCTTGTTAATGTATAATCTTGCCATGGGAGTGGTGTGATCTTTTTACTGCAGAAAACAAATCTCCATTGCTGATTGCAAACTGCCACAACTTTTGGATCAATACATTCAGCAATAAGGAAATGGATATTTGATTTACCTTGAACAGAAAAGCTTATAGTTATAGTGGTTTTTCTCCCCCTGTTCTTTCTAGAACAGGCAGTCAATTAGTCCACTTTCGTAAACACATAAACGAATGGGTTTTCTGATTCAAGAGACTAATATGACTTGATCTTCTATAATGTACACAGAACATTCAGATATGTGTCGTGTACATTGTAAAAGAAACTAGGCAGCTAACAAGAACAAAAATCCGGACATGCACCAAGCAAATGAACTCGCTCCAGGAACAATGTTCATGTTGTCACAGGAACAAACTGTGATCGGCACAACAGAAGCATAATAAACCAGTGATCGCGCTAGGAATTTAAAAAACCGTCCGATCAGTGACTACCCCCCAACGACCTGTGTCAGAATCAGTCCCAAGCCAACAAAAACCAGTGAAATCACCACATGCTAATCTTGTCATTTAATGTGATGCGCGTGCTCGCTGGTACAACTTTACTGGCCCTGGGGACCGATAGCTCTTTTTGTTTCCGGTATTCTGCTTTCAAAATGGGTATCTTACCGGTATATATTAGTAATTGCGATGACTGATAAACAGTCAGAGTTGGCATCTCTGTTCTGTAGACAAAGCAGAAGGTAAGGAGATCCCGCCACCAGCTTGGTGCGTTATTAATGGTACCAACAAAATACCTGGTGGGGAGTTAAGGACAGACGCAGGGGCCATGCTGTTGAACGGTCCTGTACACATCACACCATACAGAGAGAACAGCTTGGTGTCAGTTATTAATGTACCAACAATACAGAGAGAACAGCTTGGTGTCAGTTATTAAGTTGGTACCAACAATATAACCTGGTGGGGAATTAAGGACAGACGCAGGGGCCATGCTGTATACATCACACCTGGTGGTGGAATTAAGGTACCAACAATATACCTGGTGGGGAATTAAGGACAGACGCAGGGGCCATGCTGTTGAATGGTCCTGTATACATCACACCATACAGAGAGAACAGCTTGGTGTCCGTTATTAATGTACCAACAATATACCTGGTGGGGAATTAAGGACAGACGCAGGGGCCATGCTGTACACATCACACCATACAGAGAGAACAGCTGTACACATCACACCATACAGAGAGAACAGCTGGGTGCGTTATTAATGGTACCAACAATATACCTGGTGGGGAATTAAGGACAGACGCAGGGGCCATGCTGTACACATCACACCATACAGAGAGAACAGCTTGGTGCGTTATTAATGGTACCAACAATATACCTGGTGGGGAATTAAGGACAGACGCAGGGGCCATGCTGTTGAATGGTCCTGTATACATCACACCATACAAAGGAGAAAAAAAAAGGACAAATGTGTTAGAGGACCATGCTTTGCTACAATCTAACAGAAAAAAAATGTGTGTAAAAACATCAAATCTTAAACGTCAGCATGCAACATGTTGATTATTCTCGTGTGTGGCTGTTGGTAACCAGATTTGTTCCAACTCTTTATTACTTGAAATTTTGTACAGAAAGTCCTGGAAATTTAAAAGGAAATCCTGAAATTTAAAAAAAGAATTTAAAAAAAAGAGAGGAAATTCTGGAATTTAAAAAAGAGAGAGAGAGAGAGAGAGAGAGAGAGAGAGAGAGAGAGAGAGAGAGAGAGAGAGATTTCATGCCATCATGCATTATTTTGAAGAGTAAGGTTCAGGTGCTTGCGGTGCTGATACGATTCCATATGCATTTTTTATATTGAATTTACTTTAGGCAACTTCAATATTTTTGAGGAAACATCTTCATAACCCCAGGCAACAATTAGTTCCGGTCATGACATGAATCAATTTTTTTAAAGTGTGTGTGTGTGTCATGTGCAAACACACTCCCTTCGCTCTCCATACCCATGTAGGTAGACATCATCTTGGCTCACATTTACGAAGTCTTTGACAATAAGAAAACTGTCATTAATTCAACAGCCTGTTTCAGACTACTTGTGGATTTTTAATGCAAACAGAAAAAACAACCACCATAAACTGTTACCAAAAATGCTGCAATATTTAGAATTACGTGAACTTACAAATTGGCCTTCATATTTTACTATTTTTGGAATGATTCCAATCAAATCACAAAAAAGAACAGATCTGGTTATACAGCCACACCTTTCTTCACTAAACTTTACAAAGAACATGCTCCACTAGGTCTGCAAATATGCTGGAGGGAAGCTGTTACACACACCATCATGCATATATCCCCTTCTCTCTCTTTGCTTATACACAATATTCACACTATAGTTTTTTATACGACAAAATAACATAATCTTAATAATACACTGCATGCTAACACATTTTGTGCTGAACTATGCACACAGTGCATGCTCAAACTAAAGCCAAAACATTTAATATACAACACGATTAAACATCTACGCTACTAGGCATCCCAAATAACCATGCACGCAAACAGTTCTATCAGTACCCATGCAAACACACCCGGATCATAAACCATATACCGTAATTTCCGGACTAAAAGGTGATATCTTTTTCTCCAATTTTGACCTATACGCTTAATAAATGAGGGCACCCTATTAGTGAACAAAATCATGAGAAGAGAGGCAACGATTGCCGTGCTCTGTACGGTCTAGACATCGAAAGTGGTCACCAGTCGTGGATACGACAAATACTCGCATTAAAATGCTTCAAAATCCCTATTATCGTCCGAGATACCGTCCAACAGATGCCATAACCCTTCACTGGATGCAAAAAGCATCATTGTAGAGCTTAACCCTCTTGTGCCTGACACTCTGTGCTCTCTATCACCTCTGAAATCCTAGCCCAAGGGACATCACTCCGTACAAAAGGGGGGGGGTAGCGTCAGAAAAATAATAAAATAAAATATACCCTACCAGATTTTGTGTTGTTTTGTTTTGAATGTGTTGCCGAGATGTCTGTCTGATTTGCAAAATGAATTTCAAGATGTTATGGGATGCATGGCAACACAAAAAAAATCAAAATGCCAAAGTGTATTCACAAACTGCATTCACTAGTCATTCACTGCCTGCTTTTGCAGACTTGTGAAGCCTAGGACGACTGAAATGGAAATGTAGATCAAAATCATTCACTTACCCTTTCACTTCACGATCTTATAATTCCTATCTTTCACAAAAAAAGGAATTTTAATCGCTGTCATCACTCAGTGGATGCAATAACGATTCATCATCCATGATGTAAAAGTCGGGAAAATGCCGATGTCAGTAACACAACTTCAAAAATTTGCATCGATCGAACAAAAACTAGCTCGCTGCCGAAATAGGTCAGAATACACTCCTTACTCATCACTTCGCGATCTCATAAGTCCCATCTTTCACAAAAGTATGACTATTCATCGCTTTCCTCAGTCAATGGACGCCATAACTGTTCGTCATCCATATTGGAAAAATCGCAAAAATGCCGAAATCGGTCACTAATTTTCAAAAATTCATATCTTTAAAACCAATCGGCCTAGAAGCCATTGCAAGCAACAGGACGGAAGTGTAATCTATAGCGAAAGCGAGGCTGAAGCGCTCACGTGACTGCCATGTGATAGAAACAAAATGGAAGCGCCCAAACCGGCCACGTGGAATCCGTACATTCCCGAACGTTCTCGGCATTTCCGATCCGATTTTTTTTCTGAAAGTTCGCGAACGTTCACCGCACAAGAGAGTTAAAATGCCATAATTCTACCAGTTTGTGCACACAAAAAAGTCCAAACACAACAACAGGAAGTTTGATTATTTGAAAGGGGAGCCAACTCTCGTTTATGACAGCAGTAATGGCGGTCGGCAAGCCCTTACCGAACGCGTACAGGCTTCAAAGTTTGACTTTCTTTTGCGAGGTGTGTATCGCCTTATAAACGAGGGGGCCATTTGCTTTCATTTTTTTCCCATATTTTTCTTAAAAATTGCCCTACTCGTCTTATACAAACAAGCACCTTTTGGTAAAAAAAAGTAATAATCGTAGAATTGTTTGAAGTGAGGAATTTACTTTCCATTTTCGGGGTATACGCCAGAAGGTTTTTATCAAAAAAGGTATAAAGGGTTGATAAAACCGTCTGGCAAATTCCCCCCACTTTTTTCCCCCCCTGATAGGACCAACAGTAGACCAACAACCTTCAAGAAATGTTACAACATAAAGAAACAAAGCATGGATGACACAGTTACTTCAATAGCTTATCTCAATTTCACCCTAGTGTATCTCAGAATTTTTACCTGTAATTATTTTTATTTTCCATCAAAGATTTCTAAGCTTAATATATACTTCCATTGGAAATTTTCTTTATCAACAGAGGTTTGAAATAGCGAAGATTTTACAGACATGGTGAATTCTGCTTTTAAACATACAAAAAATACTGAACACTGAAAACTTTATTTTACAAGGAAAGAAAGTGTAAAATGGCCAAACAAAAACCAACACAACAATGATTATACTTCCGTCAACACGCTGAGGTAAAGAATTAATATAAAAAAACATAAAAACAGCAAAGTGAAACAACAACAACAACAGCAGCAAAATTACCACCCAAAACCCTCTGTACAATAGAGATTAATGAAAAAAGATGATATCCACCATGTCCTGTGTCATATGCAACACTACACGGAAATCCAGACAACACAGCAACCAGCACACCACTGGCTAAAGGCGACACAACGACGTGCATGAAGACATACCTGATGACGCCGATGAACTGTTGAAGGCCCTTGCGAAGTCGGCATCCGATGTGAAGTTACCGCTGTTGCCTAGCATCGCAAAGACAAAGACAAATCAAGTTAGAGATCACACAGGCCTACAACACGCACACGCACATGAATGCACACAAGCAGACACACATGAACGCACACAAGCAGACACACATGAACGCACACAAGCAGACACACATGAACGCACACAAGCAGACACATGAACGCACACAAGCAGACACATGAATGCACACAAGCAGACACATGAACGCACACAAGCAGACACACATGAACGCACACAAGCAGACACACATGAACGCACACAAGCAGACACACATGAACGCACACAAGCAGACACACATGAACGCACACAAGCAGACACACATGAACGCACACAAGCAGACACACATGAACGCACACAAGCAGACACACATGAACGCACACAAGCAGACACACATGAACGCACACAAGCAGACACACATGAACGCACACAAGCAGACACATGAACACACACAAGCAGACACATGAACGCACACAAGCAGACACACATGAACACACACAAGCAGACACACATGAACGCACACAAGCAGACACATGAACGCACACAAGCAGACACAAATGAACGCACACAAGCAGACACACATGAACGCACACAAGCAGACACACATGAACACACACAAGCAGACACACATGAACGCACACAAGCAGACACACATGAACGCACACAAGCAGACACATGAACACACACAAGCAGACACATGAACGCACACAAGCAGACACACATGAACACACACAAGCAGACACACATGAACGCACACAAGCAGACACACATGAACGCACACAAGCAGACACACATGAACGCACACAAGCAGACACACATGAACGCACACAAGCAGACACACATGAACGCACACAAGCAGACACACATGAACGCACACAAGCAGACACATGAACGCACACAAGCAGACACATGAACACACACAAGCAGACACATGAACACACACAAGCAGACACATGAACGCACACAAGCAGACACACATGAACGCACACAAGCAGACACACATGAACGCACACAAGCAGACACACATGAACGCACACAAGCAGACACACATGAACGCACACAAGCAGACACACATGAACGCACACAAGCAGACACATGAACGCACACAAGCAGACACACATGAACGCACACAAGCAGACACATGAACACACACAAGCAGACACATGAACGCACACAAGCAGACACACATGAACGCACACAAGCAGACACATGAACGCACACAAGCAGACACACATGAACGCACACAAGCAGACACACATGAACACACACAAGCAGACACATGAACGCACACAAGCAGACACACATGAACGCACACAAGCAGACACATGAACACACACAAGCACACATGAAGCAAGCAGACACATGAACGCACACAAGCAGACACACATGAACGCACACAAGCAGACACACATGAACGCACACAAGCAGACACATGAACGCACACAAGCAGACACACATGAACGCACACAAGCAGACACATGAACACACACAAGCAGACACACATGAACGCACACAAGCAGACACATGAACGCACACAAGCAGACACATGAACGCACACAAGCAGACACACATGAACGCACACAAGCAGACACATGAACACACACAAGCAGACACACATGAACGCACACAAGCAGACACATGAACGCACACAAGCAGACACATGAACGCACACAAGCAGACACATGAACGCACACAAGCAGACACATTGTTGTAGAATCTTTCAAGGAAAAGATGGGTTTTTCCTGTCTAAAAAAAAATAAAAATAGGAACATTAAAAAAAAAAGGAAGACATTTTTAGACCTCATGTTCTAGATCTTTTGTTCCACCTTCTTTATACATATAAATAACACTTTCCCCCGAAATTCACATTCGATTTTAGCCGAAATTGACAAAATCACAGAAAAAACTGTCAGTCTTATACTAGACAGACCTGTTTACCCCCTACACAAGTCTCGAGTAGTCTGGATAGCTAAAATGAGTAGTATTGGAGCGAAATGTGTAGTTTTATTCATTAAACCATCAAATAATGTTAACTGAAAAGGAGTCGTAATCAAGAATTAAAGAGCATTATTTTCAGGTTTGAAGAGTAGAAGATGTCCAAACTGATTAGAATACTACTTGAAAAGAGTAGAGTAAACAGGTCTGCATAGAGCGTCAGCCAGCCTGACAGTCTCCCACTGACCGGTGGCGCTCATGCCGTTAGCCTGCACAGGCTGGGTGGGGGGGGCAGCAGCAGGCTGGAAGGAGGCGGCCCCGAACGGGTTGCTGGCCATGGCCCCCCCACCACCCCCGCCCGCCTGGGCCCCGCCCCCGGTGCTGTATGCCCCGGCCATGGCGGACTGCACGCTGTGGGCGAAGGGGTTGCTGTTGAGGGCCAGCAGGTCGTCGCTGGGCCGGGAGGTGGGGCTGCTGGGGGAGCTCCTCAGGGCCGGCTGGGAGGAGGAGGCCCCCGAGGCAGACAGCTCCTTGAGGCGCTGCTCCTGTTGACAACACCCGCTTGGATCAATAACCTGCTGTTTACCGGAACATGGGTGAAGGTAAAGCATTATCCCAATCCTGAAATAACATGTTTCAATGTTCTCTGAATCTTTCCATTTCTGAGGTGGCGACAACACCCGCTTGGATCATTGACAGACCTGTTTACCCCCTACACAGTCTGGATAGCTGAAATGAGTAGGTTGGGCTCAAAATGTGAAGTTTTATTCATTAAACCATCAAACAATGTTCACTGAAAATGAGTAATTATAGCATTATTTTCAATCTTGAAGAGTAGTAGATGTCCAAATTGAGTAGAATACTAGTCGAAAAGAGTGGAGTAAACAGGTCTGGATCAATAACCTGCTGTTACCGGAACATGGGTGAAGGTAAAGCATTATCCCAATCCTGAAATAACATGTTTCAATGTTCTCCGAATCTTTCCATTTCTGAGGTGGTGACTGCGTTAAAAGTAATTTCCAAAGTGTGTGTGTGTCTGTATATTACTATATATACAGGATGGGTGGGGGTGGTGTTAAAAAGTTAGTCTATTATACTAGTCCCGTCGACAGCTATGGTCATCTCAGGACTGTCACCACGTGAAGTTCGACCACGTATAACAAAGCACTTAACGACATTCAACAACCTGAAAACATGACCCCAAAAATGAGTATAGTACAATTGATAACATGACACCCCATCATTGTACACTATAGCTCATAAATGCAGACAGTGCTGGAAATGTCAGCCCTTCCGCTTTACAAAAACAGTAAAAAAGGATAACAAACATAGCTGCGGAGGATGTTAACCCTTTCACCGCCAATGTCGCATTTTAGCACCACAGTGATTTAACTCCTATGTCACTAAAAGGCATCAAATTGGGGTCTATTATCCAAAGTCCCTATTGTCTTAGTTTTGGGAAGTAAGGATAGACCTTATTTTACATATGACACAGAAGATTCACCAATACTGCAGATGGATTTTATTCTCTACCCAGGTAAGCTTAATGGAATTTCTTGGCTGAAATATGGCTGGCGATGAAAGGGTTAAAACGGACTTTCATCCATTCCTTCCTACCTTGAGCTGTTGCAACTGTCGACTCTCCTCCTCCAGGATCTTCTTCTTCTCTGCCTCAGAGATGTTGAAGGCCGTGCTGTTGGTGTTCATGGTGTTCAGGGCTGACGAGAAACCCGCAGGCCTAGGAGAGAGAGAGAGAGAGAGAGAGAGAGAGAAAACAACTCATTAACCTCTTGACTGCCAGAGAAAATCAAAGACAACATCATTGTACAAACCATGCCATGAAAAAGACAACTGATAGAGACAATCTGGCAAAATGGTCTGGGGATATAACTCTCTTGATTGTGCTTACTGGTAATTATCAGTAAAATACTGATTACAAAACCAAAATGCTCCCCCTGTGGGGATACCGGGGGGTCTTTTGTATATAGTTCCCCCACCTTCTGGAAGTTCTGTGCTTGACCTGTCAGTCCCAGAGACTGATAATTTTTTGCAAGGACTGATAAATAGTTTACCAGAGGCTTTTATATTGTGGTTTCACTGGTTTTTGTTTCCCTGGAACTGGCTTTGACACCGGTTGTTGGGGGGGGGGGGGCATTGTCGCTGATGGGACTGGTTTTCAAAATTCCTAACGCGATCACTGTTCCCATGGACATTTCTAACAAGGGTGCTGTCAAGTATGACGAGAAGCCCAATGCTACATTAATCGAGGGCATGGGTGAAAGTGAAACATTCTCTCAATCCTGAAATGGCATGTTTTAAAGTTCTCTTAATCCTCCCAGTCCTGAAGTGGTGACCACATTAAAAATAATGTCCAATGTGTGTGTTTGTTTGTGTATACAGGATGGGCGGGGATAGTGTTAGAAATGCATATCTATCACCTCTCCTTTCAATCTGCCAACGATTTTGGCAGAAATGGTGGATTTTGTAAGACCGTGGTTCCGGATGACAAGATGGCAATCCTGAACTCTTTCTATCAGGTTTTTCAATCCTGATTTTAGGAGCATGCCTGAACTCTTTTCACCCATGCAGGGCTCCCAATCGTCCTGCAAAACAAGGGGTCCCAGGGACTCCTTCACTTACAGCATAGAGGGTCCTAGAGGCAGGATAGAGGGTCCCAGTGGCATAGCGAATGCTAAAAAGAATTTTATTAGTGCATCCCTGGGACCCCCTGCATTCTTTTAGAGGGTCCTTTAGAATTTCCGTGCTTCATAGACCCCCAAATGAGGGTCCCTGGGAGCCCTGCCATGTCCGAGGGGTATATTCCAGAAGATACTACCACAAAGTAAAAAAGAAGGGTCACAGTCATAATTCTGATCGCTTCTCTGCCTTTTGGCTAAGACAGTGATTCAGGAACATAAATTTTTGTTTATACCCTGGTTGGTTTGTTCAGCCCGTCGTACATGGCGAAAGCCGATACGCGACGTTAAACTGAACTTCCAAGGGTCACAGTACCTTCTGAAAAATACTCCTCAAATTTTTGTCTGGCATGGTACCCTAACCCTTCACAAAAATCATGTTACTCAAAGGATGCTTCAGTCAAGAAATCACCATGCAAAATTCGAAGCAATTTTTTGTATGCATCAGTTCACATATCTTGCCCACAGTTCTTTGGGTGATACCCTAAACCTTCACAAATTTTAATCCTGCTACTCAACAGGGCACATCACTGTAGAAAATTTGAACGCTTCTAACGCCATATATTTTTTTAACATTCTTGGTTATAAGTCCGTTGCATCTCAACCGACAAGAGGGAAGTCACTTATTATTTTGAATGTGCATGCCTTGTTTCAATAGAAGAAACGGTGATATAATAAGCTCTGAAAGCAGATACACACATGTCAGGGTGCTTGGCAGTGGTAGGTCTTTGGGTTTGGTGGGAGTGTGGGGTGATGTCTTGGGTGAACGTTTTCGCCCGTGGTGCTAGAAGAGTTAACGAACAAGGGAGAAAGTGTTGACACTAACACAGAAACATGCAGGTGTGACAGGACTGCAAAGAGTTAACGAAGGGAGAAAGTGTTGACGCAAACACAGAAACATGCAGGTGTGACAGGACTGCAAAGAGTTAACGAAGGGAGAAAGTGTTGACGCAAACACAGAAACATGCAGGTGTGACAGGACTGCAAAGAGTTAACGAACAAGGAAGTGTTGACGCTAACACAGAAACACGCTGATAGGACTGCAAAGAGTTAACGAACAAGGGAGAAAGTGTTGACGCAAACACAGAAACACGCTGACAGGACTGCAAAGAGTTAACGAACAAGGAAGTGTTGACGCAAACACAGAAACATGCAGGTGTGACAGGACTGCAAAGAGTTAACGAAGGAAGTGTTGACGCAAACACAGAAACATGCAGTTGTGACAGAACTGCAAAGAGTTAACGAACAAGGAAGTGTTGACGCAAACACAGAAACATGCAGTTGTGACAGAACTGCAAAGAGTTAACGAACAAGGGAGGAAGTGTTGACGCAAACACAGAAACATGCAGGTGTGACAGGACTGCAAAGAGTTAACGAACAAGGGAGAAAGTGTTGGCGCAAACACGCTGATAGGACTGTACATGGGTGCTACTCCCTCAAATGAAAAATACTGAAAGTAGGGGTCCAGGGGCCGCTGAGGCCCCTAGCGGGGTACAGGGGCAGCGCTGAAGCAAAAATGCAATTGCAGAGATTGTTTCCATAGCTCTCCTGCAATCTGAAGAGGAGCATGTGTGACAGAACTGTAAAGAAAAAACTGAAACAGGACTGTAAAGAGTTAACAAACAAGGAAGAAAGTGTTGACGCAAACACAGAAACACGCTGACAGGACTGTAAAGAGTTAACGAACAAGGAAGTGTTGACGCAAACACAGAAAAACGCTGACAGGACTGTAAAGAGTTAACGAACAAAGGAGAAAGTGTTGACGCTAACACAGAAACACGCTGCAGGTGTGACAGGACTGTAAAGAGTTAACGAACAAAGGAGGAAGTGTTGACGCAAACACAGAAACACGCTGCAGGTGTGACAGGACTGTAAAGAGTTAACGAACAAAGGAGGAAGTGTTGACGCAAACACAGGAACATGCTGCAGGTGTGACAGGACTGTAAAGAGTTAACGAACAAAGGAGGAAGTGTTGACGCAAACACAGGAACATGCTGCAGGTGTGACAGGACTGGAAAGAGTTAACGAACAAAGGAGGAAGTGTTGACGCAAACACAGAAACATGCTGCAGTTGTGACAGGACTGCAAAGAGTTAACAAACAAGGGAGAAGGTAAGCACAGAAACATGCTGCAGTTGTGACAGGACTGCAAAGAGTTAACTAACAAGGGAGAAGGTAAGCACAGAAACATGCTGCAGTTGTGACAGGACTGCAAAGAGTTAACAAACAAGGAAGAAAGTACACAGAAACACGCTGCAGGTGTGACAGGACTGCAAAGAGTTAACTAACAAGGGAGAAAGTAAACACAGAAACATGCTGCAGTTGTGACAGGACTGCAAAGAGTTAACAAACAAGGGAGAAAGTAAACACAGAAACATGCTGCAGTTGTGACAGGACTGCAAAGAGTTAACAAACAAGGAAGAAAGTAAACACAGAAACACGCTGCAGGTGTGACAGGACTGCAAAGAGTTAACTAACAAGGGAGAAAGTAAACACAGAAACATGCTGCAGGTGTGACAGGACTGCAAAGAGTTAACAAACAAGGGAGAAGGTAAACACAGAAACATGCTGCAGTTGTGACAGGACTGCAAAGAGTTAACAAACAAGGAAAGTAAACACAGAAACATGCTGCAGTTGTGACAGGACTGCAAAGTGTTAACAAACAAGGAAGGCAAACACAGAAACATGCTGCAGTTGTGACAGGACTGCAAAGAGTTAACTAACAAGGGAGAAAGTAAACACAGAAACATGCTGCAGTTGTGACAGGACTGCAAAGAGTTAACTAACAAGGGAGAAAGTAAACACAGAAACATGCTGCAGTTGTGACAGGACTGCAAAGAGTTAACAAACAAGGGAGAAGGTAAGCACAGAAACATGCTGCAGTTGTAACAGGACTGCAAAGAGTTAACTAACAAGGGAGAAGGTAAGCACAGAAACATGCTGCAGTTGTGACAGGACTGCACTCACTTGGCAGCACTGGTGTAGGAGACGGCAGCGGCCCCCTTCCGTCCCTCCAGGGATGCCAGGTGCTGCTCCAGAGCCTCCAACAGACTGGCTGGGGCCTGAACACACACATAATTATACGCATAAGCAAACACTATCACATGCATACACACATTTCCACTACAAGTCCATGCATGCACAAGCACACACATGCGTGCATGTGCATGCACACACAGAAAGCTCACCACACATTCACAAAATTACATAACATCACCATCACTTTCCAATTCTCAACACACTGATCCTCACCATTAAAATCACATCGCCTTCACTCTTCACTCCAATGCCTTACTGTTTGCTCTTATATTTTATCCTTTATTTGAACATTTCTGTAAAATCTAAAACCCCAAAAGACTAATATTTATTTTAAAAAAACCTTTGCGGACAAAGAAGACATGTTTCTTAACACCCCCTTTCACCTGCCGTATTCTACGGACTATAAGGCGCTACTTTCCCCCAGACTGAGAGCCCGGCCCCTTATAATGTGACTAGTAACATAGTAACCTATGACACAATCTGAAGGCTTGTAATCCGAAAAATATGGTCCTCAAATCATCACTTTGTATTTATTTTTATATCACTGTGACAAAACGATTAAATGTTTTTCGAACACAAACTCATCCACTCCCTCAGCTTGTTCAATCAATGCTACAGATTTGTGATGTCACTGATAACCTCATTGGTTAAATGACACTTTCTTTGCGATGCTGGTTTTGGGTTGGCTTGTTTAACCCTTTCGCTGCTATCATGTTTTGCTATAGGCTATGCTAAGGAAATGTTCAGACACAAAATCATGCCAGTGGTTTTCTTTTGCTAATACACACACACACACACACACATACATACATACACACACACACAGAGACAGACATCTGGGGCCACACCCCTTCCTAATGAACGAACCACCAGAAGAAACCTACAGCGGGGTAGGAGAGTTGTAAAGGGAGCCTATTAAACCTTACAAAGAAGGATTTTCGCCAATGCGGTACGTAACAGAGAAAGCGTTGAAACATGACGAACGACGATCGTCAACAGAGCATTGCTCACAGCGGATTCTGTGACGAACAGCGTTCGTCAACAGCGCAGTGAAGAGGTTAATTCTTCTAGCACCATGGGCGAATATAATTATTTGCCCAAGATATCACTGTACACTCTCACCAAATGCAAAGACATTCAATGCCAAGCATTCTGCCATGTGTTTGTCAGTTTTTTTAGAGCTTATGTCACACTGTTTCTCTCGTTAAAACAATGCATGCGCACTCCAAAAAAACAGTAACTCCCTCTCGTCGGTTGAGATACAACTTGCAACCAAGAATGTCAAAAAATACATGGCATTCGAAGAGTTAAACAGTCAGGAAAGACACCCTACTCCCTTAAAAATGACCAAATTGATTTTGGCTGGTCCTGTTTTTAATTAACCCTCTTGCATTCAAGTCGGCCAAAACCAGCCGGCTGGAAGTTGCCTCTGTGTATTCAAACCGGCCACCACTCTGAGTCTCCCTCTCAGAGCTTCAGATCGTTTTTAAACTTTATGAGTCATGTGACCCCTGCTTACACAAAATGATGGGTCAGTTTCCAAAATAATGGGCCAGTGATGTGTCACTGTAGTATTACAGAAAATGATGGGTCAGTTTCCAAAATAATGGGCCAGAGATGTGTCACTGTAGTATTACAGAAAATGATGGGTCAGTTTCCAAAATAATGGGCCAGTAATGTGTCACTGTAGTATTACAGAAAATGATGGGTCAGTTTCCAAAATAATGGGCCAGTGATGTGTCACTGTAGTATTACAGAAAATGATGGGTCAGTTTCCAAAATAATGAGCCAGTGATGTGTCACTGTAGTATTACACTTAACTTTTGTTATAAACTTCATGGGTTAGATGACCCCTGGGTGCACAAAATGAGGGGTCAAATCACCTTCAATGCGGGTCAATGGCCCGGGCCCGCCAAGAATCTGAAGCTCTGCCCTCTGATGGCATTTCCATCACGCACTAAGTTCTGGCTTGTTAAATACACACTATGAAGAAGCTTCTCACTTGCGATAGGAACTGCATGACACTTTGTGCTTCAAATGATATATTTTTTTCAATATTGCATGGGTGGGAGCAGAACATTTCAGCTATACTGAAAAATGTTCTCAGCTATACTGAAAAAGAAAGCAAGGATATCTTTATAATTTATATGCTCGTCAGACAGAATTGCTATACTGAATTCAGTGTATACTGAAGGCCTCCCACCCCTGATATTGTGGGAAAGTATCTGAACACTAGAAGGTTTTTTCCTGTAACAATATGAATGCAAGAGGGGTAACAATTTAAAAAAAAAAAATTTTAAAGTTATTTTTTACACTCTCGGATCAAATTGTATCGGCAGTGAAAAGGTTAAGTAGGATCAAGTGATTACAAACGAGGATAACAAGATGTGCCATACGCTCCATCCAGTCAGAGCAAAGAGGTCATCATACAATTCCATGCAATTAAGTATTAGGCCGTGTACACATACACGCGGATGTTCCGCACGGAAACCCATGCGCAATAAATAAGTAAAAAAAAGAAGGGAAAAAATATACTCACGTGTCTGTATTTACTCTAATCCGTATGTTTCCTTCTTTCTTTTACTTATTAATTATTTCTGTGCGGAAAATCCGGATGTACTGTGTACCAGGCCTTATGATTCGTTGATCAACCAGATCAGAAGGCATGGGAATCAATCAACAAGGATAACGACACACCAGACCACTCAACCAAATTCACTACTAGTCATTCTTCTCACAAGACTAAACAATCGCTCAGGGCTCCCAGGGACCCCCATTTGGGGGTCTATGAAGCACTAAAATTCTAAAGGACCCTCTAAAAGAATGTGCAGGGGGTCCCAGGGATGCACTACAAAAATTATTTGTTGCGTTCGCAATGCCACTGGCACCCTCTATCCCGCCTCTAGGACCCTCTATATTGTTTTGTGGGACAATTGGGAGCCCTGAATTTTCGCAGTAGATCATTTTAAATATTTCCCAACTTTATTCACATACACCGCCTAGAATAGTCTGTTGACAAGGCAAATGTTAAGAAAAGCCCCCTCCTCTGCACCCTTCCATTCATTTCAGGCTGTTCCGTCGACCGCTGTCACATTCTCAGATTACTGCTGACACTAGACTGACCGTAAACCTATCCCAAACCCTAACCTGAAACCCCTGTTGCATTCCCTTAGGGTTAGGGTTAGAAATAGGGTTTGGGATAGGGTTAGGGATAGGTTCAGGGTCAGTTTAGTGTCAAATACAAACACAAAAAAAGTAGATGGTATGCTATGATCATGTGCACGTAAATTCAGAACGCAGTAATCTGAGAATGCGATAGCGGTCGACGGAACAGCCTGAAATGAATGGAAGGGGCAGAGGAGAGGGCTTTTCTTAACATTTGATGGAACAGCCTGAAATGAATGGAAGGGGCAGAGGAGGGGGCTTTTCTTAACATTTGATGGAACAGCCTGAAATGAATGGAAGGGGGCAGAGGAGGGGGCTTTTCTTAACATTTGATGGAACAGCCTGAAATGAATGGAAGGGGCAGAGGAGGGGGCTTTTCTTAACATTTGATGGAACAGCCTGAAATGAATGGAAGGGGGCAGAGGAGGGGGCTTTTCTGAACATTCGACGGAACAGCCTGAAATGAATGGAAGGGGCAGAGGAGGGGGCTTTTCTTAACATTTGATGGAACAGCCTGAAATGAATGGAAGGGGGCAGAGGAGGGGGCTTTTCTGAACATTCGACGGAACAGCCTGAAATGAATGGAAGGGGGCAGAGGAGGGGGCTTTTCTGAACATTCGACGGAACAGCCTGAAATGAATGGAAGGGGGCAGAGGAGGGGGCTTTTCTTAACATTTGATGGAACAGCCTGAAATGAATGGAAGGGGCAGAGGAGGGGGCTTTTCTGAACATTTGACGGAACAGCCTGAAATGAATGGAAGGGGCAGAGGAGGGGACTTTTCTTAACATTTGCCGTTGACAAACCATATGCTTATAATCACCACAGTAAACCAGCCAAATACCACAGTAAAAGCAGAAAAGAAAGCAAAGCAACGTACAAGCAAACAATTTGTAATTTGTACATCCACAAAGGATTATAATTATTAGGATAAACAATTTGATTATTATTGATTATTAACGGGGCAGTTCATGGAAATTGTTTTACTTCTAATGATGAGATTTTTCATTGCATGTACAATAGGAATTGTTCGGAAATAATTAAGGGAGCAATTTCATGGTGTGTGGGAGTGATCTTGCCTAATTCAATCGGTCAAACGGGGAAGCTACTCTACCATCAGGTAGATCCCCAGCTCTCGCCTCGTGCGTTTGAACAGACTTACACCACTTAGAACACAGTGCGTCATTCTAAATTTGATGTAATTTATATTTTTACGTCACATTTTGCAAGTTCTATCGGTTTGCGGATACTGGCCTCCCCTTATTTAAAAAAAAAAATGTTTGCAAGTCGCTGACTCGCATCCTGCGGTTTCAAGCTTCGCCGCCATTGTTGCTATGGTTTTGACTGAGTAAGTCGAGGTAATTAATTCCAATTTTCACAAAATGCTCTCCCTTATTTTTTCAACCCAAATTCGTCTATTGTACATGAGTTTTTGTTTCACTGTTTCTTTCTGGGCCTTCCTCTTCCAGGTTTCCTCCAAAAGTATTAACTTATACATTATTTTGTAAAATCACTCCCAATATTTCTTTTTAGTGATAAAAACATTTTGGTATGGGCTCTCACGAGATCTCCCTTCGACCTGAATCCATAACTAAGGAGAAATATGCTATCGTCACACACGAGCATCCATTTAAAAATGTGTTCCCTTCGTCCCTAAATCATACCCCTTTCTCCACAATTCTAATTCCCCTGCCCCTTTTCCCATCCCATCAAAGAACTCGTGAGGATGAGTGAAAGTTGTAAGAACCAACCTAGCTCCATTTAACTCAATGGAGTCATGTCGGAGACGTCATTCCGACACTGTTCCAATTCTTTGAGTCATGTCGGAGACGTCATTCCGACACTGTTCCAATTCTTTGAGTCACGTCGGAGACGTCATTCCGACACTGTTCCAATTCTTTGAGTCATGTCGGAGACGTCATTCCGACACTGTTCCAATTCTTTGAGTCATGTCGGAGACGTCATTCCGACACTGTTCCAATTCTTTGAGTCATGTCGGAGACGTCATTCCGACACTGTTCCAATTCTTTGAGTCATGTCGGAGACGTCATTCCGACACTGTTCCAATTCTTTGTAGTCATGTCGGAGGGAGTTTTCCGATCGATTTTCGCGGTTTGGGATGTCGGTTAAACCAATAAAAGGGAAACAACACGTTGTTCCTCTTAATACTGAGACCTTATTCTTGTAGTTGATTCCCTTAGACCGTTTCTAGTGTCTCCTATATTCGTTTTTTACTTCCTTAAATTGAACTACTCATCATCTTCAAATTTGCTTCATTCAATATGGCGGCGACCACATAGCTCACTTTATTTCAACATTAAATAAAATGTTTATGTTTATAGTTTATATTATGCTTTTTACAATCCTTTTTTTATTTATACACTAAACCAAGTCTATCAAAACTTGAGTGGCTTTGTGATACTAAATCAAGATCATAACAAAGTGGTCAGCCTGTCGAGTAGAAAGTTTTTGTTTTCCTGACGAAGCGCATTTATTCAGATTATTTACATTGTGAAACATATGCGGCTCATTCGTTCAAAGCAAGAAGTCTTCAAAAATATACTGATTTATCTGTTACTCGGTTGATGTTGTATCATGGTTGAATGATGTGCATTTGATTTTTGGCGATTTTTAGAAAATGACATAAAATAATGTGATCTGAGGGTGATACGTCATTTTGTATGTGACTCAATTGAGTTAATGTATCATCAGTAACTGCACAAATCTTAACCAGAAAATAAGTATTTAGAATACAACTGAGAAATAAAAGAGATATAGAGGTTAAGAGAAGACATGCGTAGCAACTGTACAAGGATACCACCTGCTCAATACATGCACAAACATTCGTCGTTTACACATCATTCATAGTTGATGATAAACAACCACACATGTAAAGTAGCAAAGCTAAGCAGGTTTGGGTGTATCAGTATAACAAATTTAGGACAGGGAATATCAGTATCGCAAGTCTGGGAGAATCAGGAGCAAGCGTATATCATATGCTGCGGAGAATGTCTGTCCAAGCCAGCACAGCACACAGTACACTTACTGAGGCTGACTTGTTTTTGTTCGAGCCCTGAAAACAAATGACCACCACCCACTGACCAACAAACCCCTCAACCTACATCAACACAAGGCCCAATACACTAAACTAAACGATAGAATAAGAAACCATGACAATTCTACAACAAGCTAAACTCGTGACAATGTTCAAGAAAACAAAAGGAAAGTGCAAACCAAAAGAGCAAACGACAAAATGTTATTGGTTAGTGGACATTCTGGGATAAAATACCCAACCACTGCAAAGCATCTTAAGCCACTGATATACTCAGTTATAACTTTAAATTACAGCAGTGTTAGCAAAATGCTAGCCCTAGGTCGTTATCTTTTTGTGCTTCATTGGCTCACTCATGTTAACACGAGTGAGCCCATAGTATGATAGTTGTTCGGTTGTGTGTGTGTGTGTATGTGTTACGTCCGTGGTCCAATCTCCAAACTTTAACGTTGGCATTTTCTCGGGAAATAGAAGGCGTACATTGTTCAAACTTTGCACACATATAGATGTCTATGCAAGCTATCAAACATTAATGATTTTGATAATTAAATACTTAAAGCAACACTGTAAACAGATAACAAACAGATAACATTTTAGATTAATGGCTTCGAGAGTATCCAACAGGCAACATGAGTTAAGAAAATATTCCACAGTGAAAGCCTCAATAGCTCATTGCTTAGAGCTTCTGTTTCTCATGCCAATGGTTCCGGGGCCGATTCTCGGCACGGGCATGGTCTTTTTTATTTTTTTATTTACCTTTTTTTAGTTGCATCCATTAATGATAGTTTCATTTGTACTTAAAATTTTTATTGTCAATCTTGTACTTTAGACACCCCCCTCAATCTTTGTTTGTTGTTGTCCCACATCTGCCTGTTCGAGTAAGCCTTGAAGGCTTTGCCTCTTGTTTTATTTTGGGCTAAAAGAAGCGAAGATCAGGTCAGGGTTACTGGTACTGGGAGCAAATGTAAATGAAAGAAAAGAAGGGTACTTAGCTATGAAGACACACAAAACAAATGAGTTAATTGAATGAAAGAGATTAGATTATTCGATTAGGGACAACATCAACAGAGAATGAGAAGAAAATGCAAAGGAAGAAGAAAGTGTGAGACTGAAAGGGAAAAGGTGCAACGGAGAGAGGGGAGACTGTGGGGTAAGGGTGGGGAGAGATGGGGTAGTACAGGGATCGACTAAAGCTGTGACTAGGTGTGAATTCCTTTGAGTGGCACATGCATGGAAAAAAACCATTATCATGCCAAATCAAAACAAAATAAAAGCATCTTCTCACACTTGCAGAATCATTAAAACTATCCCCCCCCCCCCCCCCCCCAAATAAAACAGAAAAGAAAGACAAAGTGCACCGACTTTTACTAAACAGTGATGGTTGAAAACAAGACAAAACATTGCTATAGTTCAATTGTTCATTCCATAGCTTACTCACCTTGGCTAAATCCGGGATGTCTCCTTTGTCAATGCCCACATTCTGGTGAAAAAAAATACCACCAGGTCCATTACTAGATGTTCATTAAAAAATGTGCGTTAAGTGATTAACACACAGGCATGAAGAAAAATGTGAAATACATTTGAAAATTTGCCACAAATTATGGGAACTAGATTTCTTTTTGTACTTGTGTACTTTAACCCTTTCACCGCCGAAGTCGCATTTCTGCACCATACTGATTGAACACTCATGTTACTAAAAGGCATGAAATTAGGATCTGTTGCCCAATGACCTTATGTTGTTAAGTTTGGAAGATTGTGAAAGGCCTTATTTAGTACATGTCAAAGGGGTATTCACAGCAGGTAACATTGCCAGAAATATTGGGCTAAAAAATGGTTGGCGGCAAAAGGGTTAACACACATGACAATGTTTGATAAACACAACTATTTCATTCCTACAACTCCACTCCCATCCAAACCTCCTCTTTTTGACTCTCATTCAGTTAACATTGAACATGTAAAATTAAACGCATTTTAAATCTAGAAGAATAAGCTCATCTACTACAATCATTACCATATTTTTCTGACTATAAGGCACCCCCCAAATTGTACACCAAATTCAGATTTAGTTGTTATATTTTCTTACTATTTCATTAGTAAATAGACAAGGCCCAGGGGTCAAAGTCTAGGCACAAAGCATCGCCTTACAGTCCGAAAAATATGGTACTCCCACCATAACACATTCCAAGAGACAGCTAAAAAAGGAAATACTGCGAATGTGGCACATTTTAAAGCAAGAAATTGCAAATATAAATTTGGTGAAAAGAAATTTTGCTCACAAATGAATTTCAACATTCACATGTTTGCAAATATCTTTCTGAAATTATGGAAATGTTTCGCCTTTAGTTATATTTATCTGAAAAAAAATGTACACAAATATATATATGAGAGAGAGAGAGAGAGAGAGAGAGAGAGAGAGAGAGAGAGAGAGAGAGAGACAAACACAAAGAGAAAGATGGGGTGGGAGGAGAGACAGAGAGACAAAGATAGGGGTTTCTTGCACACACACACACAACGTACCTCTGCCACCTTGAGGAATTCGGACACCTTCTCCATTCTTGCGAGGAACCTTTTGTACATATCCAGTGCATCTTTACACTGCTTCTTGTTCATGTCAAAGAACTTCTCTGTGAAACAAATCAAACAAGAGATGTTAATAGACATATACAGTTAACTGCTGCTAATGATGCATCTGAAAAAAACACCCCAAAACAAACAAAAATATAACAAGTCTGGGATATTGCTTTCTTCTGCACACTAACTGTGAGTAGCTAAGCACATTACTCTCTATACATCTTCTATCATTCAACCTGTCAAAAACTTCCATCAAACTGTCTCTCAGTCCTACAGGTACATCAATGAACAATTATAGCATCAGATATGCTGAGCACCATAAGGTAAACTCGAAATGCCAGAGATGTCAAGTGTCCTATTGAAGCCGCATACTGGGCGCAACAGACTGAACTGATGGGTGAAACTGGCAGAATTTAAAAATAAGGAAAACGCTGCAGTCCAGGAGTTGCCCACATGTGGAGGAAGGGGGTCTATGGAGCTATGCCCCCCCCCCCCCCCTTTAAGAGTTGCACTTTTCATAGTAGACGTTGCTGGGATATTTTTATTCTTGTTTTTTTGCTGTCTAAAAAAACGAAAATAAGGAATTCTTAATTTTATGATGATGATATAGCTGAAATCCTTACCGAGAAGGAAAAGTTTCACCCTTGTGAACTGCAGAAAATTGAAGCCATGGCTTCGGCTCCACAACCTCTATGCAGACAAGATCAGACAAGTGGTATTGCACTCTGGAGATCCATGAATTTGCCAGGTGAAGTGTGTGACCGGCAGAACTGACAACCAAGCTCTAACTAAGAGCCAGGAAATTTAATTAAAAAATGCCCTGTTTAAAGAGCTCTATCAATTTGGGTTTAAAGTCAACTAACAAGTCATTCCCCCCACCCCCCAGGGTTTAAATAAATGGATATAATAAAAAGTAAAAACTGTCCAATTTCAAATATCCTTAATGCCTTCAAGTTCAAGTATACTTTAATATCTCCAAAAGAGAAATTCAGGTTAGGTGCAACAACATGACAGAGATACAACATAACTGAAAGAACATTAATCAAACGTGTGAAACAAAATTATACCAATCAAATAATTATTAAAATTCATTACATGAACTTAGAAATGTGCACATTTAAAACACAGAGAGAGAGAGAGACCCTAATTTAATACTTCAGTCTCAGAGAACGGTACCGAGTAAGTTGATGATGCCGTCGTTGTAGCAGGCGAAGAGACGGATGAGGTCCTTGAAGAGCAGCATGAAGCAGGCGTTGATCACGCCGTTGGTCAGCTCATTGGGCGTGCACTACAGAAAACGGGAAGGAAAAATACAAAACACAAATTAACATCATATCACTCAAATCGCCTTGACTTAAGGCTACGTCAGACCAATTGACATAGGCTAGAGCACCAAGGCTACATCACAATGTTGTTATGCTCTGCATAGTTATGTGGGGATTGTCTTTAGCCACAACAAGCTCCTACCATAACATCATCAATCTCCAAAGTCCCCCGAAGTCTGAGTGTGGCTGCTCACGTGGCGGGGTAATCAAAAACGGTCACGCACGTAATGTTCTCATTCTTAGCTGATCCATTTGTACCATAGTGTTCAAGTGCTTTGGCTGTTGGGATGATCTCTGGAGTCTTTTAGACAGGGTACATGAACAAACATATCACTCAAACATTCAGTTACCATTGTGGGTGTCAACGCACTAGCTTTGTAATTCAATATAAACTTTTTTATTAGTTCCACATTACCGTATTTTTCGGACTATAAGGCACTCCCCCCAAAATTTTACACAAAATTTAGATTTTGTTATTATAGTTTCTTACTGTATTATCAGTCACATTATAAGGCACAGGGGTCTCAGTCTGTGAAAAAAGTATCACCTCATAGTCTGAGAAATATGGTAATTCAAGTGTTTAATTTAAAGGCACAAAAAAGATGCAATGGATCAGCTGAACATTTAGCTTATGATGGGAGAGAAGATTAGCAACAGCTATGCCACTGTAGCTGGCTTGTCAGTATAAATACCATATTGGTGCGACTTCAAGAAAGGAGAAGCAAGATTTTGTACTGTATCCTTGAGTAAGCTAGATTGTATAATGTGTAAACTATGCAAATTAAATTTTAGGATTTTTTATATTTTATTTTTTAAAGGCACTTAAATTTCCCAAGCATTGACCCATACATGTTTGCAACTGAATACTTTAACACAATTCACTGTTCATATAACAGTTAACTTTATATTATGGTCACATTTTCTAAAGAAAAAAAAAAAAATACTTACATCAAATTCCAATAGAGCATCTAACTGCACTTGTAAAACTGGTAATGCTTTCAGCAACTGTCGAAAAGAAATGAAAAATTAACTTACGAAACATCACAATAACCTCTACAATGAAACAACAGATGATTTCTTGACATTTTAAGCTAAACAAGTGAATGCCTTGCTTTAAAGGTACCATACAAATGCAGGGGTGCTAGCGCCAAAGGGTCCCCAAACCTGAAACTAGGAATTCCCCAAACCGACAACCAATCTAAACGGCAAGTTTCAATTTCCTGAAAACCTGAACAATTTTTTTAGCCAAGAAATCCTTCCACCCGGATTTTCAGCTAACGTCAGCAGCTTTGGGGCTGGTGTTCAAAATTTTTTTTTCAAGCAGCTAACAGTAACAACAAATTTTGTTGAGCAGCGGGGGGGGGGGGGGGGGGGGGGGAGGGAATACTCCTATTTAGGGGGGGGGGGGGGGGGAGGGAATACTCCTATCCTCTTCAAACTCTCTCTTTGTCTTTGTCTCTTTCCGAATGAACATCGCCGAATCTTCGGCCACAAACTACATTCTGCGGCCACTCAATTCTCCAATGCTTCACGTACTTTTGCTTTTTTTTTTACATGTTGGTTTCGCCAACTCAATACATGCGTTCTCGGTGGACGCCATCTTCGAAATTACAACGACAGAAGACCAAAAAGGCGCAAAATGAAGATTGTGCCGTATAAACATAATTTTGAATCGGTTTGCTACTTCGGCCAATACATGTACAATGTTGGTAATCGTCACATGTTTCTCCGATGCCGGAATTTTTTGTCCAAACTAACTCAAAAACCGGAGATTACATTTTTTTGTCATCTCAAAACCGGAGATAACATTTTTTAGTCATCTCAAAACCGGAATTCCGGCACATACCGGAAAATGAGCACCCCTGCAAATCTGATATAATTAACAAAACTTTAAAAGCACTTATCTTTAAATTCAAGATTACAGGGTGATACATCAAAAGATAAAGCAACAATGAAAAATGAGGATTTAAGAATTATTGATTATAAGAAAAAAAATATTTCTGGCTCTTCAAATATTGCTCCGGCGGAGTGACCTAGTTTCACTTTTTATATGTATGTCTGGCTGATGTTAAGATCAGCTCCCTCCGCTGTTCCAGGGTGAAGTTGGCTCACCATTCATTACCTTTTTCGTTAAGCTGAGACACGCGGCTAATGTTAAGATCAGCTCCCTCCGCTGTTCCAGGGTGAGGTTGGCCCACCATTCATTACCTTTTTCGTTAAGCTGAGACACGTGGCTAATGTTAAGATCAGCTCCCTCCGCTGTTCCAGGGTGAGGTTGGCCCACCATTCATTACCTTTTTCGCTAAGCTGAGACACGTGGCTAATGTTAAGATCAGCTCCCTCCGCTGTTCCAGGGTGAAGGTGGCCCACCATTCATTACCTTTTTCGTTAAGCTGAGACACGTGGCTAATGTTAAGATCAGCTCCCTCCGCTGTTCCAGGGTGAAGTTGGCCCACCATTCATTACCTTTTTCGTTGAGCTGAGACACAGGGCTAATGTTAAGATCAGCTCCCTCCGCTGTTCCAGGGTGAAGTTGGCCCACCATTCATTACCTTTTTCGTTAAGCTGAGACACGCGGCTAATGTTAAGATCAGCTCCCTCCGCTGTTCCAGGGTGAAGTTGGCCCACCATTCATTACCTTTTTCGTTAAGCTGAGACACGTGGCTAATGTTAAGATCAGCTCCCTCCGCTGTTCCAGGGTGAAGTTGGCCCACCATTCATGACCTTTTTCGTTAAGCTGAGACACGCGGCTAATGTTAAGATCAGCTCCCTCCGCTGTTCCAGGGTGAAGTTGGCCCACCATTCATTACCTTTTTCGTTAAGCTGAGACACGTGGCTAATGTTAAGATCAGCTCCCTCCGCTGTTCCAGGGTGAAGTTGGCCCACCATTCATTACCTTTTTCGTTAAGCTGAGAAACGCGGGAACAGCTGGAGGGAGCTGATCTTAACATTTGCCTTATTTGCCGTATGGTCTTATGCTCTAGATGAATTAATAATATTAATAAAACCTTGGAAACTGATATGTGCCTTTCTAAAAAAAGAAATAAATAAAGGCACACTATCCTTAAAATATCAAAGATTGCAATATCTGAGGGGTGTCTTGTTTCGAGTAAACCAGAACAGACAAAAAAAGAGATACCTTAGTCTCTTGGAAAACAAAGCTAGAAAAACCAGCAGAAGTTATAAGCTGGATACTATCACAATCCACACAGATTCTCAGCAGAAACAAAATCTTTTCATGAAAGAAAAAAAATATCAATGACCCTCAAGGGATTTTTTTAAATAGAAAGTTGATTTCATGCAGATTACATTAGACCAACATTTTTTTTAAATCAGTAAACCAAACGAGAATGAACAATTACTCACTTTCTCTGCATTCATTGTTCTTAAAAGCCCATCATCCTTCCTGAAACAAAAGGGAGTATGATTAGGTAAAGACTGTCACTTTGATAAGATCTAAACTTACAAATTATTTCCTCACTTCTTGTCAATCACACAATAATATTTTTATAGCTGAGATTTTATTATTTTTTAAAATAGCTACAGAGACAGGCATCAGAACAGTCTGAAGTCCAATCCTCTGAAAACCGCGGTAAAAGGGCCATCAAGATTCCAGACTGAAGAGGGACAACACTGAAATCAGTTCCCAACATCACCAAAAAGGCTTAACCCTTTCGCCGCCAGCCATTTTTCAGCCACAAAATACCAATAAACTTAACTGGGTAGAGAAAAAAAATGTATCTTCAATATTGTGAATTCCTCTGTGACAAGTATAACATTAGGACTATACTTACCTCCCAAAATTAAGAAAATTGGGTCTTCAGATAACAGGCTCTGATTTGATGCCTTTTAGTGACATGGGTGTTAAACCACTGTGGTACATAAATGCGACATTGGCAGTGAAAAATCACTTTAAAATGCTATTTAACACAAAGGATAACACTGAATAAAAAGGCAAAACCTCTGACAAGAGAAGCCAGTCCTGTCAGAAATTCTTAATCCTCTGACAATTCTGATGCCTGAGAGACTGGTGGAGAGGACAGGGTCACCCAGCTCCCTGCATGGAGGATCCACCCACTGCCCCAAATAAGCTTAGCTAAGCCCTAAAGCCTCATCTACTCACCCTCTTTTCACTTTGCAGAAGTCATAAGCCATCTGTCTGTAGGACACAGCTTTTTCGTTCAAATACTTTGCATAGCGGCGAATAAATGTGGACATGTCATAGCCTGAAAAAATGCAAAACACAACAGCAGGGTACGCATTGCACCATCAATCTAAGATTCAGACAGACATGGTTTACAAAATGCAACAGGGTACGCATTGCACCATCAATCTAAGATTCAGACAGACATGGTTTACAAAACACAACAACAGGGTACGCATTGCACCATCAATCTAAGATTCAGACAGACATGGTTTACAAAACACAACAACAGGGTACGCATTGCACCATCAATCTAAGATTCAGACAGACATGGTTTACAAAACACAACAGCAGGGTACACATTGCACCATCAATCTAAGATTCAGACAGACATGGTTTACAAAATGCAACACAACAGGGTACACATTGCACCATCAATCTAAGATTCAGACAGACATAGTTTACATAATGCAACACAACAACAGCAGGGTACACATTGCACCATCAATCTAAGATTCAGACAGACATAGTTTACATAATGCAACACAACAGGGTACACATTGCACCATCAATCTAAGCTTCAGACAGACATGGTTTACAAAATGCAACACCACAACAGCAGGGTACACATTGCACCATCAATCTAAGATTCAGACAGACATGGTTTACAAAACACAACAACAGGGTACGCATTGCACCATCAATCTAAGATTCAGACAGACATAGTTTACAAAATCTTGAAAATGGAACACAAACACTTTTTCCAACACAAATTTAATGATGAACGAAAGTACAGTCATAACATATGCATAACAAGATATTAATAAGAGTAGTAATATTAACCATTAAAAAAGCTAAGCCTATTGGATTAGCAGCTGAAATTGTCTGTGATAGCCATGTATAACTGCATAGGTGCAACTCCCCCAAATGAAAAAAACCTGAAAGGCTGGGGTCCAGGGACCCATGGCCCCAGCAGGGTACAGAGGCAGAGCCTTGTCGGACGATTCTGGGAGAGATATAACTTAAGAGAGAGATATAACGAGACAGACAGACAGTTAAAATGATAGACAGAGACAGCTTGATATTGATAAGCCTTGTTAAATTATTACAATGCCTTTGTAAACTTCCAAGTTAGAACAACTACACTAAGTTCAAAACGCCCCAAATCACTTGTGGTCATTTTTTTTTTTAATGAATTCAAAAACACACCTGAAGATCAGTTTCTGGTAAAATAAAAAATACTGAAATCAGTAAAAATGAAAGAGTAGCACCCATATAACTGTTCTGATTCAATATCACACATCAGCACTTACATGTCTTGTTTTTTCATCATAATTGCGATCACACCTACACAATGGCACCATGGCTGTGTAAACAGGAAGAGAAACATAGCTGCCAACTTTTCCCAAACAAAATCCTGGAGGGGGGTGGGTTTGGGAGGGGGAAGTATCCCCCTCCCAGAGCGGGGGTCAGGGGGCTGCGCCCCTGAAGCTGAGAAACTTTTTTCTTCGGCATCATGGCGAGGTTACTTCAATGGCGGCGTGAGACAGGCCTAAAGACTGCCAAACAAAGGATTGCAGGAGGAAGTAGCCCCCGCTTCCGACATGCGCAGTACGAACTCTGCTCCGCAAAGCTTCCTGAAACCCAGTTTCGGTTCTCGGGTTTCATATCGTTTCTAAGGTCATTTAAGCTGGAAATTTTGAAATCCGGGAGTTTCACGTGAATTCCGGGAGAGGTGACAAAATCCGGGAGGGCTTCCCGGATTTACCAGGAGGGTTGGCAGGTATGGAGAAATGAGCGGAAGTAACGATTCAAGGGACATCACTAGAGAGTAGAGTTGATAGCTGACGACAGTGTGAAGCTCGGTTCAAACACTGCCTTCTTCTGATTTCTTCTTTTTCTTTGTTTTCCTTCGCACTTGTTCAGTGGAAATGCGGAATGTTTTGCTGCTGACCGTAACAGCGTAATCGGAGGTCTCAAAACGTAATAATTACTGACAAATCCATAAGGAAAACAGGTCTGCAGTATGCATATAATAACCCCCCAAATAGTAAATCCCATCTTTTCTGCTTGTTTCTCTTTCCAACTTATGAACGTCCAACACCCTTTCAAACATTTTAATACTTTTTGTTGGTTGTTGGGTGTGGTTTTGCCGTTTGGTAACACAACAACATAGCAGTTACCTTGGACTCCCCCCTTGTCCACAAAGCCACTGAGGTTAAAGGAGCAGTTGTTGGACGCTAAGTACTGTGTGAGTCTCTGCAACAAAAACACAGGTAAATCGTAAGAAAAAGAAAATGCAACTAAAATCCTACCATTTTCAAGTACACACACACACTTCAGCAACATGGTAATGAAATGATTTAGAGTATCAGTGAACATCCTCATTAGACAGAACACACATCTTCAGCAAGCAACATGGTAATGAAATGATTTAGAGTATCAGTGAACATCCTCATTAGACAGAACTTTGAAATCCTACCATCTTCAAGTACACACACACACTTCAGCAACATGGTAATTAAATGATTTAGAGTATCACTATCAGTGAACATCGTCATTAGACAGAACTTTGAAATCCTACCATCTTCAAGTACACACACACACTTCAGCAACATGGTAATTAAATGATTTAGAGTATCACTATCAGTGAACATCCTCATTAGACAGAACTTTGAAATCCTACCATTTTCAAGTACACACACACACTTCAGCAACATGGTAATTAAATGATTTAGAGTATCACTATCAGTGAACATCCTCATTAGACAGAACTTTGAAATCCTACCATCTTCAAGTACACACACACACTTCAGCAACATGGTAATTAAATGATTTAGAGTATCACTATCAGTGAACATCGTCATTAGACAGAACTTTGAAATCCTACCATCTTCAAGTACACACACACACTTCAGCAACATGGTAATTAAATGATTTAGAGTATCACTATCAGTGAACATCGTCATTAGACAGAACTTTGAAATCCTACCATCTTCAAGTACACACACACACTTCAGCAACATGGTAATTAAATGATTTAGAGTATCACTATCAGTGAACATCGTCATTAGACAGAACTTTGAAATCCTACCATCTTCAAGTACACACACACACTTCAGCAACATGGTAATGAAATGATTTAGAGTATCACTATCAGTGAACATCGTCATTAGACAGAACTTTGAAATCCTACCATCTTCAAGTACACACACACACTTCAGCAACATGGTAATTAAATGATTTAGAGTATCACTATCAGTGAACATCCTCATTAGACAGAACTTTGAAATCCTACCATCTTCAAGTACACACACACACTTCAGCAACATGGTAATTAAATGATTTAGAGTATCACTATCAGTGAACATCGTCATTAGACAGAACTTTGAAATCCTACCATCTTCAAGTACACACACACACTTCAGCAACATGGTAATGAAATGATTTAGAGTATCACTATCAGTGAACATCGTCATTAGACAGAACTTTGAAATCCTACCATCTTCAAGTACACACACACACTTCAGCAACATGGTAATGAAATGATTTAGAGTATCACTATCAGTGAACATCGTCATTAGACAGAACTTTGAAATCCTACCATCTTCAAGTACACACACACACTTCAGCAACATGGTAATTAAATGATTTAGAGTATCACTATCAGTGAACATCGTCATTAGACAGAACTTTGAAATCCTACCATCTTCAAGTACACACACACACTTCAGCAACATGGTAATGAAATGATTTAGAGTATCACTATCAGTGAACATCGTCATTAGACAGAACTTTGAAATCCTACCATCTTCAAGTACACACACACACTTCAGCAACATGGTAATGAAATGATTTAGAGTATCACTATCAGTGAACATCGTCATTAGACAGAACTTTGAAATCCTACCATCTTCAAGTACACACACACACTTCAGCAACATGGTAATGAAATGATTTAGAGTATCACTATCAGTGAACATCGTCATTAGACAGAACTTTGAAATCCTACCATCTTCAAGTACACACACACACTTCAGCAACATGGTAATGAAATGATTTAGAGTATCACTATCAGTGAACATCGTCATTAGACAGAACTTTGAAATCCTACCATCTTCAAGTACACACACACACTTCAGCAACATGGTAATGAAATGATTTAGAGTATCACTATCAGTGAACATCCTCATTAGACAGAACTTTGAAATCCTACCATCTTCAAGTACACACACACACTTCAGCAACATGGTAATTAAATGATTTAGAGTATCACTATCAGTGAACATCGTCATTAGACAGAACTTTGAAATCCTACCATCTTCAAGTACACACACACTTCAGCAACATGGTAATTAAATGATTTAGAGTATCACTATCAGTGAACATCGTCATTAGACAGAACTTTGAAATCCTACCATCTTCAAGTACACACACACTTCAGCAACATGGTAATTAAATGATTTAGAGTATCACTATCAGTGAACATCGTCATTAGACAGAACTTTGAAATCCTACCATCTTCAAGTACACACACACACTTCAGCAACATGGTAATTAAATGATTTAGAGTATCACTATCAGTGAACATCGTCATTAGACAGAACTTTGAAATCCTACCATCTTCAAGTACACACACACACTTCAGCAACATGGTAATTAAATGATTTAGAGTATCACTATCAGTGAACATCGTCATTAGACAGAACTTTGAAATCCTACCATCTTCAAGTACACACACACACTTCAGCAACATGGTAATTAAATGATTTAGAGTATCACTATCAGTGAACATCGTCATTAGACAGAACTTTGAAATCCTACCATCTTCAAGTACACACACACACTTCAGCAACATGGTAATTAAATGATTTAGAGTATCACTATCAGTGAACATCGTCATTAGACAGAACTTTGAAATCCTACCATCTTCAAGTACACACACACACTTCAGCAACATGGTAATTAAATGATTTAGAGTATCACTATCAGTGAACATCGTCATTAGACAGAACTTTGAAATCCTACCATCTTCAAGTACACACACACTTCAGCAACATGGTAATTAAATGATTTAGAGTATCACTATCAGTGAACATCCTCATTAGACAGAACTTTGAAATCCTACCATCTTCAAGTACACACACACACTTCAGCAACATGGTAATTAAATGATTTAGAGTATCACTATCAGTGAACATCGTCATTAGACAGAACTTTGAAATCCTACCATCTTCAAGTACACACACACACTTCAGCAACATGGTAATTAAATGATTTAGAGTATCACTATCAGTGAACATCGTCATTAGACAGAACTTTGAAATCCTACCATCAAGTACACACACACACTTCAGCAACATGGTAATTAAATGATTTAGAGTATCACTATCAGTGAACATCCTCATTAGACAGAACTTTGAAATCCTACCATCTTCAAGTACACACACACACTTCAGCAACATGGTAATTAAATGATTTAGAGTATCACTATCAGTGAACATCGTCATTAGACAGAACTTTGAAATCCTACCATCTTCAAGTACACACACACACTTCAGCAACATGGTAATTAAATGATTTAGAGTATCACTATCAGTGAACATCCTCATTAGACAGAACTTTGAAATCCTACCATCTTCAAGTACACACACACTTCAGCAACATGGTAATTAAATGATTTAGAGTATCACTATCAGTGAACATCGTCATTAGACAGAACTTTGAAATCCTACCATCTTCAAGTACACACACACACTTCAGCAACATGGTAATTAAATGATTTAGAGTATCACTATCAGTGAACATCGTCATTAGACAGAACTTTGAAATCCTACCATCTTCAAGTACACACACACACTTCAGCAACATGGTAATTAAATGATTTAGAGTATCACTATCAGTGAACATCGTCATTAGACAGAACTTTGAAATCCTACCATCTTCAAGTACACACACACACTTCAGCAACATGGTAATGAAATGATTTAGAGTATCACTATCAGTGAACATCGTCATTAGACAGAACTTTGAAATCCTACCATCTTCAAGTACACATACACACTTCAGCAACATGGTAATTAAATGATTTAGAGTATCACTATCAGTGAACATCGTCATTAGACAGAACTTTGAAATCCTACCATCTTCAAGTACACACACACACTTCAGCAACATGGTAATTAAATGATTTAGAGTATCACTATCAGTGAACATCGTCATTAGACAGAACTTTGAAATCCTACCATCTTCAAGTACACACACACACTTCAGCAACATGGTAATTAAATGATTTAGAGTATCACTATCAGTGAACATCCTCATTAGACAGAACTTTGAAATCCTACCATCTTCAAGTACACACACACACTTCAGCAACATGGTAATTAAATGATTTAGAGTATCACTATCAGTGAACATCGTCATTAGACAGAACTTTGAAATCCTACCATCTTCAAGTACACACACACACTTCAGCAACATGGTAATTAAATGATTTAGAGTATCACTATCAGTGAACATCGTCATTAGACAGAACTTTGAAATCCTACCATCTTCAAGTACACACACACTTCAGCAACATGGTAATTAAATGATTTAGAGTATCACTATCAGTGAACATCCTCATTAGACAGAACTTTGAAATCCTACCATCTTCAAGTACACACACACACTTCAGCAACATGGTAATTAAATGATTTAGAGTATCACTATCAGTGAACATCGTCATTAGACAGAACTTTGAAATCCTACCATCTTCAAGTACACACACACACTTCAGCAACATGGTAATTAAATGATTTAGAGTATCACTATCAGTGAACATCGTCATTAGACAGAACTTTGAAATCCTACCATCAAGTACACACACACACTTCAGCAACATGGTAATTAAATGATTTAGAGTATCACTATCAGTGAACATCCTCATTAGACAGAACTTTGAAATCCTACCATTTTCAAGTACACACACACACTTCAGCAACATGGTAATTAAATGATTTAGAGTATCACTATCAGTGAACATCGTCATTAGACAGAACTTTGAAATCCTACCATCTTCAAGTACACACACACACTTCAGCAACATGGTAATTAAATGATTTAGAGTATCACTATCAGTGAACATCCTCATTAGACAGAACTTTGAAATCCTACCATCTTCAAGTACACACACACTTCAGCAACATGGTAATTAAATGATTTAGAGTATCACTATCAGTGAACATCGTCATTAGACAGAACTTTGAAATCCTACCATCTTCAAGTACACACACACACTTCAGCAACATGGTAATTAAATGATTTAGAGTATCACTATCAGTGAACATCGTCATTAGACAGAACTTTGAAATCCTACCATCTTCAAGTACACACACACACTTCAGCAACATGGTAATTAAATGATTTAGAGTATCACTATCAGTGAACATCGTCATTAGACAGAACTTTGAAATCCTACCATCTTCAAGTACACACACACACTTCAGCAACATGGTAATGAAATGATTTAGAGTATCACTATCAGTGAACATCGTCATTAGACAGAACTTTGAAATCCTACCATCTTCAAGTACACATACACACTTCAGCAACATGGTAATTAAATGATTTAGAGTATCACTATCAGTGAACATCGTCATTAGACAGAACTTTGAAATCCTACCATCTTCAAGTACACACACACACTTCAGCAACATGGTAATTAAATGATTTAGAGTATCACTATCAGTGAACATCGTCATTAGACAGAACTTTGAAATCCTACCATCTTCAAGTACACACACACTTCAGCAACATGGTAATTAAATGATTTAGAGTATCACTATCAGTGAACATCCTCATTAGACAGAACTTTGAAATCCTACCATCTTCAAGTACACACACACACTTCAGCAACATGGTAATTAAATGATTTAGAGTATCACTATCAGTGAACATCGTCATTAGACAGAACTTTGAAATCCTACCATCTTCAAGTACACACACACACTTCAGCAACATGGTAATTAAATGATTTAGAGTATCACTATCAGTGAACATCGTCATTAGACAGAACTTTGAAATCCTACCATCAAGTACACACACACACTTCAGCAACATGGTAATTAAATGATTTAGAGTATCACTATCAGTGAACATCCTCATTAGACAGAACTTTGAAATCCTACCATCTTCAAGTACACACACACACTTCAGCAACATGGTAATTAAATGATTTAGAGTATCACTATCAGTGAACATCGTCATTAGACAGAACTTTGAAATCCTACCATCTTCAAGTACACACACACACTTCAGCAACATGGTAATGAAATGATTTAGAGTATCACTATCAGTGAACATCCTCATTAGACAGAACTTTGAAATCCTACCATCTTCAAGTACACACACACACTTCAGCTCTTTTGTCGCATGGTAATTAAATGATTTAGAGTATCACTATCAGTGAACATCCTCATTAGACAGAACTTTGAAATTGGAAAAAAAGGAAGCAACAGAAATGTGAGATGATATAAAAAAATATTATATATATGTGCCTCTAACTCTGCTTAAGATGATTAATTGATTTTAGTTTTTTGGGGCATGTTAATAACTTGACTTGAGTGAAACAATCACACTATGCATCAGCACATTTAACCCTTTCAACAATGACTTACAAAGCCTAATTTTTTGCTATTCTTTTGTTGTTGCTTTGTTTTGTTTCAGGCATCAGAAATGTCAATAGTCCAATCCTCTGAAAACCACAGAAAAGGGGCAATCAAGGCGATACGTAGCAGAGAGCGAACTCCAAAATCAGTTCCAAACATGACCCTCCCCCCAAATTTTTTTTATAGGAATAATTCATAGAGGAATTACTTTAAAATGTTATCTGACACTCACGATTACCATCAGAAACAATGGCAAAATCTTTGCCACCACAAACAAATCCTCTGCCAGAAATGTTCAATCCTCTTAAATTGGCAACCCCTCTGACAATTCTGATGCCCAGGTACAGTTTTCCCTTCTATTTAATGGAAAGACGCTGTTCCAGTCATAGTTCTATCAAGATTTTCTTATTGTATGTGCACTAAATATCATGATATGAAAACAAGTAATACAAGAACAACCACTATCATTATGCATACTCGTCACCAAGCTGACAGGGATGTCCAAAGGTCCAGGACATAAAACCAACTTACATAGTCCTTCCTATTAAAACTAAAAATGTCCTATTGTGTTCCTCCCTGTCAGGACAAATGTCTTATTGGAATTTAACACAAGCAGACTTTTGTCCTATTGATTTCTGCAAGAGCCAGGACATTTTATTTGATTGATGTTGTTTCAGGACAGTTTGTCCTAAACTCCTATCACACTTCAGTGCATCACTTATTCACTGCAATCACTGAATCAGAATGTATGTTTGAAAGACAATTGTACCAGACAATGACAGAGGTAAGCATACGATGAAATGCATTCACACCAGAGAATGAAATAGTGAGGCCAAGAGAGGAGATAGCGAAACTGAACGAAGGGGGAATACTCTCTAATTAACTCCCCTCCACCAAAGACTAATCATCTAGCAATGCGTGGGTCAGAACCAAAGTGAGACAAGTGATTGGCATCATAATCAATTTTGGTGGAGGGGAGTTAATTAGAAAGAGACTTTTCCCTCTTTGTTCAATTTTGTTAACACCAGCGCTGTGCAAACAGCAGATGCATGTATTACATTTTATTTGTCTACCTCATTGCCGTAGTTGATGAGGTTGTGGATGGTGATGAGGGACTTGTACACCACCACCCAGTTGATGTGCTGCGTTCGCTCTATCACACACACACACACTGACCTCATTGCCGTAGTTGATGAGGTTGTGAATGGTGATCAGGGACTTGTACACCACCACCCAGTTGCTGTGCTGCGTTCGCTCTATCACACACACACAAACTGACCTCATTGCCGTAGTTGATGAGGTTGTGAATGGTGATGAGGGACTTGTACACCACCACCCAGTTGCTGTGCTGCGTTCGCTCTATCACACACACACACACTGACCTCATTGCCGTAGTTGATGAGGTTGTGGATGGTGATGAGGGACTTGTACACCACCACCCAGTTGCTGTGCTGCGTTCGCTCTATCACACACACACACACACTGACCTCATTGCCATAGTTGATGAGGTTGTGGATGGTAATGAGGGACTTGTACACCACCACCCAGTTGCTGTGCTGAGATCGTTCTATCACACACACACACACACACTGACCTCATTGCCGTAGTTGATGAGGTTGTGGATGGTGATGAGGGACTTGTAGACCACCACCCAGTTGTTGTGCTGCGTTCGCTCTATCAGCAGGTCCGCTAGCTGGGGAATGGACACGTTGGGTTCATTGGTGCAATGCACCAAATCTGAAAGCAATAACATTAACAACCACAGTGTCGAGTGTGCGCGCACAGGACTGACTACCCCCTGTTGCAGTTTCCAGGGACAAACTGCTTAAAAACCAGGGACAGGGACTTATTTCCAGGGACAAACATCGCAATGTCATGTATCATGAAATATATTATCATATTTATGTGATCCAACAAAATTTCTTTGACTCTGGATATTTTGGGTCGTCTTTTTGTTGCTTTTTGGTGCCATCATGCTTCTATATTCAACATCTTTTGGCATTCAGTAACCCAACAGAAAGAAAATTTGAACAATGACTGTGTGGGTTTTGGGTTGTCCTGTGTTTAATAGTAAGGTTAGCTAACAAGACAAATGACTGCTCTACAAAATTTTGATTCTCCTCAGTTTCTAGGGACGCTAAGTGGAAGGATTCCAGGGACATGGTGCTCATTTTAACCGTTTCCAGTGACAAATATCCCTGAGGGGTGGGGGTTAGGCAACCCTGCATGCATGCTCACATACAATCACATAAAAATCGCTAATTTAGTCATTAATTTTATAATCTAGGGATTAATAAAACTAATTTCGTCAAAAGTAATGTTTGATTAATAATATAATAATAATTTACTCCTTTGCCTGTTTTGGTTAATTAGAATGTATTCACTGTCATAGTGTAATGCATATGAAGAAGCAAACCATCATTCCACCATACTTGGCAGTTTTTTTAAACAACACAGAAAAGGAAGGAAGGGGATGTACAGGGATCACAGTCAAGAGGGATGACAACAAAGCAGACATTTTAGCATTTAAATTTATCTTTTCCTAACTCATAAACAGTCTTACTCTTAGACAAAACAAATGTGTATTATACAGCACCTAAGCCGGAGTAAAGGATTTTTTTTGGTCATACAAGCTGACTTAATTTACAAACTAAGGAAAGCTTTGAACACGCATACACACACACACAAGATAACGATTAACAAAATAATAAAGTATTTTTACTTAGACTTTTGACACACACAGTGACACACACACACACACATATATACATACACACACACGTGTACACACAAACACATGTCTAACATCACGAGAAGTGGATAGACGCTAAAATGAAAGACACACACACACACACATACACCGTAAGTGAGTAACACAAACACACACACAGTTACAAATATATGAAATACACATGTATAATAGTGATACAATTTACTCAAACAAACTTACAAAGACACACACACACAACAAAAACAATACAGCCCAGATGGCAGGTAACAAAATTAAAAAAAGCTCTGTCCTCAGTAAAGCCGTTTCTAAAAATACACGCTCCTTCTCCTCTTCGCTCTTGGAATACAGACAGCACACTGGCATTTTCTGTAGCAAGTGCTCTTCAAAGGGCCACAGCATCTTCTTAATCTTAGCAGGTCTTCTGCTGACAGAATGAAACAGATAGGGCCTAGTGGGTGTTTCTAAAGAAAGCTCATCAGCTCAGCACACTCTCTCTGCCCGTGTTTATCACTTGGCACCGCTTCAAATGCACTGGCCTTCATCAAGTGCTGCTCTTAGTTTCAGTCAGTGCTGTTTACAACAGTGCTTCGAGGAAGCTATACTGCTGGTGTTATCTAAAAGAGGTCATTGGCGATTCCCTCCAATGATCCATTGGTTCATTATAGCAAAATCCATGTTGCATATGTTACGGACTATTAAGGCGCACCCCCTCAATTTGACTCAAAATTCAGATTTTGTTACTCTATTTCCTTACTGATATTATCAGTCACATTATAAGGTGCAGGGATCTGTCTGGGGAAAAGGTATCGCCTTATAGTCCGTAAAATATAGTATGTACATATCAATGTACGAGTCAGAGTATCTTTGATATTATGAAAGGCAGATCTAAGGACAGACAGACAAAGAAAAAAACTGCATCAAAACACACACACAAGCGAAAAGAGCATGAGAGAGAGAGGGGGGGGGGGGGAGAGAGAGAGAGAGGGGGAGGAGAGAGAGAGAGAGAGAGAGAGAGAGAGAGAGAGAGAGAGAGAGAGAGAGAGAGAGAGAGAGAGAGAGAGAGAGAGAGAGAGAGAGAGAGAGAGAGAGAGAGAGAGAGAGAGAGAGAGAGAGAGAGAGAGAGAGAGAGAGAGAGAGAGAGAGAGAGAGAGAGAGAGAGAGAGAGAGAGAGAGAGAGAGAGAGAGAGAGAGAGAGAGAGAGAGAGAGAGAGAGAGAGAGAGAGAGAGAGAGAAGAGCACTAAATGTGTATAATATTTTACGGACCATAAGGAAATACTTTTTTCCCAGATTGAAAGCCCTCCGCCTTTTTATTTTGTTTTATAGTTATAGTATACTTATACTGTTATAGCATGAGTAATAAAATTAAATAGTATAAAAAACTATAATAACAAAATCAGAATTTTGTTTAAAATTTGGGGGGTGCGCCTTATAAAAAGAAAATACAGTACAAACAAGTCACAAGTGATCATATCGCATGTACAAACTCTAACAAAGAAACAAAGAAAAATGAAGGCGGACAAAAAAACAAAGAAAAACAAAGAGGAAGTAACACACACACACACACACACACACAGGTACAGGTACACACACACACACACACACACAGAGGAAACAGAAGCGAGGAGAACATAAAGGGGGAAATGAGGAAAAAGAGAGTGGGGAAATGTGTTCTTTTTTGTTATGACTCATATGAGGCTGTAAACATGAATACTTTCCTGAGCCTGATTTCTTTCAGTTTGAACCAATGCCTAATTCTTAAACAAGATTTTTTTTTTTAAACACGTTTTTATTGTGCATTTCATTAATTCTAAAACTATTTTAACAACATGCAAAGTACTGCGTGTGCTGAACAGTAATGCACTCAAAATAAAAGATTTAAGCATACATTATTACAGTGTGTGTGTGTGTGTGTGTGTGTGTGTGTGTGTGTGTGTGTGTGCGTGTGTGTGCGTGTGCGTGTGTGTGTGTGTGTGTCACTGTGTGTGTGCATGTTTTGCTTGTATTTCACTGTCTGTGTAGAGAATCAGATACCAAGTCTATACAGGGTTCATTCTTGCCACAGGACATCATAGATGTCATTTGACCAGTTGGCAGAAAAATCAATGTCATTTTCCCAAAACAATAGGTCACAGATTTACCTCGGTACATATCGTGTTCATGAAGGTTAGCGAAGGTTTTCATCAGATTGTTTTGATTTTTTATCTTCCTAGCCCTCTCTCTCTCTCTCTCTCTCTCTCTCACACACATCACACACAGTGTAAAATGTACCTTGTCATTTCATAGTTTAATGTGAAAAATAAAGTTGAAGGAAACTAATATTCCTGCTCACAATTTAACCCTATGATCCTGCTTTTTTATGTAATCTCATTCTCATTCATAGTGTTTATGCAAAGTGAACACACAGGCAAACACATGCGCATAACCCCTGGAATAGGCTGACTAGAGAGAGAGAGAGGGGGGGGGGGGGGGAGACAGACAGATCGAGATATGGACAGACAGGCAGACAGACACACAAGCGTACACACACACTTGCATATTAATGCAGTAGCTTATGTTTTTGAGATGATGCCATTCACATCTCTAAAAGAATGGCTTGGTGCTGCTGCTTTTTCCTGTTCTATTTACCGTTCAGATTTGGTCAACGAAGAAATCAGACCAAAAACTTGAAGTGCTTCGCTATCGCGAACAAGCATTCAGATGTAAACAAAGATCATTCTGGAATGACCGGACATGTGTTGCTTAGAAAGGAAAACCCTGGATGGTCAGAAACAAGACTGACAACCAGGAAAACCAAAGCAAACAGACTGACCACTGTGGCACGAAGCGAAAACCAGGTTCGGAGTTTTGATGTGGAAAAGTTGGGGGGGCTTGACCTAATTCCAACGATCCTACAAGTTGCAGACGATGTCTGAGCGAGTCCGAAACTAGCAAACAGATTCTTCTGCCCCTTTCCTACTCGTGGCTTCTTTTGGGGAGGCATGGCTGGTTTTAAACATGTTTTGTTGTCAAAAGGCCGATAAACGATCTTAAGAAGAACGATTTCGTTTAGCACTAGGCCTAGAAGACTAGGTCACGCTGGAACTTTATTTGGTCTTCAAAAAAGTTGGATCGGAAAAGCTTTACCGAATGTGCAATGCCGCCATTTCTTCGTTTCGGCGTTCGTTTCGCCAGATACAACTTTTTAGTTCTGTTTATGGTCCGAGGCCGCGGCAGAACTCAAGCTTAGCAGACGACAGAATCCTTGAAGTTGTTGACTGCTTTGACGAAAAATCAATCGGTCAGATGACCGCCTGCCTGCTAAAACTATCGGTCAAAATCGAAGGTTTATGAGTCAATGACCGATGACCGACACCAAGAATGAACCCTGTCTATAACATGTGTGTTTCATTGTATTTTCAATGTATGCATTTGCAATCACAGAGAGATTTAGACCATATCCTTTCGCTGCAATCTCTAACCACGGCTGCAGCAAGTTTGTGATTCTGCATTAATTCATAGTAGGTCAGTGGTAAGAAGTCTCCGGTGACTCACTATACACTACTTAACACCAATTGTATAAAGTCATTCCACTTCCAGTCACTATACGATATACAGTGGAACCTCCCTTATAAGGCCTCCTATTATAAGACTCCCTGCCACATAAGACCTATTTCTCCGAGACATTGCCCTTCTTTGCAAGCATTAAAATTACCTCCCTTATAAGAGGGTCTTATAACCTAAGACCTCATTTTGGATGATTTTTGAAGGTCTTATCATGGAGGTTCCACTGTATCAGATTGCTTCCCTCTGCAACTACTCCATATCAGCCCGTCTGTATCAGGTTAAATGAAACAATATTATAAAAACAAATAAAAATGAACAATGCAAAACCCATAGATTTGATATTTTAAGGCATCAATTGATAACAAAGAACTAATGGCAAAGTTTCAGAACATAATAATGATAATCTTTATTAGCATAGTACTGACTGAGTAGCGATTTTTGCAAATAAACATAGCAAAAAGCCAAAACGGTGGGACAGGGTGACCCCTCATTAGCATACCTTGCACTCAAATAGGCTCCAGGTCATTTTATTAAAAAAGTTGAAAACTACTCTGATAGTAATATTACCATATTTTACGGACTATAAGGCGATACTTTTGTTTAAAGACTTGAGACCCCTGCGCCATGTGACTGATAATATAGTAAAAAAACTCTAACAAAATCAGATTGTTGTGTAAAATTTGGGTGTGCGCCTTATAATCAGGTGCGCCTTGTAGTCCGTAAAATATGGTGTATCAAAACAAAAGGGAATACTTACTATTGTACTATTACACTTACAGGCTGTACATGTAGTTTGGCTTGAATGAGTTGTAACTATGAATGTTTCTTAAAGATTACATAGAATCTTAACCCTTTCACCGCCAGTCGCATTTTAGCACCACAGTGACTTAAGACCTATATCACTAAAAGGCATCAAATTGGGGTCTATTATCCAAAGACCCTATTGTCTTAGTTTTGGGAAGTAAAGATAGACCTTATTTTATCTATGTCACAGAAGAATGCCCAATACTGCAGATGGATTTTGTTCTCTACCCAGGTAAATTTAATGGAACATTTTGGCTGAAATATGGCTGGCGGTGAAAGGGTTAATCTCTCATATATAATTTTTGTTATCATTTTATTATTTAATAATAATTTAAATGTTAACAGTTTGCAAGTCATTTTTACTAATTTTAGCTTAGATCTTTACAATTACAAACAATGTAACAATTCAAATCTTTAATAAAAACCTGTTTAGGAACAAAGAAACATGGTCTGGAGAAACTGAAGAAATTGACTGCATGGGTGCTCCTGGGAAAATTAAAAAATCCTGCAAGGCAGGGGTCCAGGGGCCACCCCGTTAACAACTTGACTTAAACAATCCTAAAAATATAATTTGAAGAAACGAAGACAACTGCTGGGTTCAGTACAATTCACAACAAATAAAAACAGTCACTATGTTTCGGGTTCAACCCGTTGTCCAGTGCTAAGCATAGACATGAAATAGTGACACACATGATGTAAAGACGCAAACAACTTGTGATGCAATGATAAAATTGACGATGGACAGTGACATCACTTAAGTAAAAATGATGACAAATAAACTTTCTATGACCAATATGAAATAAAGATCTACAAGATTGGATTGTCCAAAACAAAAACAATATTGTAGATAATGACAAAAAAGGTATCCTTGCATTAAATTTCATTATTGGTCATAGAAAGTGGGGTTTTTTCCATCATTGGCGACATTGCATCACAAGTTGTTTACGTGTTTACGTCATGTATGTTACTAGGCCTTCCTATGATTGAAGAAAGGCTAAAAATTCTTATTTAGCCTTGAGTATCATAGAGTGTGTGGTGACAAAATAGAGACAAGTATTAGTAAGTATAAAATTTTACATTCAGTAAAACCAATAAGTGAATACCGTATTTTGCGGACTATAAGGCCATACTTTTTTCCTAGTCTGAGACCCCTGCGCCTTGTAATGCGACTGATAATATAGTAAGAAACTATAATAACAAAATCTGAATTTTGTGTGAAATTTGGGGGGTGCGTCTTATAATCAGGTGCGCCTTGTAGTCCGTAAAATACGGTAACTCATAATTTACATTATCTGTTCTGTTAATTAAACTACTTGAGTACTATCAGTCTGATTTTGCTTGGAGAAAACCCCCCACTGATGAAATAACAAACAAAAACAAAAATTGAAAAACCACCCAAAACAAAAAACACATTTGATTTACCATAATTTTCGGACTATAAGCCCATCAAAAAGAAGTCTGTCTGGGGTTTCATCAGTTTGAAAAATAGGGTAGGTAGGTACTACTACTAGGCTTTTTTTCTTTTTAACTTGTGTTTGGTCCATGTGTGTGAATATATTTCCATATCAAAACAGTGTATACTTTTGCACTTATGTTTTATGTTTCAGTTTGCTCGCTTACTTTTGTTTTCTTTTCTTTTTTTCCCATTCGTCAAAAAAAAGTTTAGGGTCGGTGGCAAAAAAATAGGGTCGGTCGGGAAACCGGAAACCAACATATTTTTTGTGTGTGCCTAAGTATAAGGCGATACCTTTCCCCCCAGACTGAGACCACTGCGCCTATATGATTGACAATAATTAATAGTAAGAACATTTAATAACAAAATCTGAGTTTTGTGTATAAGACTATAACCAGGCATGGAAATTGGAAAAGCAATAAAAAGCTGAAAAGCGGGGGTCTGGGGGCCGCAGTAATAAGAAGCTGAAAAGCGGGGGTCTGGGGGCCGCAGAAGGCCTGTGTAGGTGTCCAAAGGATAATGCTGAAGCTTTTTTGGGTAATTGAAGCCCTAAAACAGCAAGAAAATGGCGAAAGATAGTTAATTTTTTGTGGGTTTTCGGCAGACTCTTTTTTCGGCGGAAAAGCAATGTCATTTTGGCGGAAATTTGCTGTTTGGTGGACAATCCCCATCCTGATAACTTTGGGAGTGTGCATGGGATATTAGTTATAAAAGTTATAGTCACCACATTTAGTGATAACAAGCGGGGGACGGAGAAGGGGGGAGATTGACCCCAAGTCCAGAGACTGGTAATAATTGGTTCAAAAAGCTAATACCCAATGACAGGTTGAGAGAGAGAGAGAGAGAGAGAGAGAGAGAGAGAGAGAGAGAGAGAGAGAGAGAGAGAGAGAGAGAGAGAGAGAGAGAGAGACTGGCATTGTAATCATTACATTAGAAGAGAAATGGAAAAATAACGCGACGTTTCTTTTCTTTTCAATAAACAAAAACTCTTTCAAAATAAACACCTACCTCTACATTGATTGAACTGTTGTCCGTTTTGGAAGAGAAACATTACGCTATCGAAGGCGTCTTCTTCACAGCGGGAGACTTCTACTTTCCGACTTTCGTATTCGGACTCTAGTCTTACACTTGTCCGTCTACTCGCGCTGGGTGATGTCACTTCAATCCCCGTGCAAAATTTTGAAATCATTCTGACATACTGTGCAGACGGCATACCATTTTTGTTTCGCCTTGTCAAGACTCGTAAATATACGGAATATCGGGGAACAAACTTCTGGTACGCCCGACTATTCAACCGCACGCTTTTCTTTGACGCCATCTTGGCCAGAAGTTTTTACGCATGCGCAGAATATGGTTTTCGGGTCAGAAAAGATGGATCGGCATTGGAAATCCGCACGCATGTCGACTCAACTCGATTTTAAGCGGTTTTGTTGTTGTTTGTTTTGAATACGGATTTTTTTCTCTATACATCAGAAAAGCGGAATCGCGGCCAGAAAACGGAAACATTCCGGGAAAAAAGGAATGGTTGGCAGCTATGCATAAACCATTGCAGTTGCATACCTGCAACCTATATTAACTTAATTAAGTTACTAACAAAATTTGGTAAAATAGTACTCCCGAGTAATAGTAGTAGTACTAGTAGTAGTAGTAGTAGTAGAATAGGGACTAATCAAGCCGTTAATGCTACAAAGTGAATTAATAACCACATTTTTAGAAAGAGGGGGAGTGTGCGGATGTGCATGCACACACACACACATTTAGTTCCATTTTAATGCATGTGTTTTGCCTGTTTATTATTTTTATGCACACCTCTCTCTCTCTCTCTCTCTCTCTGAGTCTCTGTGACACAATCTCTCTCACACACACAACTCACATGGATATTGTACACACCCATTCAGAAGCTCATTTAAAATCAATGAAGGTAATTTAGAAGATTGCAAAATGGGTAGATAAAGGGCGTTGGCATGACTGTACTTATCTAGTTTTAACAATTCAAAAAGCACGCCAAATTCAAAGGAAATGTGTCACCCACAGAGTAGAATTGCACAAGCGCAAAAACATGAGCACATGCAGAAAGTATTGCCTTTCTTCGGTGAGCTCTTTATTGTCGCCGGTCAGTGACTCAGCTCATGTCAATGACCGACGAAAATCGATCTGATGACGGTCACTGCAGACTTTGTCATCAAACTTGGAACTTTTTGGCGACTCAAGTCTGCAGTGGAAATCTTGTTTTGGTTTCGTTTTCTCAGTTAAATATAAGGAAAGGAAACAAAGAGCAAAACATGCACAATTTTGCACAAATGCTTTGTCTAAAACAACAGCGATCAACTTAACCGGTACTCACAATCAAGATGTTTTCTTTTGGGTCCGATGATTTCCTCCGTGGTTGCTTTGCACACTGCTTTCGCCAAATTTTGGCCAGCAATACTGTGTTTGGCCGCAGCCATTCTGTCCATAATACTTTGCCCCGACATTGTCGCAGGTGCCACTGATCTCAAATTTGCAGAAAAAAAGTTTTAAGGGCCACTAAAAAGGCCCAAAATGTTTTCAAGCCTCTCTGACACTTCACTGACAGAAAGAAAAGGGGTGGTTTTCAGACACATTGGCCAATATGGCGGGCATGCCAATGAGGAATTACACATCACGTGACCAGGGATCAATCATTAGTTCCCCAGTTGAACTGTTTAGTAGGCCTAGAGTCAGAAAGCGTAGATACAGTCAAAGACTGTATAGGGTCTTTGATACAGTGTCTTTGGTAGAGTCGAAGATGTTCTATTTTGTTTTGAAGAAAATGTGTGCACAGTGGTCTAATGCAAAATCCCAACTGAAAACTTAATAGTTTGATTGCTAGTCTAGTGTACAATGAAAAGAAACAACGTATATTCAGTTGCAGAAATGAACTTTTATTTATTTATAAAACGTATAAAACGTTGATTCATTCATTCATTGATTTAATAGTCTCATCACCATTGTGTGAACAGACTATAAATTAAATCAATGAATGAATGAACCAACGTATATTTTTAGACGTCTGCTTTTTACCCCCTTCCCGGGCTTCTCATTTTCCAAAACGATACAGGGTATATACCAACTGAACCCTTAATCGTACTTTATATACTCATAATTAAAATGTACTTATTTGAAAAGAAACCCATGCACTCACATAATAAAGTCAAACATAGTATTACTTTACCTACTCATCTTAGCATGCACAATTTAAGATGTAAATAACATGTACCCATGGCAACATGAAACCTATTTCTACATTACATTATTGATTTTGAACATGATGCACAAAGGTAAACGCACACACCTAACAAAAAGCAGACCTAGTCATATTGTTTGCATGCGGATATACATATATTGAAAAGTACATACACATGATGAAATCAAGCCTAAACCTACTTTATCATACTCATCTTTAACATGCATATAAGTAAAACTTAGCCTATGCGCATCACAAAATCAAGACTAATCCTACTTACATACTCGTAACATATACACAATTTAAATTTAATGCTGATACACATAATAAAATCAAGCCCGGCTAAGCCCACTTTACATACTAATCTTAAAAATGCATCGAGAGAGAGAGAGAGAGAGAGAGAGAGAGAGAGAGAGAGAGAGAGAGAGAGAGAGAGAGAGAGAGAGAGAGATATTTGAAACATTTGTTTATTGAGGGAAAAGAATAAGCACACAATGGGCTTGTTTACATCTTGCCCTTGAGAGAGAGAGAGAGAGAGAGAGAGAGAGAGAGAGAGAGAGAGAGAGAGAGAGAGAGAGAGAGAGAGAGAGAGAGAGAGAGAGAGAGAGAGAGAGAGAGAGAGGGGATGCGGTTGACTAACATAGAATGGAGCAGCACATTATTCTTTTTTGTTCATGCCAGCTGGTGTTATGGTTCCTATAAGATGTTGATCAGTGATGCTGGACTCCATGTACCTCCTGTAGACCTTGGTTGACGTGTTCTGACACACAGCTGCAACAGTACTGTAGCATGAGTGCCGCTTTCATTGAAGTGAAGGCGTACAGGATGTCCTTATTTCAGACGAAATAGGATTTTACGCCCTCTGCGGTCTTTCGACCATGTGGGGCATTTTTAAATACAAAGATGGTGGGAACAATACTGGAGGCAATGCCCGGATGCAGTGCAACACCAGTAAAGTCCCGATGTTTTAACAATACAGATAGGTGTAGCAGTAACCACGCACTCGGTTAAACCTCATCGGCTATGGTACCGCCACCTGAAGTTTCATGGACCGCAGATGTTCTTCAAAGCGGTCTGCAAGTGAGCGACATGTTTCTTCCACATATCGTTTTCCACACAAACTGCACGTGATGACGTACACCACATTTGTAGACTCGGCTGGCAAGTGAAGCTGCTTCTGATGGCAAAATGGCGACTTCAAGTACCGCAGAGATCAGTGGCAGGGTCGAACTATGTTATGAACTACTTCCATCTGACAGACGATACCGCTCTGTTCGTAAGATGAACGTTGCTTTTATTATTTCCTTGTACCTTTGATTTTTGTTCTCTGTTCCTTTTGTTTTGCATGGATATTTTGTTTTCTGTGGCCATCATGAGACCACAGTGTAAATTGCTCTTGTTAAGATAATAAAGTAATTTTGACTCAGTTTCCCGTGGGGATACCAGGGGTGTGTGTGTGTGTGTGTGTGTGTGTGTGTGTGTGTGTGTGTGTGTGTGTGTGTGTGTGTGTGTGTCTTTCATCGCAGTGTAGGAATAGTTCTCCCACCTTCTGGAAAGTTCTGTGCTTGTAACTTCATTTAGTCTGTCACTCTTACTGACTCTCCTTCAGTTTCCCTTTGCTTACTAGCTGTCATCTACTATGATCTTTCTGCCTTACCGGTCCATGCGCTCTTGCCTTTTTTTTCTCTCTCCGAGAAACACTTTCAAAAAGATTTCCTCCTGCCGAAGTCGGACTTACTGGGCCTAACTATTTCTTAGTTAGGCGCATAACGGCAGCATGGCGTATCTGCGCTCATAATTGACAGGAAACTGTCTGAGCGATCGAAGAAGAACAGAGAAAGAGAGAGAGAGAGAGAGAGAGAGAGAGAGAGAGAGAGAGAGAGAGAGAGAGAGACAGAGATACAGAGAGTGTGTGTGTGTGTGTGTGTGTGTGTGTGTGTGTGTGACATGACTGCAGCTGTTATAACACGCGCCGAAGGTGTTACAAAAATAGTGACAACACACACTAACACACATGCGCGCGCGCGTGTGCACACGCGTAGAGACTGAGGTTAACGAGTTCCTTTTTAAAACCCTTTCACTCCCAGAACTATTTGTAGTTTTAGCGAACGAGCTCCCCAACGTTTAAAAAATCACTAAAAATTAAATGGTGCTGTAAAGACTATAATGATATAGTCTGTATTTTATTGAAGAAAAATGGAGAACACAATTATTATAATTCAGTTCAATGTTGACTACGCGAGATAACCAAGATTTAAAAAAAAGACAATATTAAAAAAAAAATAAAAAAAATGAAAATTCAGTATCTGAACCACTTGTATCATGATTGGGCTGAACAACAACTTCATAAACTTTATTCCCAACACACTTTTCATCATTTTTAGTGTCAGAAAATTAAACACACTTCATAGTTTTCTTGGCATTTACCTTCTGGCAGCCAGATTGATAGGGGAAGACGGGGTAAAAAGCGCATGGGCGGGTAAGAAGCCCACCCCAATTATCTCATGAAATAAAGAAAATTTCAGTCAAATTTGCCCATGAGACGAATGCTAGACATTAACGCTCGTCTCATGGGCAAAATGAGACTGAAATTTGCTTCATTTCATGAGATAATTGGGGTGGGCTTCTTACCCGCCCATGCGCTTTTTACCCCGTCTTCCCCTATGCTTGGACACTTTTTGCTTTACCCCCCCCCAAAAAAAAAGAAATGAAAAAAAACCACGCATCAAAATCGACCCAAAATTCCCTGAGAAACAGGTTCAGACCCTATACTACTCAAGTGATGTCAACCAGACGGAAGGGAAGTAACTCAATCTTTTGATCTGGGCTACTGAATAGGTTATACCCCTTAAGCGCATCTAAACTCGCTCCAGTGGAAAGTGAAAGGCTGAAAATAATAATAATAATAATTGTACATTTATATAGCGCTTTACCTCAGATGAGCCCAAAGCGCTTTACAATCAATGATTCATCAACAGACAACAAAAACAGCATTCAAGAGTGACACCAACCAGCAACAGCGCATACACAAAACAACTCTCTCTCTCTCTCTCTCTCTCTCTCTCTCTCTCTCTCTCTCTCTCTCTCTCTCTCTCTCTCTCTCTCTCTCTCTCTAACACACACACACACACACACACACACACACACACACACACACACGCACACACATAAACACACACATTTATCGAAGCCAACTCGTTCATACCCCATTCGGTAAGCCACAGCAACCGAGCCGCATGGACTGACCACATACACCAACACACATACACAAACACCCTCACACAAAAACGTATGCACGCAGACAGACACGCATACACGCACACAAACACAGACACACACACACACATGCGTGCACACACAACCCACAAAACCAAAACACACACAAGCACACATGTATGCACACATTCATGCTCACACACACACACACACAACACATACACACACACACACACACACACGCACCAAAAAAGTCACAGCACAAACCTCTTATTCAATCTTCCCTCACGTGCACTCAACGATAGACAACTGGTCAAATATTTAGGGCGCAGCAGGAAAAAGATGGGTTTTAAGAGAGGTTTTGAATGAGGAGACTGAGTTGGAGTGTCGGAGAGGAGAAGGCAGAGAATTCCACAGAGATGGTGCTTGACAAGAAAAAGAACGTTGCCCAGCAGATTTGAGACGGATGGAGGGAATGGAAAGGAGACGAGAATTTTTGCATTAATGTATGGGAAAAGAGCAATTAGTGTTTTGGGCCAAATGTATCACATGACCAGGCCTAACTAGTGACAAAATTAAGAGGGCAGCTTATAAAAAATTAAATTGGAAGATATAGGGGAAGACGGGGTAAAAAAAACCATGGGCGGGTAAGAAGCCCATGCCAATTATCTCATGAAATAAAGAAAATGTCAGTCAAATTTGCCCATGAGACGAATGCTAAACATTAACACTCGTCTCATGGGCAAACTGTGACTGAAATTTGCTTTAATTCATGAGATAATTGGCATGGGCTTCTTACCCGCCCATGGGCTTTTTACCCTGTCGTACCCTACACAGTACATTTTCTTGAATGTATCACTGGTAAAATATGTGCAAACATATTGAAGGTCTACAGACAGATCTTCTTTCATAAACCAACCACAATCCTCTTGTTGATGGTTCATAGCTTCATCGAAGTCAATCAGAAATTACTTGACTGTCCAATATGGTACTTTAATAGTAACGTAATGCAAGACGTAGGCCTAGTAACAGCTGCTGGCTCATGAACCAGTGAACAGAATTGTTTCAAATTTTGTGTGGTGGTGTATCACAGTGCAGGGATGGTTCCGTAAAGAAAAAATAACCATGCTGACCTTGACCTTGAGGTTTGACCTTGAAAACCGAATTTTCTTCTTGGAGCCATATCTTTCACATAATTGAACTTACAATGTTCAAACTTCATAATGCAGGTGCGCTAGTTTATGGTTAGCTTGATTTTTTAGTATTGATCAAAGTCAAGGTCAAGGTCACTGCCATAGGCTTGGAGGTGTGAAATCGATGTTTCACATTTGTGCAGTTACACACTTCACATTTGTCAGCCTGGTAGACAGGGTCAAGGTCATGTGTGGTGCAGAGCATTGTTTAGATTCATGACCTTGACCTTGACTTTGAACTATCTCTTGTAGCAGTGGCTATAGTTGAAACAACATACACCCATATAACCTTATATATGCTTGATCAGCATGACTTAAGGAATGCAGTGGTAATATTTGAAGCTTTTTTTAAAACCGTGACCTTGATCTTTGACCTTGAGGCTATTACAAGAAAACCTTTCCTCGCGCACCCACACAACCATGTATATTATCAACCGGCATTACTAAGGAATGCAGTGGGAGACATTTAGAGGCTTCTTGACTTCGACCTTGACCTTTGACCTTGTTTTTGCTCCTGTCTGTCCAGGCTGTAAAAAGCTCGGCGCAAAGAGCTCGGGAACTTACCGCCGCTTGGCGACTCACTTGTTTTACATTGGCGTTATAGAGTTCAAATCTTGGGCTATGAAATTACTGCATGACACACTTTACAAATAGTAACTTAAACACTGTAAACGGCGTCAGAAAGTTTCGCAACAAATGGTCCATAACTTTTTTTTTTAACACTGAGTATAAATATGCAAATCAATGACTATATAAGGCCTAGCTACAAATCAATGGACTATGGCTGAAAATAAAAGGCAATCCGTACTCAGGGTTCTTGTGCCTCAGTTTGATAGCATTCAGGCTACCCATGCGTGAAGCGTGCATGGTAGCGAATGGGTTTACATCAGCAGTCATCAAGGCAGCAGTTCTAACTTAGGGTTGACACATACGCCTAGAATGAATGAAAAATGCGGTTTTACGTCCTCTCGGTCTGGAACAGACACATATGGGACATTTATATATACAAAGATGGTGGGATCAATTACTGGAGGCAATGCCCGGAGGCAGTGCAACTCCAGTAAAGTCACGATTTTTTAGCAATACAGATAGGTGTAGCGGTAGCCACGCCTCGGTTAAACCTCATCGGCTATGGTACCGCCACAAGTACTTTAATTTTTTAAAAAATTGACACATACGCCTAGCCTGGAATGATGTGCTATGCACTTTCGTGTCCAATGTATTATTAGATTTAGGCTACACCATCTCTCTCGGAGTTTCAGTCCTCCCTTACCTCTCTTACCCTTGTTCTCCCTCTTTAGCGCAACTTTTATTTTAAGAAATGACACAGAAAATTATTAATAGCCTAAGTTTTAGTGTCGTTAGTGCGGGTTTTTCCCCGCGCTCATACAATTAGTGTTTTCTTTCTTTTTTTTCACAGTCCAGCGATCGCCAGACCTATCGGGAAAATCCGATGACCTATTGGGAAAATCCGATAGTTTTGTTCTCTGTCAGCTCTGAAGACCGCAGTCAATATACATGGCCGTGTTCCTATATTTAGTTTTTGTATTTTCAGTTATGTAAAAAACAACCCAACCACATGAGCATATGCTTACTACATTTGTGTCTGGAAAAGGGGCCAAGGCCTATGTGACCTTTACCTAAGAATCTTTCACTCATTGCCATTCGGGTGTCGGAAATCCATTTTTATTTCCTGCACGCGACTTTTTGTAAGAATTAATAAACTGAATGGCGTAAAATAATGATAGTCCCTTTTCAAATTCAAATTCAAAATCACTTTATTATCTTCCAAGGAGAAATTTTGTCCAGGTGCTGTACAACAGATGATTGACATTCAGCATGCATAAGCTTACATGTAAGCACATTTTTGGATGACAAGTCGCATGAGTATTACAATGATGAAGGAGTGCATAAGGATAGTTGATGGGTTTCAACATTAATTATAAAAAAAATCATGTTACGGCTTATGAACCTTATATAATGGAAAATCATGTTACGGCTTAGCCTTTTGTGAAGAACAAGATTATCAAATTTAGAAGCCTTTGCACAGGTGGTTATAGTGACGCATACAAAGGGAATAGTTGCGTTAACGTCGTTTTGGCTGAGAGAGTGGGGATGTCCTACGGGCAGGGCTACTCTATATCAGTAAAATCAAACTCCAGCCCCAGCTCTCTAGAATAACAGTCGGGGCGCGCGCGCGCATGCTCGCACGCACGCACGCACGCACACACGCGGCACACACACGCGCACACACAGACACACAGCCGGACACAGACACACACACACACACACACACACACGCACACGCACACGCACACACACACACACACACACACACACACACACACACACACACACACACACACACACACACACACACACACACACACACACACACACACACACACACACACTTCAAACACTATTTTATCTATAAACAAATTACTTAGAAAAGAGTTTCCCGGACATGAAAATAGCATTGACGTAAGAATTGTAAGCTGATATAGGCTCTATATGGAAACCAACTGACCATGAAATTGTTGTGATATCTAAGTCACGAGTCAAACGTCTTAAACTTGGCAGTACCGTGCTACCCGAATGTCTCCACCCCTTTAACCAGCTCAGTCTTGCATCAGACACACACACACACACACACACACACACACACACACACACACACACACACACACACACACACACACACTGACACACACACACACACACACACACACACACACACACACACACACACACACACACACACACACACACACACACACACACACACACACACACGTTGCGCGCGCGTGCATGTCTTTTCAAGCCTCCCGCTAAAATGACAAGATGACGTGGAAGACGAAACGTCTCCTTTCTTCACGCTTGTCAACCCCCCTCCTCCTCCTCCCCCTTTTCACATTCCCCACAGCCACCCTAGCCTTTAATTACATACGTCAGACGCTTCTCCACCTGTATAAATACCAGTGCTTTTGTAAACAGTTACAAGAAGACGGATTGATGCTGTCTATGAAGCAGGTCAAAAAACATTCTCGTTGATAAATTGATGAGCGACGCTGACAATTTTGATAACTGTTTTTTTCTCTCGCTGAAATATCTTGAAAACATTTGCGAGGACAAGAAGTTTCCAGCTTCGATTTTTCTAGCCGATACACCCACTCTGCAAAAGACCCCAATCTGTGTAGGTTTTATTTGGCTTCAATGAGAAGATTTTTCAAGATTATTGTTTAGTGACAAATCCAACCAACTCTACACAAACTGTGGGGATGACAGATTATGTGACAATGGAAGAAGCATTCTATGTCAAAATAGGCAGACGGTACCTGCACGTAGACTGCGGGGGCGAACACCTCCTGAGGAAGGAGATCCACAGCAGCACCCCCGGAGAAGGATTCATCTTCCATCTCCCAGAAAAGAAAGATTTCGTTGATGCTGCGGATGGTGGATCCCCCCATCTTCTGACATTCGTGAAACTTGAAGCCCACCGGTGCGGACAGACTTACAACCTTTCTGCTCAACGAGACGTCCACGCCAACCCCTATCCCTACATTGTCTCTTTCCAAACTCACGGTCATGATCAAGATGACTGCCAGTGGATTCTGACCCGTGTCCCTGGGTCCAAGTTCGTGCTGAGGTCGTGGATGTTCCCCAGATACTGTCTGGCCAACGACGGTAGAAGGCTATGTCTGCGGGACATCGGTGCTGCCAGACGGTCCAAATACATCACCTTAAGCCCCGTTCGGACCCACCAGTATCATCCACGCCACAAGTTCTGCCATATCATGTGAGATGATGATGAGATTAGCGTCCAATCCGGGTCAGAGACCCTTATGAACGGTGATCTCATGCGCTGGCAACGGTCGTCTTAAGCGTATGCCACGATGCAGGAGGGATACGCTCTGTTTCGGACACTCAGTCCATTGTGATATTTCGGTTAT